>JAFBMS010000078.1:1480000-1927000 GCA_019788955.1 Albula glossodonta
ACTGGGCCAGCCAGCACCTCACCTTATCGCCCATCACAAAGGTATTACAAACAGCCAAAAAGGACACTGCACTCATTATCATAATTTGTTACCACTACACTGACTCGGAAACAAAACCAAATTTAAAATACACAAAGCAACAGTGACATTTCTTTCTGAAAGGATAAAAACACAGTTTTAGAGTTGCATGTTAACATGCCATTATGCTGTCTTGGATGAATTGGACAGTGACATTTGCATTTGCAGTTTTGTGTATTCATCAGAGAGGGAAACCATAATTTCTTTTTACCTCTATGTGCTTTTCAATCAGCGCAAGCAATCGATTACCAAAATTATCTTTGATAAATTAAAACATCGGTGTTAAGTACACGTTTTAAAATACAAAGCACTCAGTTGTTACATGGTTTTAATTGAAATACGGGTGCAAGAAACATAAACATGGCTACCTTATGTGGCAAACGCACTTGACAAACCACTCGGAAAGTAGTTGTGGACCAACACACCTGTTGCCAAACATAAGTTAAAACACCGGTAAATAACAGGATTGATTCAACAGCAATGATTAACCCAATTAGAAGCACATTCCTTTCAGCGCAGTTCATGCCACAAAACAGAAAACCAACAGCGAATGAAAACTAAAGAACATACCGGACAGAGCCCATATGTATACACAAAACAAACCACCAGATAATTACGGGTTAGCTGACAGATGCTACATGGGAGGTGTGGCTAGAAACAGGAAGGGCTACGGTGGCTACCAGGGGAAGAAACAGCGATAGGCAAAAGGTGATTCTGCCGGTTACACAAGGGACAAACAAATACCGTTTTTGCAACACATCAATCCAAGCAATGCGTATTTTGATTTTCATTTGAATATTTGTTGAAAATAACATCCAGTCAAACCATACAAAGTTTCTAACTGCAATGTATCATTTTCTCAGTGCTGGTTGAGGGGTGGCAAGTTTTATGATGATGCTTTGGACAAGGAACTTCAATTAAATTTTTAAGAATTAATCATTGGTCAATAAAGCTATTATGTTTTTATAGCCATTTAAGAGAAAGGTCAAGAGTAGGTGACTATAAAGCCTGAATCAGCCGTTGCATGTTTTCTGGCATTTTTCATGTTGGAAAAAGGAACCCGAATGCTGTGAAAAGACAGGGTGGAAAGAGGAGGCGGGAATAGCCTGTGGGCATGCAGGAAGACAGGTGCAACACAATACAAAAATGAAAGCCTGAATACAAGAAAGACGAACAAAGAAGAGACAAGGGAACGCATGTAACTTTGACCTTGCTGTTTATTGCATTGTTGAGAAGCGAGACGTATCTTTGGTTTGTCCTTAGCTTTACCTGGCAGTGTATGTGGAGCTGCAGGCTTTTATGGAGAGGGGGCCGGTATTCTATTCAGGCCTACAGGGTGTAAAGGTTGTTTTTGTCTTTTGTCAGTGAAGTATATCTCCACACCTTAGGATAGGATTAATTTGCTGTATCATTGTTGAGCTTTTTTCCATCCGTTTTTCTTCCTTTTCTTTGGTTTTTAAGTATGCAGATGTTAGGACTAGGTTTTTACTGTAGGATAGTATTTGCTTTGAATATGTGTACAGGTGAAACACGGCTATATTGCATTCAACATATTTTTGTTGATCTATTATTCAATCTCTGTGTCTTTCAAGATTTCAGGTTTATTGTCGATCAAAGAGAGATGCATGTCTCTGCTCAGGATATTAGTTAATATTCCCTTTATATGTGAAGGATTGACATTCCATATTGTCTACGCACTCTCTTCCTGTTTGTTCCAAAGGTTATTTTCTTTAGAGGAAATAAATAGGGTGAAAATATTGGAGATGGAAATGAATGTTCCAAATTGTACGGTCCAAATATTTTCAGAACTACTGCTCGCTTTAACCTTCCATGGACACAGAGCCTATGTTTGTTTTTCAATTATTGAAGGTCAGCGATAGAAAGATTCAAAAATTCACCAGGTTTCTCCTGGTTGCATTTGCTCCCTTCTGATCACTGTATCTTTGCTCTTTTTTATATCTTTGATATGGTCCCACTTCAAAGCATGACCTGGTGTGTTGATTGGCTCTGTGGTTTTTTTTGTTCTCTCCCTCTTATCTCTTTGTCCAGATCGACTGCCTGTATCGAGCTGCTCCCACAGGACTAAACCTGAACAGACTCTTGGGACTGCCTTCCGCACCATTTTCCTTCAGATTTAAGATAGTTTTCTCCGTGCCATGTGAGCAGGTACCATATTGTTCCTTTAGGCCTTCGGCTCGTAGTGAGCATGCTCGCTGTCTGTGTCCCCAGGGGATTACGTGATGAGAAACGGATGAAAGGACTGCATTTTAATCTTTCATTCTCACTCGATTGGAAGCCAAGCCTGAAGAAACAATATGAATGTACATAGTATGGCAGAGTCTCTCCACAACCTTTCACGGCTTACATTCTACACGCTACCCTTTTATTTCAGCACGGCACTTACTGAATTTGTTAAGGTTATATGACTGGGTCAGGAATGGTTCATCCATATGGAATCTGCAGATGTAATCAGCTGTTTAACAGGTAGGTTTCAGGTACAGATTAAGGTAGAATATGTTACATACATTACATACCTATTACAATATATGTGTAATATGTTATAGGAACAGGTTGAGTGTTTAAGGTATGGGAAACCTTTTCATGAGCAGGCTAGCAATCTCCATACCAGCTCCATACTCCAAACTATTGCAAAGCGAGAAAAACATAACTATTATCAGATACTACAAGGACTTGTATGATTGTGTCATACTTAATTGTCAGAAATCTAACTTGATTAAGACATTCTAAAAAACAAAAATATGATTGCTTAGTTTGGCTATGCGCTTTTTCTGACCATTAGCCCTCAGCTGTTATGTCTGTAAACGCAGATCTTTTGCTTTGGTACACAAACACTTTTTTGAGGTTACACCATTTTAAAAAGTGCTATCACGGATATGATGGTCCTTTTTAGTTTTAGTGCTGCCTGAAAAGGAGGCAGGCAGCAGACATGAAATTGAGACACCTTCAGTATGCTGAATTGTTGCCCCGTCTCATAACAGTGCAATAAAGAGGGCCAACTCACCATAAAACTGGAGCACAACTTTTGGGGAACCTCTTGCCCTCTCACTCTCTCTTGTGTGGCTGAGAGACCGTAAGAGCTGCTGGTTCTTTGCTAAACTTAAATTGAAGGGTGTGAAGGTTTTCATCGACATTCCACTCAGGTCCATATTCAATCTAACTGCGGTGTGTTTGGTCCTTGAAATGAATGGATTTAGAGTTATTGCCTGCCAGAGGGGAAACAGCACTAGTTTCAAACCAGCCCTCAAAATTTTAAGGATACTGCATTTGGTGGTTAGTCTGGAACTGGCTCATTAACACAAAATAAACTCAGCAAACCTTTGGCAAAATTAACAAACTTTGATTCAGAAGAAAAGACATAAACTTTCGTATTTAGTATGCAATTAAAGTTGTACCAATAGCTTGATTTGAACCCAAAATGCATCTTAGGATTTGTAATTCGCTGTTGAACAGAAGTGCAAAATGAAACAATTAAAAAAAAAAAAAACTTGCCCACTCTCTACATTAACAGTCCCTTTCCATGCTACATCCCCTTCTTATGTTCATGTCTTGAGTCCTCCCAAACTGAGTTGTAAGGCCGATCCACTGCTTCATTCTCAGTCATCATACCCTCACCACTCTGTTTGCAGCTTGATACAGGGGCTTATTCCTTCCTGTAAATCAATAACTTCTTCCCAGTCCACCCCTCTTCCTCTTTTTATTTGTATTTTCTGTCAAAATCGTCACTCTCTGTTCAGTTAGTTGTCTGGGCTACTGAGCTGGGTAAATCACCTTCCCAGTTATCACGCTTTCTCTTATTTTGCGGTTCTGTGTATCTGTACTTCCTTCACTCTGTTGGCTTGAGGTACTTTCCTTCCACAACATAATCACTTTCTGTACTCTAATCCTTCTTATTTTAATCATTTTCATCCTAATCTCAAACTGTTCATTTTTGTATTCATTATACTTTTCATATTCATGAAACCAGTCCATCTCTTCAGTGAAGCATATTTGTAAAAACACTGTAAAAGATCACTGTTGTGTATATTAAGACAGGTTAAACATACGTACCAATTTTTAGTCATAATCACTGAATAATTAATAAATAATATTAATGATTACTTACATAATTACTGAAGGCTATTTCTGTCTCAAAACAAGACTCAGGGGTTAAACATTAGACTTCAAACATATGGTGGTGATGACAAATGAAACTGGTTACTTTTTTTCATAAACCATGAAAATACACATCAAAATTTAAACAGACGGTATTTAACCCTCTATGGTATGCATTATTTTGCAAGTGACTAAAAAAAAACATATGTATGTTTCTTTTGCATAAAATAGATCAAGAAAACAAAATTTTAGAACATTTTCAAAAATAAAAAATTGGGGTACATGTTGGGATTTATAACCTTTAAGCAACACTGTATCATAATGGTAAGAAATGTAAAAATGTGTATGTGAGTTTTTGTTTCAAATTTCAGTGAAATGTATTCAAATGTTCTTTTACAATATTCAGTGGCTCCATCAGTTCAAAATGAATTGCATTTTTAAACGGAAAAAATGTAAAGATAAACTTTAAAAAACAGAGGGTTTTTATGCTAAACATTAACCTTCAACAACATTGTACCATAATGGAACTGCGCGTAATAATGAAAAGATAACTGTGTAAAGGTGTTTCATTTATTTTTTTCATCAACAATTGATTACTTGGGCATGTCACTTCCACAGTTTCTTTTCTTCTCCCATCTTTTCACAGAGGCATTTGGGTTGGCCCACGCAATGGTGGACAGAAGAAGTGTTACGACTCTTAACTGCCGTTAGCTGGACCCCATCGTGAATGGCTTCCTTATCTTCAAAGCTTCCCCTGTCTTCCCTCTTCATGACGGCATCGTCTGAGAGGCTACACCCTGCAAGGCGGTTCTGCCTCACTGTTCCAAAACAGTCGATCTTTCTCTTCTGAAGAGTGATGTCAAAGAAGAGCTTGAGGGAAAGGTTGTCCGGGATTGCAACTGCAAGGCGTAAAACAACGTTGCCACTTGCTCCGATATCTGCCATTCCATCAACTGGAGCAATCGAGCCAGTGCAGACCTCAAGGTTGTGGGTGATCCCATTGCTGCTAGTCAAAACGAATATTTTGTAGCCCCAGCGCTTCGGCTTGTTTGGGTTGTATTTTGTAAATTATGCTTACCCCACCAGGCTGGAACAGACAGATATCTGAATATCTATAGTCTGGTAAGCAAACCGGATAATTTATTTGATTGAGAAAAAGTCTGAAATGTGGTCCAGTGAATATTGCATTTATTTTGAAATGTTACATCACTGTTTACATAATTTCTCAACTCGGGCTGTACTGCTTAATGCCACTTCTCCCCGTGAATGGCACAACCTGCTCACCCACACAGAGGCACTCATCCATTAGGACAGTTTGAAAGCGTTTGCTGGAGGGATGCGAGCGGAGGACGCACATAGTAAAGCTTGTCATAGCCAGGCTGGCCTGGAGGAATTTGTGCCATATTATCTGCAGAATGGAGGTTGCGCTTGATAGCCTCCCAGCGATTCTTTACCCTGGTACTTGTCACACAGTGAACTCAAGTGGTTGAATTCCAATACATGCGGGAGCCTGGAAGCCCATAAATGGACATATGGAAGCTAATCCCGAGAAAGTGCTCCATTTCATCAGAGGTGACATTCAAAGGCCTTTTGGGATTGAACTGCAGAGCATAGATGTCGGACTGCTCAACCATGTTTTCAGTGCAGATGTTGCTTAACAGGCCCCTAAAGTATTCTATAGCAGGCTTGACCTTTTTGGCTTGTGGCAAACTCCTTTTCCACTGGGGGGACAGGAAGACTGGACCTGCAACTTCTCCACTACAGTGCCTTGGCCCTCTGTATTTTTTCAGGTTGTTCTAAAATCAAATATTCAAAGCTATATAAATCAGTGAAATAATGTACAATATAATTATATGAAAGGGTTATAGATACATTTCCTCTCTATTTTGTACTGGTCATGCCTGTCACTGCCAATTGAACCTCACTTTTGTCTCCTTCACCCTGGTCGGTGTTCTCAGGCTCATCGTCACTCTCATTCTCAGGGTCTCCTGGCTGAGTTGTTGGTAGCTTGTTGTCTTCCTCATTTCTGTATTCTAATACATTCTCACTGTCATCAACTTGGAGTGCTTATTCTGCCCTCTTCTTTTCATGTGAAAATGAGAGGGAATCCATGAGACACTGTTATGCTTTTGTGAGTGTAATAACTAGGCACACATTTACACAACATTGCCTCCCAAGATTCCATAGTGGTACAGTTGTTGCTTCAAGGCAATATTTATATTTCAACAGTTTTCTTTGACAACTATCAAATAAGTTGCATAAAAGTTCAAAATGAAACTTTCCTCATAAGTTATTGCGAATCAATTTTTCCCTGGGAGTGAAATTGGAAGAAATAAATCTTTGGAGGGCAATTCAGAGCAGAGATGAAATGGCACCGAAGCATGTGGTGATCACTGCAGAAACGGGATTCAAAATGGACACCAGACAATCATGAGACAAATTTAAACATTGTTATTGGTTTCCTTAGGGCGTTGAAATCTTTTGAAGTATTGCATCATATTGTAGGATGTATTAGTGTTATAGGCCAAAAATTAGTATATTACCTAAAGGCAATGTTGTACCATAGAAGGTTAAATTTACTCAAGAGATTGTACTTTTACGTCGAAAATTTCAAGATCATGGATTAAATATCTCAAAATATCTAAATGCTTACCCCTCTAGGCTGGAACAGACGAATATCTGAATATCTATAGGCTGGTAAGCAAACAATTTATTCTATTGAGAAAAAAGTCTGAAAGTTGTCCAGTGAATTATTGCATTTATTTCAAAATGTTACATCATGTTTGCATACTATTTACATAAATTCTCAACTCGCAGACTTGTACTTGGTGCATGAGTAGGTCTCTTTCCTCAATGAATCTAGCGTTTCTTACAACTAAGGTACAGCACTGTTAAAATAGAAATAAGCCAATGCACAAACCTTATCCATTTGTAAAGGCGATGAATCATGACATGCTGATTGGTTTTTTGGGTTATCATGGCATGTTTAATAGAAATCAATAGTCCATGTTCTTTAGACATTGCACCTAATTTTTTCATATCAGAACATCCACCACTGAGCAAATGAACTAACTTTGCCATGCCCATAAATATGCTTAAGATAATGAGAGGAATTGTGCATAGTGCATAAGACTGTCAAAATAAGGCTCTATGATCATTTAATTCAATCCCGTCTAAAATTACGGGAAAATGTTGATTGGAGTCAGGCCCTAGCCACCTTGTAAATGCATGACAGCAACTACATTGCCATATCTTACAAAATCAGACATGAAAGATTTAATAAAATATCTGTAGACAAACAATTTCTTTATACACTCTGCGAAAAGAATTAATAAGACGGGTCTGATATTTTCTGGGATATTCAAGAATGAACAATGCAGTATTGCTAGGGTGAAAAAGATTTTAAGAGCTTTAAAAGATTAGGCAAGATGTGGAGTCAGGTAAGACCTTCATTTCAGGAGAAACTAGTTTTTTGCTCTTTTATCCCATGGGGTTCAGAGCAAACAGCTGAAACACTTCCCAAAGACTCAAAACTTACCAACCATGAATATAGCATCAACGTTCAATGAAAGGCAGAACTGCAAAAGGGGTTAAGGGAAGGACTGAGGTTAGAATGTAAATGTACCGTGAAGTAAGACACTGAGTATTGATTCATCCATAAAGTTCCTATGCGAAATTAGGAATACTGAGGAAATTATAGTACGTGATTTAAACGCAGTCCAAGTTACAGCTGGAGAACTGATATCAGTTGTACTGCACTTCATCACGTATCGATCCAGGCACCAGAAACCATTCAGAAATCACAACAGAATGTGAGCAACTGTTTAATGTCATTCAATATCTCCAGATCACATTGATCATTATTATAGTACTTTAACAGACAATCTCATCTAGAGATAATTGACATTAGTTATAATTGTTGTATTGTCTAGTTATTTAAGCCAACATTGGAGAATGGCATGTATCCACACTGTTCAAGGGTACATTACAATCCTGTTCTTTTAGAAGTTAGTACCTGTAGGCTTTTGTTTCATACCTGTAGGCAATTATGAAAGGTAGAAAAGCATAAATATTTTCAGACTGGATTCATAGATATCTTCTTCATCAGAAAACAAGGAATAAAGACATATACATAACATAACATGTGGATGTTGGACTAGGTAGATACCACAATGCCAGTAATGGCATACATCAACAATGATGCCAGCATCTAGGATACGGTTACCTTTTTTTCTGTTTCAGTCAGTGCTTTACTGCAATCGCTTTCACAATGAAAGGCATTAAAAGTATCTTAGTGATGCACTGATTTTCTTTGGGGCTTTCAGTAACAGTCTTAATAATGATCAAATGACAATTTATCGCGTTGATCTGTTGAAAAATGTTTTGATGACAGTATTTCATTTTATAAACACCTGAAAAATTATGTACTATTTCAGGCCTCTAAGGTGGCAAGGTTGGCTGTTATTCATTATGTTTTCATATCCTAATTTTACGGCTGAAGCATTTGTTTGAATGAGATGTCACATCCACTGTTATGTGCCTAAATTGAGAATGAGAATCGAATTGAATTGTGAAACATTCAGATACTCCAACCTCTGAGGAAACGCATTTCCTAAATGTCAATCAGGGATGAAAGTCAGATCTGGAATGAAACCACAGTCTGACATCCAGGGGCTGTATTCACTAAGAGATGATTTAGGATCAGTTTTGCTCTTTATTACATGGTGGATAAAATCAGTATATAAACAAGCTGAAACTGATTCCAGATCAGCACTTCTAATTAGACAATTAGTGAGCAGTGGATCCAAAGATTTTTTTCCCAAATAATCCCTTATATCTTTCTTCAAATTGGATGTAGTTTTTGGAAATAATCTGGGCCAAAAGGGGGCAGTATTTCTTCATCTACACCACAGCACTTCAGAAGTTTGAAGGCACACTGCTCTGTGGGGTGAGAGAGTATACGCATTTGTATTACTATTTTGATAATAAGCACATTCAGAACCAGCACCTAACTTCTTCTACTTATAGAACATCACATAATATGATTTGATTTAATTCACAGAGGTAGATGAACATTACCTTTACAAAGCCACACCATCGTTGTTGACATTGTTTTCTTTGTTGAATTTGATTTGATTGTCTTAAAGAATTTGCACTTCACAGACAATATCCTCAGTGTATTCTAATCTTACTATCATTCCATATTATAGGCAAACCATACTTCGTTCCTACTGTTTTTGTTGACAAAAAAACACCAGTTCTCTTCTCATGTTTTTGGTAGGCTGGTTTAATCTAGACAGATGTCACATTGAATTGTTAACGTTTAAAAGCATTTCTGTAGAAGCGACCTCAGATAGACACAGGGCATAACATGTGACCATTGAGTAATTCTGAGGGTTTCTGTCAGTTGTCAACTGTAATTCATGACTCACATCACAAAGGAGGTACGCACACAGCGTTCAGCCCTGTTTAGTCCAGAGATGGATGATAAATGCTTTTGTCTGATCAGCTTGGAATAGCCAGCACTGCGACTCTTAGAATGAAAGCATTATTAAAAATAATTACTTGTGTTTTGAATAATTCTGCTGTCCTAAAATATTTTTTGTCATATGACCCATATTATAAACTGTGTTTAGCCTTTAGTGGAAATAATATATTAATGTGAGAAATTTGAAATTATCTAGTATAATTAGCACAATGTGTTGGGTTTTTGCCATATAAGGGAAAGCAGTAAACCAAACAGAAAGCTATACATGTATCAGAATTGTTCTATCATATTCCAGTAATTATTGCTGTAAATCTTCATGGTTCCAGCATGAAACTTTTCACTCATGTGGAATCAGGTATGAAATACAATAGCAAATTAACAATATCAAAGCAACATCAAAACAAGACTGACAGGGGCCTTCAGAGGGCATACGGATTAAATGATATTCTTGATGCAACTTCGTTATGGTTGTTATGGTATTATTACAATATTGCCAAGGAAACAATTAGCTCAGCCTTCATGGGCTAAATATTGGGTTAAGACTGTAATCATTAGCAAATGCTCTCTGTTGATTCCCCAAGCTGGCTAGTTTCCAGAACAACGGTGACTTGATCTCTGTGTTCCACTAACAGTGCAGGCAATACGTGATTGGTGCTATATCTTCCTGGTGAGGGAACATCTGTAATGTGATAAACAGCGATGGCTGTGTCACTTGTGAACAAAGCACCAGAATGTGGGAGAAAGAAAATCTTCATCTGGCAACATTCTGTACAAAAAAAGGGGCAATATTAGTCCACTCGAAAGCCAGCGTCTTCTCTATAAAGATATGTGGTGGAGTAAGACCAGCCTTATCTCATCCACTCAGCCTTGCAGAGAAAGCTGCATCTCTGCAGCTCATGCCTGGCAGAGAAGCTGGCTAGCCGCCTACGCTTTGCTAATTGTTTGAAATAACATGCTGTTGGGGATCTCTCTATATATACGCACACAGAATAAAGTAGAATATCCCCCCACCCTCTGAAAGACATATAGTGCAACGTGTATATGAAGTTCAATAATATTAAGTTCCACCATTAACCCTTTCCCAGTGAAAACCACTTCAGTTCACAGTACAAAATAAAGCGAGTTCCTCAAACGTAATGATTTGGTCCGAATACATGCATCCCACAATCCCTAATATCTAGCATTAATAGCAAAGCAAACAGAATGTCTAAATATTTACTGGTCTTTGGAGACACCGCTAACTCAGAGTTAGTCCATTCACAATTCATTCCCTTCGGCTCCTTCAAGTCCCACTCCAGTCATTCTTCCTTCCGGATTTCATTGAAAGAAATACTTGATTAAAACAGAAGTAGAGAGAGACGAAACGGGAGTTTGTGAATCTCGTTGGAAGTGTACGATCCCATAATTTGCTCAGAAATTTTACAAGCAGAAAAGGTACATCACATCATAATATATGCAAAAATGCATGTCCTTACACATGGGAAATTGCTTTAGGCAGAACTCAGAAAAATGACCTTTTGGTCAAAATTCGTATACTTTCACTGGTAGTTCAATTTTCAGACTTGGATTACCAGCTTACAAAAGTGCATACGATACACTAGCACACCAATTAGATAAGTGTGCATTACTATTTTCAAACAACAGAATTCAATATATATAAAGAAAATATCAAGATGAATCAAGTGGACCTTTAAGAACAATGTTTACTCTTGTCTTATTTGGCTTTCCTCTGACAAAGTTTCTTTGCCAAAGATGAAGAGATCACTGGCATTTCATTTGCCATTTTTGTTATTGGTAGTACTCAAAGTAATATCACCACCAAGTTTTAAGAGAGGATTAACTAACACATCCACAGCTAATAATGCATCTGATAACAATAAATAACACTAACAATATAGACAGTTGTTAAAAAGTAAGGTTTTGGTCTAAAATGTAAAATGCAAGTGTGGAGGACATAAACATGGTTTGCAGTACCTTCCGCAGTTATGATCTCTATTTAGTAATATTTGGATTAAAATTCTTGAGTACAGTGCCCTTAACATTCCATGTGTTCTGAGATGCAAGATGACCATAGCAACAACAGTGGAGAAAGACACATGCACTAATTGCATCGATTGCAATTAAAACGTTAAAAATGCTTTAATTGCAATTAATTAGAGCAATGAAGCAATGAACTGTATTGTTAAATCCTACGTCCTCTTGGATTACATGTGTAGGGGTTCATTAAAACACAGCAAATTCTTCGGGGAAGCAGTTTCTGAAGGAGCCATATAATGAAACAAACAATGATTCTTACTCATGACCACACAGATAGATATTCATTTTTACTGCTTTGTATGACAAGATTGGTGAATATGTTCAGCGGCAGTGCTGGAAACCGTTCAAACTGAGCTGGGGCGTCAGAAGCTGTTTCTTCCCTTGCAGGTTGTCCATGCTGATGCTCTGTCTTTCATGACAACGTAAGAACTACCCTTGCTAGCATTTTAACTCACTGTCTGGTCTATATATCATTCTGTTTAGTGAATTTTTCAGTCCATAGGTTAGAGGTACTCTGGCAAGGATTGGTTTGTCGGTTGTTTTTGGTTTCTGAGGGTAAAATGTGGATGGTTATAAGCTTAAGGATCTGAGGACAAGGATCGTGTGGGGTAAAGGTGGGTGGTGTTAATAATCAATCAGGTCTCATAACTTGAAATGAATTTATCCAGCAAAATGGGGCTGATACAGCCTCTGTATAATGTAAAAACTGCAAAATATAAGTTTGTGGAATTGATAATATCTGTCTATGTGAGAAAATACAAACATTTGCTATTTGTTATTACAGTCAGAATTATCTAGTCTATTAACTAACTTGACAGTTTTTTGAAATGAAAATGTAACATTTTAAAAAATATATATGAACCAAATATTAAGTACTGAACTGAACATTTTTGAGGCACTCCTCCTTTCACTGTATGCTCATACACAAATTCAGGGCAGCCAGCAGGTGATTGATTTTTCTCTCCCGCCAGAGGGCTGGTGTATGAACAAAATAAAATGCTCAGGGCCCTACCAGGGAGCAGAGCGCTGGCCTTTCCTCTTGACTGACACTTGGAGCGTCTGACAGGTATGCATTAGGTGCACCGGCGGCGCCGCTGGACGGACCTGAGCGGTGGGGGCATCCACGCGTGACAGACCACCTGCAAGGGCGAATGGCTTTGGGGAACGGCTGATTGAGACGTAGTGACTCAGAGGGATAACTATGACTGTTTGCGACCAGCAACGATCCCACAACACCGCCCCCACACCCCCACCGACCATCCCACACAGACTGCGGATGACATGACAGCCTTGGGGAGCGTTATATTTGAAGCGTTATGCAGAGAGGATTTTGAGTGGAACGCACATGATAAATTGGAGCCTCGACATGACTTGGACATGACTACATGCCTACCTGCAGACTTCTTTTTTAATATAACAACCAGCAGATTTACAACCATTTAGATCCTAGATGAGGTCAGCTAAATGTGTTTTTAACTGTTTAAGCAAACAGTACAAGGAATTTTGTTATTTTTTTATCTATTTGTCTATGCATAGCTTTGTGTACCTATGCAGCACATCCAGTATTTGCGCCTCTAAATCTAAATATCATAAAACAGTCGTAATATGATGATAGAAAATAGGGTTTCATAAGGCAGTTTATTTTCAACTGAATCCTCATTTATAGAGGCATCATGTCAGGTCCTTGGATAAAATTGATTGCTTAAGGCAACGCAGAGATACAAATATCTCAGCCGAGTCACTGAATCACCTTGGGTCTCTCACTGTAAATGATAAATTAAATTCTGAGAAACCGTAAAAACCTGCATAATATGTAGCAGACAATGGTATGTTCAAAGTTGATAGCAACTGTTGCATAAAAAAACTCTAAGATCTTTAGACAAAAATGTGTACCCTCAGTCAGCATTGGATAAATCCTAATCTCTGGAAAGTATAAAAAATGTGCTCCCTCATGTTACTGTTCAAATTCATAAAACACATTACTTAAGAAATTTTTATGAGTCATGCATGTTGATTGCGGTGTCAGCTGCCAGCTTGTTGCTATGCATGCAATTAAGAAAAAATTGATGCTGTCTGGGAGCATCAAGTTAATTTTCAGACAAATTTTGTTGGTAAGAAAACAAATCAACAGTTGTATTTAATTGTTTTCCAAACTTAAGGACAAATGTTTATTGAATTTCAGCTGCCGACTGTTTATTAGTGTGCACTCATGATGTACATTCATCAATGTTTTGATTCCAGTCTTTTGAATCGCATTTTAAAAGGGTAGCAAAGTCAATATTATGTGAAACATTTAAAAAAAAATGTGGCTCAGTGACAGGTATGACCACTGGGCCTGGTGGTAAGAGGAAGGAAAAAGGAAACACAAGGAATTTGGGAAAATGAAATAACAGTAAGGAAACAGCTGGGAAAAAGAAACAATGTTTTATGATGCCCTTTTTGGGGATGGAGGGAAAGCACAAAAGTACACCAAAAACAAGAATTTGCTAAATTAAGGAGGACCTCCTTAGCTTGCCTGTTAATGAGGCAGCTCCTGCTTTAAGTCTGTAATATCCTCGGGCTTTGTTTGGAAACAGGAATTGACTGCAGCCAAATGGGAGGAGCAGGTACTTCCCTCCAAATTTCCCAGCATCTCTCAAGTAATTAGGTGGAATGCATATGCGATGACATTCACTAAACTGTTTAAACTTTTAATCATTATTAAACATTATTATCGGCCCACTAAATATCGCAAATTTGTGTCTAATCCATATGTAATCCATGGCTTTTACTCCGGAAGTCTTATTTTAATCAGTGCTTGTCCATCAGTGCCCTATTTAATAAAATAATTACAATACTGTTGTAACTTTATACTTCATATAGTAACATATAGCCCTCATCTACTTCCACACTGAAATACTATTTCCAGCTACATCTTTGGCATGCTTGCCCACCCTCCACCCCCTCTAGTGGAGAAAATGGGATGAAGTGTCCCCTATGTGCACGAGGTGACCCTCTTAGTTTTTTCGTCCCTGCCCCTCGGACAGCCTGAACACTCCACCAAACTACATGCTGTGTCGTCGGAGTCAACATCTACTTTGTTTGCGCATCCACAGTATCCAACTGCTGTGGCTGCTGGAGAGTGATGAGATGAACAAACCTGAA
Organism: Albula glossodonta; assembly: GCA_019788955.1. NCBI lineage: Eukaryota > Metazoa > Chordata > Actinopteri > Albuliformes > Albulidae > Albula > Albula glossodonta. Next base: position 1,494,861 of record JAFBMS010000078.1, read on the forward strand.
TGGATTAACCCCGATTTTTTCCCAGCAAGGATGGGCCAATTTCTGGCTCGCCAATGTGGACCTCTGCCACAGCCAGTAGTGGAGCAGCTGTCACTCAAAGCCCAAGTCACTGGGCTCAGCGCTGCTTCAAACAAAACCTTCCTGTGTCACCCAGCAGGAATCCCCACTCACTATATTTTAATGTTATAATTACATTTTCTTCTTTGAATATTTTATACATTTTTTTTAAAGAGAATAATTTTCCCATCCATGCTGCTTAACCAATCACCAGGCAGATCCAGGGCAATCTATTTCATAAACCCGTCTTATGAAGCACAGCTATCAATACTGTTCTGGGTCTGCAAGAAGCTTGGATTTGATTTAATATCAATATCTTTTTTATGCATAATCTGAATTGACTAGTACATAAGTTAATGACTGTGTACTGTTTTCTGCCTTAATTATGTTTAATCGCTAACATAATGTTGCATGAAAGTATGGTTGTCAGTGCTCTGTCTTTAGCACCAGTCCGCAGCGGTCAGACGCAGACACGGAGACCGCTACATATGCCACATGGTAGTCTAACCACATGCTCTTCGTATGCCCCTGAGGGTCCAACGCAGTTGGCTCACAGCTTGACATGAATAATGCTGCAAATGCATCAGCGTGCAGCTAGGAGAAGCTTCTTATGTAGAGTTTGAGAGAAAATTCAGATCACAAGCCATTCCCCGTCTTTGTATCTGCATATTGTGTATGGATTTGAGCCTGAACCTATAATGTGAAAATGAAGAAATGGAATGATATCAGAATGTTTATGTCTTTAACGTGATGTTTGGCTAGGATACAGAAATCGGACACGAGATTACCGCTGGAATAGGTCTGAACGTGTCCTCGCATATAATGTAGCCTATCTATATGCATGGTGAGTGTAGAGTGGTACTCTAAAAATTGTGTTTTCTATGCTGGCATATTGAGGAGTGTCGGGGGGGTGGGGTGGCCAGTTCTCTGGATGGGACTGGGACCGCAGTAGCTCCAGATCAGTGGTACTTTAAATAATGCATGTGCCATTGCTCAATTAATTGAATCCCAATCCCACTTGCCAACTTGGCTTTCATGCTGATGAGACTGAGAGTAAGTATCCAAACTAATGAATAGCCCTTTCTCAGTTCACCACATGTTCAAAATTCCATAACACATGCATATAATGGTGTGGTACAGTATTTAGTAAACACGGAGGGCATAAAATGTAAAATGTAACATTTGGTACTGCTGAGCTACTCTCCAACAAAGTACTCAACCTGAAGGGCTTGAGTAAATACAGGGGGTCCTCGACTTACGAACGAGTTCCATTCCTACGACTTGTCATATGTCGTAAGTCACTCACACTGCACACACAACACATGAAGGACATATAAAATAAAGTAATTAAATGAAACAGTAATAAAAAAAAGAGAGAACAATTTCTTATCTTTATTTCTTTGGTCGTATTTATGAACCAAACGCTTAGGTGGAAACTAAGTTTTTAAATAATTTATGGGAGTGCGTCGTAACCACAAAACGACGTAACTCGAGACCGTCGTAACCCGAGGACCCCCTGTATCTTAAACTGGCTTAAACCGGAGTAGTGGCCGGTTGTGAGGGAGAGCCATTTGGAAGTATAGAATGGTCCACATTAAGAATCCAGGCGGATGAGAGGAAAGAACATCTGCTGCAGGACTGTCCACAGTGCAAGGCCCTGAGACACCGCATCTGGACGGAGGAGATGCCAGTGGCACGGAAGCTCTACGGCAGTCTAGAGGACCTACAGCGCACGACAACATTTGTCAGAGAGACTGGGGTATCCATCTGAGCGAACAAGATGAAGAAGAAGATTATTTACATATTTCTGCATGACTTCTTGCATGCTGAATCTGGGAGACTTCTCCCTCTGGGAATCTACCAGTAAAAAATATTGGACGTGGCATTGCTGCCACAAGATGTGTGCAAACATACCCCAGCTGTTTTATTTAAGAGCTTGTAATACACATACATAAACTGGCTTGCGTGTGCACTCCCAAGGATCATTTTAAATGATTTACTCATATACAGTCTACTGAAACAGTCTAGTGGAACAGAACTTGGGTCATTAAGCACTACTTCTGCCATCTAGGTCTGTATTCCACAACCCATCATGTTCCCCATGGGCTACATGATATACAATATGCTTTGGCAAGTATAAATTGAACACAAAGAAACATGTTTTTTTTTTTCTTTAGCATTTAAATCATTGTTTTTAAGTGAACACTTGAAGTAAATTACACATGTAGAGAACCATTTTTAATTATTGGGGGAAGAAATCATGTGGAAAATAGGTTTTAAAGTCTTATGTGCAACCCTCCCACACCATGTTACGTGATGTCAGAAGATGCATTGAAACCTTATACAGTTGAGTAATATGAGTACTGATACGTGTTCTAATGCAGTACATTAACCAGGTTGGTGTGGTATGACATATCAAATATGTTTCACAGAATTAACAATTACAATTCAATAAAATATCAGTAAAAATTTACCAAGCAGAAATAAATAAGCAACAAAACACAATTACCTTGATATTAAAATAAGCGTCAAACCGAGAATCAATCTACAATAAAACAATTTTATCTGGCCTCATTTACATATGTATTTGAATCGATTTACAATGCACTCCTATTGGAAAATTTTCAATGAAAAATATTACTAACTCAAACCGACAGCCATATAAAGACTTTTGCTATGAATATTGGTTACATATGCTTGATTTGCAATTGCCTGTAATCTGCATCATTATTGCTTGTGTTTAAAAAGTTAATGTATTTGAAAAATGTGTTTTTCCAAGATTTGACTTGAACAGTTACAGACAATGTTGACTTTAATCATTTTACCTTCTTGAAAATGACTTGTGATGAGCAGAAAGCAATACACAGAACAACAGAATTCACTTAAGGATGGGTGCAATGAACGGGGCAGTTCCACTTTCTCTAAGCCAAGGTAAGGTCCTAAGGACCTTAGGGGTTGCTAAGCAGGGAGTTGTATGGTCTAATGATGGACTGAAGGTAAGATGTTGTACCCTTACACCATGGTCTTTAATCTGACATGAGAAAGACCTGTGAAGAGAGTCGCGATGAAGCAGGACATGGATATATTTCGTGGGACTGATGATGAGCCAAGCAGCAGGTGGAAGTGAGACTTGGACAGGGGACCAGTGGAGATAACCACATTGTAAATGCACTTCTCTCTCTATAAGAGCATAAGGTTTGTCTTTTAATGCATATAGCTTCTAGAGGCTCTGGTAGTTAACAATGCAAATGTATGCAAATGACAATTGAATTTTAAGTTACTTACACTGTTTGGTCTTTTACAAATCATCCATACACACAGATGGATATTTTACAAGAAGTTATAGTTCCTTGCCCAATCATACAGTAGCAACAAAACGTTCATGATCCTAACCTGCAACCCTACGATAACCATATTGTGTTCCCCAACCTCTGCGCCTTACTGCTGCCACACCATGTTACATAACAATGCTGTAATATCGCATGTAATGCATTGCAAGTAGTGTTCCTCCTCCCTATGATCATTCCCTGAGCTATGGAATTCTGTCACCCTCCATTTTGTTTTGCTCCCTGATTTGCTGTGATTCATACTGCACATATCTGTGATAAACAGCTGTCTTTATCAGGGCTGTACCAGCTTCTCTGCTCAGTACGAGGGTGGTCGGAAGATCATGGTGTGTTGCCTGCCATGCTAATGAGAGAATCTTCGACACCGACTCTCCAGCTTGCGGAGAGACGCCAGACGATTTGTCACAACTGTCAGAGCTGGAATTGCCCACAGACTAGAGAAGAGAAAGCATTAATTGATTGTTCTCCTTGGTGTATTCAGCAAAAATTGTCCCCGGGAATCCGCAGCAAACAAATATAGCCCTCCAGTCAGGTGAGGTGGATAACATGATCAAATGTTTCTATAACACATGGTCATGGTCATCTCCTTCAATGACTCTAGTGGGTGAAGAAGTGACAATATAAGCAGCACGGGAATGTTCATAAAAATTCAAATTACTTATACCTCCGTATTCCTGAATAAACCTTCAGGGCACTGTTTTCTATCTAATTGCACTGTGCCTTGCTCATAAATTAATATAATAATAAATTACATTACATGATTTTTTTTCCAGTTTCAGCACATGTCAGCAAATTTCAGCATACTGTAGAGTTAATAAGGTAAGAAAATACAATAATTAAAAAAAAAATACTTTTCAAATCTGTGATTTTGAATAGACCTTATCATTATTTAAACATTTTTAGAGCTGGCCTTGTGAAAAATAAAGAAATTTTGATTCTCTGATTCAATAGCCTCCCCTCTTGTCTGTATTTTATGACAGCTTACATTTATCCTAACATAGTCTGGAGCAATACTCTGCTGTGCAAATGTAAAGACAGAGTGGAAAAATCATTTCAAAGCCAGGCTAGCATCAGTATGAATCTTCTGTTCCATATTTCATAGAGTTCAGAACTTTCCAACAGCATTAGTTAATGTACGCATATGGAACAAGGTCACCTTTACCAAATGTTCTCAGTACCAAGGGGTAATAGCACTCCCTTATCAATCACAAAATTCCCCATCATTAGGAAATTTTTGGCACAAAATGTAACAGAACTGGTTCTTTTGCAGTTGGAGGATCCCTTAGCAATTACAAATACCAACTTGTGCTTTAACAGAGCTACCAAGGAACCTCAAGACATTAATTTAATGGAGGCAATATGCGGTTGTCTCTGTGAATTAATATTAAGCACAATGACAGCATAGTCCAGAGCAACCATCATAATATTTGTATTGTTCATAAACTTGTAAAATAATGAAACAAAACAATGTCACATGTGTACAATTAAATGAGTCAGTAATTAAATGTTTGATACATTGCATTCACCAATAGGTAGTCTTTTTTATGTAATCTTTTTTTTATTTTTAGTAGCAGTGAAACATTATTTACTTATGGCCAACCACAGCTCCCTTTTCAATGTTAATTCACTTACGCCATGTCATTTATCATACTACAAGATATTATACCATGGCTTTAATTTAACAGTTCAGTCCATGTATGCAACACAATGCCTTTCTTGCCTTTCTTGCCTTTCTTGGTCAATACCTTCCATGTGGAGACACACATACGTGACCGAACGTACAAATCAGGGGGACATTCTTTCTTTTTAAATCTTAGTTTTTAATCTGCCGGTTTTGAGAATTACTAAACATCTTACAAATTGGTAGATTTGAATGAAGAAATTCACTCATGAAAAAATGAAAATGTTAAACACAAAGGATTGAAATTATTCATTTCTTATGAATAATATAAATCTTCTTATAATATTATAATCTTCATAAAATCTTCTTATTTTATGCATGGTGACAATCAACACATTTCATTTTAATAATACAATATTACATAAAATATAACATATACAGTCCTGTCCACAAGTTTACATACTGATGGCAGAATTTGTTTACAATTGTGGCAAATATGAGTGATCATGAAAAAAAACAATATTCTTTTATTCAGTAATAGCATTCAAAGGAAGCTATTTCTCATTAAATAATTTTAAATTGATTATGTTACTCATAATAATAACTGAAATTACACAGATGACCCAGTTCAAAAGTTTATATACCCTTGTGTGCTGAGCCTGAAGTAAACTGAAATGATTAAAAAGGTCAGGAATCCACACTTGTGCCTTGTCTGATTGTGATGTCATTGATGACATTGTGTTTATAGATAATCTGTGTGCTCCTGAGGACTCAGGGAAACCTTGTGCATTTGCTGTATGCTTGCGCTAAATTTGCTGGATAGTAAAATATGGGGAAAGGAAAATAACTGTCAAGGGATCTGCAAGAACCAGGAATTCAACACTATACATTAGGAAAAGGTTATAAAAAGACATCCTAAAAGTTGGAAAAAAAAAAAAAAGCAATCAGCAGTATTCAAGAAGATACCAAGCCAAGATCAGATAGACCACGAAAGATTTCAGAGGCAACCTCCAGGAAAATTGTTCAAGATGCAAAGAAAACCCACAGGCAACTTCTACTCACATACATGCTTCTCTGTAATAAAGTGGTGTGCTCTCAGCCCACACTACAAAACAGCCTGCTAGTAATATGCCAAATGAATCTACAAAAAACCTCAAGACATCTGGAATAACATAATTTTCCGTGATGAGACAAAAATTGAGCTTTATGGTTACAGCCAGGGCTTGAGTTAACGATGGATGTGGGGGGATGCCTTGGAAAAAATCTTGCCCACAACCATCCCCGTTATAAAATTGTCTTCTCCCCTCCCATCCCCTTTTCTTTAATGACATCAGCTATGCTATTTATTGCCTAATCGTGAAAAGATAAAACTTCAGCGATATTTAAATGTCAGTCTGTGCCTTTGTGGCTTTTGATTGCTTATTGTGTATTTGATTGGAGACTGCAAATGCATCAGGTATTAGCGTGGGAACCCAACCCGCGCGCAGATCGCCACCCTCAACCGCCTTGTTGGCAGATTGCTCCAACCCGAACGGCCAACGACCTCCAAGATCATGGAGAGTGGCAGTGGACCAGTTCCTGAGGGGGCTCCCCTAAGACCTCCAGAAGGCCGTTGGCCAGCATGTGTTCCGGGGCCAAGAAGAGCTTGTAAAGGGGGTTGAAAGGATAGAAGCCACCCACCAGATGCTGCGCTCGGGCCACCATGAGCGTCCCCAGCCATGCCCATGGCTAGACTGAAGGGGCCCCGGAGGCAACCCGCTGCCAGGTGCAGGGCCCATTGGAGGGCCCACCTGGAGCCTGGCCAGTCCCGCCGGGCAGCGTGAGGGAGAGGACCAGGTAATCACCCACTTCACCATCAGCCTTTGGACGTCCCCATGCTCACAGACCCTAGGAGTGCGCTGGCTCGCCATTCCCTTGGCCGTGGCTGTTTCGGCACTCACCAGCGAGGCAGTCCCCAGGCGGTCCAGGCCCCTACATGCCCTGCTGGACACAGGAAGTGCTGTGACCCTTGTCCAGCACCTACCTGAGTAGTCCTGCCAGGCCTCCCCACCCTGCCAAACCCCCTCACGCTGACCTGTGTCCATGGGGATGCCAATGAGGTTCCTGCTGTCTACCTGGGGGTGAAGAGTGGACGAGGCCAATGGGACGTCCGAGCAGGGGTGGTGTCCGAGATCCTGGTGCCGAAAGTGTTGGGCAGAAATTTCCCTGGGTTCGAGGACCTGATCCAGGCTGCCTGGGGATCACGGGGGAAAGGCCCCTGCCAGAGGGAAAGAAGGGCCCTCAAACCCGAATGTACAGGGCCATGAAGGACAACTATCGGTTGTGCCCCACTTGTCAGGTAACCTCACCGTGCGGAAAACCTCCTGCACCATTAATCCCACTCCCTGTCATAGAAACCCCCTTTGAGTGCCTGGGCATGGACCTGATGGGGGCCTTGCCAAAATCAGCACGTGGCCACCACAACATCCTGGTCATCCTGGATTATGTCAACCGCTATCCAGAGGAAGAGCCCCTGCAGATGGCCACCGCCAAAAATATCGCCCGCAAGCTGGTGAACCTGTTTAGCTGGGTGGGAATCATTAAGGAAATCCTCACGGATCAAGGGGCCCCATTCATGTCCAAGGTCATGGCTGATCTGTGTCACCTATTGCATGTTGCGGGAAATGTGGGGAAATCAAAGCCATGCCCTGTGTCCAGATTCCTGGAGGTAAGGCTATAGTCTTATGTCTTTTTCAGATTTTCGGTGAAGTACAGTTTTGCAATTTACTTCACTTGGACACATTTCCCGCAACTTTGGTCCCCATAACAAGCAAGTACAAATGTTTCACTACTGTTTTCAGAGAAAAAATACAAAATTTTGGTGGCATCCCATTTTTTCACCTCCTGGAGGTAAGGCTATAGTCTTATGTCTTTTTCGGATTTTCTGTGAAGTACAGTTTTGCAATTTACTTCACTTGGACACATTTCCCGCAACTTTGGTCCCCATAAATAGCAAGACCACATGTCTTACTACTGTTTTAAGAGATAAAATAGAAAATTTTGGTGGCATCCCATTTTTTCACTTCCTGGAGGTAAGGCTATAGTCTTATGTCTTTTTCGGATTTGCGGTGAAGTACAGTTTTGCAATTTATTTCACTTGGACACATTTCCTGCAGCTTTTGTCCACATGACGAGCAAGTGCACATGTTTTACTATTGTTTTAAGAGATAAAATAGAAAATTTTGGTGGCATCCCATTTTTTCACTTCCTGGAGGTAAGGCTATAGTCTTATGTCTTTTTCGGATTTTCGGTGAAGTACAGTTTTGCAATTTACTTGACTTGGACACATTTCCCGCAACTTTGGTCCCCATAAATAGCAAGTGCACATGTTTTACTATTATTTTAAGAGGTAACATAGAAAATTTTGGTGGCATCCCATTTTTCACTACCTGGAGGTAAGGCTATAGTCTTATGTCTTTTTCGGATTTTCGGTGAAGTACAGTTTTGCAATTTATTTCACTTGGACACATTTCCTGCAACTTTTGTCCCCATGACGAGCAAGTGCACATGTTTTACTATTGTTTTAAGAGATAAAATAGAAAATTTTGGTGGCATCCCATTTTTTCACTTACTAGAGGAAAGGCTATAGTCTTATGTCTTTTTCGGATTTTCGGTGAAGTACAGTTTTGCAATTTACTTCACTTGGACACATTTCCCGCAACTTTGGTCCCCATAAATAGCAAGTGCACATGTTTTACTATTATTTTAAGAGGTAACATAGAAAATTTTGGCGGCATCCCATTTTTTCACTTCCTGGAGGTAAGGCTATAGTCTTATGTCTTTTGAGGATTTTCGGTGAAATACGCTTTTCCAATTTACTTGACTTGGACACATTTCCTGCAAGTTTTGTCCCCATAACAAGAAAGTGCACATGTTTTACTCTTGTTTTAAGAAATAAAATAGAAAATTTTGGCGGCATCCCATTTTTTCACTTCCTGGAGGAAAGGCTATAGTCTTATGTCTTTTTAGGATTTTCGGTGAAATACGCTTTTGCAATTTACTTGACTTGGACACATTTCCTGCATGTTTGGTCCCCATAAATAGCAAGTGCACATGATTCACTATTGTTTTCAGAGAAAAAATAGAAAATTTTGGTGGCATCCCATTTTTTCACTTCCTGGAGGTAAGGCTATAGTCTTATGTCTTTTTCGGATTTTCTGTGAAGTACAGTTTTGCTATTTACTTCACTTGGACACATTTCCTGCAACTTTTGTCCACATGACGAGCAAGTGCACATGTTTTACTATTGTTTTAAGAGATAAAATAGAAAATTTTGGTGGCATCCCATTTTTTCACCTCCTGGAGGTAAGGCTATAGTCTTATGTCTTTTTCGGATTTTTGGTGAAGTACAGTTTTGCAATTTATTTCACTTGGACACATTTCCCGCAACTTTGGTCCCCATAAATAGCAAGTGCACATGTTTTACTATTATTTTAAGAGGTAACATAGAAAATTTTGGTGGCATCCCATTTTTCATTACCTGGAGGTAAGGCTATAGTCTTATGTCTTTTCCGGATTTTCGGTGAAGTACAGTTTTGCAATTTATTTCACTTGGACACATTTCCTGCAACTTTTGTCCCCATGACGAGCAAGTGCACATGTTTTACTATTGTTTTAAGAGATAAAATAGAAAATTTTGGTGGCATCCCATTTTTTCACTTACTAGAGGAAAGGCTATAGTCTTATGTCTTTTTCTGATTTTCGGTGAAGTACAGTTTTGCAATTTATTTCACTTGGACACATTTACCGCAACTTTGGTCCCCATAAATAGCAAGTGCACATGTTTTACTATTATTTTAAGAGGTAACATAGAAAATTTTGGCGGCATCCCATTTTTTCACTTCCTGGAGGAAAGGCTATAGTCTTATGTCTTTTGAGGATTTTCGGTGAAATACGCTTTTGCAATTTACTTGACTTGGACACATTTCCTGCAAGTTTTGTCCCCATAACAAGAAAGTGCACATGTTTTACTCTTGTTTTAAGAGGTAAAATAGAAAATTTTGGTGGCATCCCATTTTTTCACCTCCTGGAGGTAAGGCTATAGTCTTATGTCTTTTTCGGATTTTCGGTGAAGTACAGTTTTGCAATTTACTTGACTTGGACACATTTCCCGCAACTTTGGTCCCCATAAATAGCAAGTGCACATGATTCACTATTGTTTTCAGAGAAAAAATAGAAAATTTTGGTGGCATCCCATTTTTTCACTTCCTGGAGGTAAGGCTATAGTCTTATGTCTTTTTCGGATTTTCGGTGAAGTACAGTTTTGCAATTTACTTCACTTGGACACATTTCCTGCAACTTTTGTCCCCATAACAAGCAAGTGCACATGTTTTACTATTGTTTTAAGAAATAAAATAGAAAATTTTGGTGGCATCCCATTTTTTCACTTCCTGGAGGTAAGGCTATAGTCTTATGTCTTTTTCGGATTTTCGGTGAAGTACAGTTTTGCAATTTACTTGACTTGGACACATTTCCCGCAACTTTGGTCCCCATAAATAGCAAGTGCACATGTTTTACTATTATTTTAAGAGGTAACATAGAAAATTTTGGTGGCATCCCATTTTTCATTACCTGGAGGTAAGGCTATAGTCTTATGTCTTTTCCGGATTTTCGGTGAAGTACAGTTTTGCAATTTATTTCACTTGGACACATTTCCTGCAACTTTTGTCCACATGACGAGCAAGTGCACATGTCTTACTACTGTTTTAAGAGATAAAATAGATAATTTTGGTAGCATCCCATTTTTCACTACCTAGACGAAAGGCTATAGTCTTATGTCTTTTTCGGATTTTCGGTGAAGTACAGTTTTGCAATTTACTTCACTTGGACACATTTCCCGCAACTTTGGTCCCCATAAATAGCAAGTGCACATGTTTTACTATTATTTTAAGAGGTAACATAGAAAATTTTGGCGGCATCCCATTTTTTCACTTCCTGGAGGAAAGGCTATAGTCTTATGTCTTTTTCAGATTTTCGGTGAAGTACAGTTTTGCAATTTACTTCACTTGAACACATTTCCCGCAACTTTGGTCCCCATAAATAGCAAGTGGACATGTTTCACTATTGTTTTCAGAGAAAAAATAGAAAATTTTGGTGGCATCCCATTTTTTCACCTCCTGGAGGTAAGGCTATAGTCTTATGTCTTTTTCGAATTTTCGGTGAAGTACAGTTTTGCAATTTACTTCACTTGGACACATTTCCTGCATTTTTGGTCCCCATAAATAGCAAGTGCACATGTTTTACTATTGTGTTAAGAGATGAAATAGAAAATTTTGGTGGCATCCCATTTTTTCACTTCCTGGAGGTAAGGCTATAGTCTTATGTCTTTTTCGGATGTTCGGTGAAGTACAGTTTTGCAATTTACTTCACTTGGACACATTTCCCGCAACTTTGGTCCCCATAAATAGCAAGTGCACATGTTTTACTATTATTTTAAGAGGTAACATAGAAAATTTTGGCGGCATCCCATTTTTTCACTTCCTGGAGGTAAGGCTATAGTCTTATGTCTTTTTCGGATTTTCTGTGAAGTACAGTTTTGCAATTTACTTCACTTGGACACATTTCCCGCAACTTTGGTCCCCATAAATAGCAAGTGCACATGTTTCACTATTGTTTTCAGAGAAAAAATAGAAAATTTTGGTGGCATCCCATTTTTTCACCTCCTGGAGGTAAGGCTATAGTCTTATGTCTTTTTCGAATTTTCGGTGAAGTACAGTTTTGCAATTTACTTCACTTGGACACATTTCCTGCATTTTTGGTCCCCATAAATAGCAAGTGCACATGTTTTACTATTGTGTTAAGAGATGAAATAGAAAATTTTGGTGGCATCCCATTTTTTCACTTCCTGGAGGTAAGGCTATAGTCTTATGTCTTTTTCGGATGTTCGGTGAAGTACAGTTTTGCAATTTACTTGACTTGGACACATTTCCCGCAACTTTGGGCCCCATAAATAGCAAGTGCACATGTTTCCGTATTGTTTTCAAAGAAAAAATAGAAAATTTTGGTGGCATCCCATTTTTTCACTTCCTGGAGGTAAGGCTTGCGTCTTATGTCTTTTTCGGATGTTCGGTGAAGTACAGTTTTGCAATTTACTTGACTTGGACACATGTCCTGCAACTTTGGTCCCCAAAAATAGCAAGTGCACATGTTTTACTCTTGTTTTAAGAAATAAAATAGAAAATTTTGGTGGCATCCCATTTTTTCACTTCCTGGAGGTAAGGCTTTTGTCTTATGTCTTTTTCGGATGTTCGGTGAAGTACAGTTTTGCTATTTACTTGACTTGGACACATTTCCCGCAACTTTGGTCCCCATAAATATCAAGTGCACATTTTTTATGATTGTTTTAAGAGGTAACGTAGAACATTTTGGTGGCATCCCATTTTTTCACTTCCTAGAGGAAAGGCTATAGTCTCATGTCTTTTTCGGATTTTCAGTGAAATACGCTTTTGCAATTTACTTGACTTGGATACATTTCCTACAGCTGGCGCATGCAGCCCCAAGAGTTTCGGCCAGGTGAGCGGGTCCTAGTTCTCATTCGATCCTCAAGAACACATTTTTTGCCACCTGGCAGGGGCCCTACCCCATCCAGGAAAGGGTTGGGCTGGACAACGAGCACGTCGAGCCGCCCGGCCAAAGAAAACCACGGCAGGTGTACCATGTCAACCTGCTGAAGAGGTGGGTGGCCGGTCCCACAGAAGCGGGGGCAGCACTGTTCAACACAGAGGAAACCAGCCCAGCCCCTTTGGATTTGGTGTGTATCGGTGATGACCTGAGACCACACCAGAAGCAGGAGTTAAGAGAACTCATTGACCAATACCACCATCATAATCGCAATGACGTGGTGGAACACCACAATTTTTATTTTTTTTTGTGTCAACCCATTTTTCCTCATTTTGGAGATAAGACTATCGTGTTATTTTTTTTCTTTATATTGCATAGGACACATTTGTCCCGTTTTCTTTCTTAGAAATGATCTGTGACCGTCAATACTGCTGTATGATTTCGTGTGTTTACGGCCAGTTTCGCATGTTTGTGTTCATTTCACCTCTCCATGTGCTTTCTGTTTACATTCCCCTATTTGTTCCGCCTCCTGCTTGTCACATTGCCTTATTACTCATGTGTTTCACCTGTCTTGCCTCGCACCTGTTTTTTGTTACCTCATTTTGCGCTGTGTTTCGTCTCCCTGTGTGCCTGCCTTCTTTGCGAGTTCGTCTCTGTGTTTTGCCATCAGTTACGCTGCAAGCCTTTTTCTGTGTTTACCGGTCTGCCTGTTCTGAACCCTGTCTTTTTCTCGTTTTCTGATCTTTGGATTTTGATTTTTTACTGTTTGCTGAGCTCTTCCTGGTCCTCTGCCATCTACTCTTACCTAGATTCCTGGATTTTATTTCTGTGCCTCTGCCGTGCCTACCTGGTTTGACCCTCTGCCTGTTCCTGATGTTTGATTTTTGGATTCTGGACTTTGCTCTGTTTGCCAATAAACTGCTTTTTCTGACGTCTGCATTTGAGTCTGTGCTTTCACCTGACAGTACAAACTCGCCAAGAATGGACTCATCGGACGGCAGCCAGCTTCGGACCATCTTGGACCGACAAGGAATGGCCATAAACTGCCACCAGAGTCAACTGGAGTCACTTAATCAGACACTGGAGTCATTTGCGGTCAGCATGAATAATATCTCCGCCCAGCTCCAGCAACTCCAGATGGGGCGAGATGCTACTGCAGACCCTCCAGCTCCTCCACCCCAGATCCCGGCTACTCCACCAGGACGAGAGCCTCAACTTCCCTATAAGGCTTAAGGCTCACCGGTGTCCCAGTGCTCCCTCGTCTTTGAGCTCCAGCCCTCCACTTTTCCCACCGACCGAGCCCGCATCGCCTACATCATCACCCTCCTGACTGGATGTGCCCGGGAGTGGGGCAGTGCGTTGTGGGCGGCCCAGTCGCCGGTCTGCTCCTCTTACAACACCTTCGTCGAGGAGATGCGTCAGGTCTTTGACCAGTCCGGGAGTGGAAGAGAGGCGGCCCGTGAATTGCACCATATCCGGCAGGGTGAGGGTTCCGTCTCGGACTATGCTATTGAGTTCCGCACTCTGGTGGCCACCAGGAACTGGAATCAGGAGGCCCAGTTCGATGCCTTTCTTCACAGGCTCTCGAATGCGGTCAAGGACCAGCTGGTTGTTCACAAACTCCCTGCCACGTTCGATGGATTAGTGGAGGTCGCCATCCGGATTGATCAGCGCCTGTCTCTTCGCTGGAGAGAGAGATCTGAGGAGAGGCGTGTAGCCCGGAGATTTGCCAGGACCTTTCCAGAACCTGCACATGAAGTGACCCCGTAGATGGCAACTCACGAGCCCATGCAGGTCGACCACACCCACCTGTCTCCTGCGGAGCACCAGCGGAGGATCCGGTCCAATGCGTGCCTCTACTGTGGGAACCCCAAGAACTTCGTCGCCAAGTGTCCGTTAAAAGACAATGCTCACCCGTAGCCAGGGGAGTACAGGTGAGTGTAACCCCATTACTTCAGTCTCCTACTAACCACTCTCTGTTGCCAGCTTCTCTCATCATCGATGGTCGTGTCCACGCAATCTCCATACTCATCGACTCGGGGGCGGACAGTAACTTCATGGACTCGGCCCTAGCCACCCGACTCCAACTACCCCGCACTTCGCTCCAGAACCCCCTGGAGGCGCTGTCCATCACGGGGGAGCCGCTCGTCCGGATCACCCATGTGTTGCCCCCAGTGAGCCTCCTGGTGTCAGGGAACCATCACGAGGACATCGTGCTGCACATCATCGACTCGCCGCAGGCTTCTGTAGTCCTGGGTCGGCCCTGGCTCAATCGCCACAACCCCCGGGTGGATTGGGTAAGCAACAGGGTGGTAGAGTGGACTTGTTTTTGTCTCGCCCATTGCCTCAAAGGTGCACAGGTCTCTGCGGTTCCAGTGTCGTCGGCGGCGCGGGAGAAGTCGGACCTGTGGGCGTGCCCCCGGAGTACCTGGACCTTAGGGAGGTCTTCAGCAAGTCCCGGGCCTGCCTCCTCACTGTCCTTACGACTGCCCCATCGACCTCCTACCCAGTACGTCTCCCCCCCCAGGGCCATCTGTTTTCCCTGTCCCGTCAGGAAACTGAAGCTATGAATAAGTATATCCAGGAGTCATTGGCGGCAGGCATAATCCGCCCCTCGTCCTCACCAGCTGGACGGGATTCTTCTTTGTGGGTAAGAAGGATGGAACCCTAAGACCCTGCATCGACTATCGAGGGCTTAACGCTATAACAGTCAAGAACCGGTATCCTTTGCCTCTCATGTCCTCTGCATTTAAGTCTTTGCAGGGAGCGACGATGTTTTCCAAACTGGACCTTCGCAACGCCTACCACCTGGTTCGGATGAGGGAGGGGGACGAGTGGAAGACGACTTTCAATACACCCACTGGCCACTACGAATACTTAGTTATGCCTTTCGGACGAACTAATTCTCCATCAGTATTCCAGGCACTTGTGAATGATGTGCTACGTGACATGCTCGGCCAGTTCGTCTATGTTTACCTAGATGACATCCTCATCTTCTCCCGGTCCCACTCCGAACACACCCACCATGTCTGCCGCGTCCTCCAGAGGCTGCTTGAGAATCAGCTATTCGTCAAGGCGGAGAAATTTGAGTTTCACCGACCCTCAGTCTCTTTCCTGGGGTTCGTGGTCTCAGAGAGGGGCATACAGATGGATTGGCGCAAGGTCCAGGCGGTGGAGGATTGGCCTCACCCCACTTCGCGAAAGGAGCTGCGAGGGTTTGCTAATTTTTATCGCCACTTTATTCGCGATTATGGCTCTGTAGCGGCTCCTCTCACTGGTCTCACTTCCTCCACGAGAAGGTTCAGCTGGAGCCCTGCCGCGGAGGAGGCTTTCTGGGAGCTCAAGAGGAGGTTCACCTTCACACCAGTCCTGTCGCAGCCGGACCCCTCTCGTCAGTTTGTGGTGGAAGTGGACGCTTCTGACGTGGGGGTCCTTTCCCAGACCTCTACAGGGGATCACATCCTTCACCTGTGTGCCTTCTTTTCTCACCGACTTACTCCTACAGAGCGCAACTACGACATCGGTGACTGGGAGCTGCTGGCGGTTAAGTTAGCATTGGAGGAGTGGAGACACTGGCTAGAGGGGATGGAGATTCCTTTCCTAGTATGGACGGACCACAAGAACTTGGAGTACCTGCGGTCTGCAAAAGGTCTTAACCCACGCCAGGCTCGCTGGTCACTGTTCTTTGCCAGATTTAACTTTGTGTTGTCTTACCGCCCGGGTTCCAGGAATGGCAAGCCAGATGCCCTCTCCCGACAATGTGCTGCCTCGGAGGGTCCTGCTCAACCTAGCCCCATCCTGCCGGCCAACTGCTGGATAGCGGCGGCTACCTGGGACATTGAGGGGGTGGTCCGTGCAGCACTGCTAACCTTCTCTTTGTTCCCAGGTCTGTCCGTTCACAGGTCCTGCAGTGGGGCCACTCCTCTAAGCTGGCCTGCCACCCGGGGGTTTGACGCACTAAGGCTCTAATCAACCAACAGTTCTGGTGGCCTGCCATGGAGGAGGATATCCGTGGCTTCGTCGCTGCCTGCCCTGTCTGTGCTCAGAACAAGCCCTCCCATCTCCCACCAGACGGTCTCCTGCGCCCTCTGCCTATCCCACGGAGACCGTGGTCCCACATAGCTCTGGACTTTGTGACTGGGCTGCCTCCCTCAGACGGTAACAACACCATCCTTAACATTGTGGATCGCTTCTTGAAGTCTGTTCATGTTTTCCGGCTGCACGGGTTACCTAGCGATGTGGTGTCTGACAGGGGGCCTCAGTTCACGTCACACTTTTGGAAGGCTTTCTGTACTTTGCTTGGAACGTCTGTTCGTCTGTCCTCAGGGTTCCACCCCCAGTCCAACGGCCAGGCGGAGTGGTCTAATCAGCTGATGGAGACGGTCCTGCGGTGCCTTGCTTCTCGGGATCCCGGCTCCTGGAGTCGCCTGCTACCATGGGTGGAGTATTCCATCAACTCCCTCCCCTCCTCCTCCACCGGTCTGTCACCCTTCCAGTGCTGCCTCGGTTACCAGCCCCAGCTGTTCCCATTCCAGGAGGAGGAGGTGGGAGTTCCCTCTGCGATGGCTTTTGTACGGCGCTGCCGACGGACTTGGAGGCGCACCCGCTCAGCTCTTCTGCATGCATTGGCTAGAATCAAGCGTGCTGCTGACCTACGCCATTTCCGAGCACCTCGCTATCTCCAGGGTGAGTGGGTTTGGTTATTGACCAAGGACCTGCCCCTCAAGGTGGACTCTCGTAAGCTCGCCCCCCGATTCATCGGGCCATTTCCCATCACCAAGGTCCTCAGTCCAGCGGCAGTTCGTCTCAAGCTGCTGCCAGCACTCCGTCGGATCCACCCAACCTTCAACGTCTCTCGGGTTAAGCCTGTGGTTCGCAACCCCCTCTGCCCAGCCCCCAAGACTCCTCCGCCGCCCTGGCTCATTGATGGGGCAGAGGCTTACACTGTGTGCCGCCTGCTGGGGGTTCGGCGACGAGGTCGTGGTGTCCAGTACCTGGTGGACTGGGATTATCTATCATTTAAAGTAAAAAAATTGATTTTTTTGTGTCGTACCATTTTTCCTCATTTTGGAGAGTCTTATGTTTTTTCTTGATTTTGCGTAGGACACATATGTCCCATTTTCTTCCATTCTAGTGATTCCTGACAACTTTTTTCTCACACGAATGGATAGTATAGCTGATTGAGTATCCTTTAAAGTAAAAAAAAAAATCTCCTCCTCTTTACCACCAAATCACACCCTGCTGTCTCCTTCAGTATCATATCATTACATCACACTTTTATTTTTTTTTTAGTCTCCCATTGAACGTAATAGCATATGGTGAGTAATTCTCCAGAGTTACTCAAACTATGGGTTGTAGATCAACGTCCTCTCTCACTTTCACTCTAACTCGGATTCTCATTCTCATTTTCTCCTGATGTCCTCAGTGTCACCTGCTAGCTAGTTAGTTTGAGCTGTCCTTTATCCTTGTCCGTCATGGCTTGTTCTCAACTGGTAAGTCTGGATTCCTTCTTTAAAATATCCACCAAAACTACTGATATAAATGAGGGTCCAGAGGCAAAAAAGTATCAAGCATTTATTCAAAATTATGTCCCGATCTGTATTAAATTTGGTTTTGCTGGACAGTATAAACAAACAATTCTATGGGAATTTTTTGGGAGCGGCCTTGTATGGGAAACCGTGTAGCACTGCAGACAAGGTAAGGAAAATGTAAAAAAAAAGTTCAACATTTTCAAAAAAAGGCAACTATATTTTACATTTTACACTTTTATAATTTCAATGTTCTTGAAAGGTAGCAACATATAATTTAAACATGTTTATTAATTATTCATTCATGTATTCCATGTACTCAAGAAAATGTCTGATGTAAATAATACCTGTGAAACTTTAAGAATGAATCTGAATTGTACAGAAAATCTATCCAACATTGCAGAGCATTTTTGTCTGGTAAATTTCCTCCAGTAAACTGATAAACTTAATGAACACGTAAAACACAACAAGGGGCAGTATAAGGTTCATAAGGACATACTCATGGGCCGTTTATCATCCCTCACTGTAGACCCTGCTCCTGATTGGCCCTTTCATGTCTGCCAGCAATTGAATATTGAAACAGGAAAGACAGTGCCGTTCATGAACCCAAATGTCCCAATTGCACCCCATAAACACCCAGAGACAAAGAACTGTAATCACTGGTCCCATATAAAAGGCAGTGGGTCTAATTCTTCCTCTGTAGCAGAAAACTTTTCCATTCAAAGCATTCATTTGTGGCCAATTCATTCATGTGGTTTCCGCACATCTTTGGCATGTTAGTTTCTCTCGGATTCCACAAGGAAATTAAAGTAGGTCACTTCAGACATCATCAAATTGGCTAGGCAGTTACCCAGCAAAATAATATTCCCTGCAAAACTGCACTTGCAAAACAGAATTGAGTTGTGATTTGACTTTGCTGGTTAAATAGATGTTAAACAGACAAAAC
Source organism: Albula glossodonta (assembly GCA_019788955.1). Lineage (NCBI taxonomy): Eukaryota > Metazoa > Chordata > Actinopteri > Albuliformes > Albulidae > Albula > Albula glossodonta. Next base: position 1,513,959 of record JAFBMS010000078.1, read on the forward strand.
ATGGCTGCTATTATGTGCATTTTAATCACACAGTTGCAGAGTTACACATTTGCACATTTTCTGGGTCATTTTTCTTTATTAATTGGTAGAGATAATGAGTAATGGCATACCAGACACATCAGGAGCATTCCAAAATTATTTGTACACATCAGAAGTGGCCAAAGCATTCCCTGCAACCCTCCATCCCAGGTCCCGGACGTCCTGGAGGTCCACCCACCACAGACACCCAAGACCCAAGGAATCCGTGAGCAGAACATTATTTTGATATATATATATCTGGTGAACGTGCTATATTTCATCAATAACTCAGTAATTTTAACCAATCATTGTGATCTGATTAACAGCTAAATGCGGCTACACACGTTTGGTGACACTTCGCCATTAATTTTGACATTTTCAATCATCCCTGAGGCTTGAGGTTAACTCAATCACCCCTTTACAAAAGGAAAAACCTCAGGTCCCAGTATCTCAAAACAACTGTACACATTCCTCAAACCACCACAGCCAAATGGCAGTGCTGCAGCAATTTCTGGTCTGTAGACGTCCAAATGAATAATCGAAAAGGCTCAGTAAAAACAGCATATTTCCAGGATCAGCTTGTCAGAACTCAGAATGACCCAAGTGCAGAAGAAATAATTAATAATCCCTAGTTTATTTATGAAGCTAAAAATCACAAGATCAACAGTAATCAAAGTCAGAGTCCAAGCAGGGGTCAAAACCATAAGACAAGGCAAAGGTACAAAGACACAGGGAAAAAAGGGAGGTCCAGAGCAAGCAGGCAAAAAGGTCAAAACCAGGAGACACAGCAAACAGGTACAGGGAGATAAAAAAAGCCAAAAAAGAGAAAACAGAATGAGTCAGGAACAGGCAGGCAGAACAAAGAAAAGGCTTGTAGCAACAGGCAACTAGTCACTAAGACAAACTTGCAACTAATAGAAAGACAAACAGGGTATAAAAGCACAAGACTAATGAGCTAACGAGCCACAGATGAACAGTAGGGCAGGTGTAACGAATCAACAATGACAAGGCAGGTAACATGGAGGGTGGGTTTACAAAAAACAAAAGCACAAGGACGGGAAATGGAAAAAAACGAAATATACAAAAACAACTGAACAAAACTGAAATAACAATAACACAGAAAAGCAAAACACAAGGGAAACATCATTACTGACACAGCGATACAGTACAGCATCATCCATTAAGACTCTTAAGACACAAAAAAACATAACTAACATACATTAGTACAAGGTGGCTATCAAGTAATTATAAACACTAAAATGTTATTCCATTCCAGATTGTCTTTTCTTTAAATAATGAGGTTGGATCTGGTTAATCCAGAAATAATATAAAATGATTAACCCAGTATGTTGATTGTGATTATTTCATTATTCTAATTATTAACTGGTGCCCCATGAGAGAAGACATACCCCTGCTATACCACTGAAAGAGGAGAGGCCAGGTACTCTATCCGGAAAAAAAAAAATCCACATGATCATTATATTTTGGGTATCCAGTAAAATTTACCAATAGAGGCACAGCACAGCAGTTTTAAGAGCACGCAGAATAGATAACTAAGCTTCCAGTGGGTTTTATTTTAGTTTTTGTGACGACTTCATCATAATAATTAGAGAATTCCATGGTCTAGAACAGCGTTTCTCAAACTATGGGCTTCAGACCGGCACCGGCCTGTGACGAGGACGCTGCCGGTCTGCGGAGCCCTGCTGCTGCGCCAGCCAAATTATGCTCGGTGCTTCTGTCACTCTCCAGGTCCCCACCCCCTTGACTGAACTTCTTGCTTTGGAAATAGTAACATTTTATTCAAGGCTCTAGAGCGTTAAGCTTTCCCATCCGTGAGAACTTGCCCCCTTTGTTCTCTCAGTCATTTCAGAACTCTCTCAATCACACACTACTTGAGCTGTTGTTTAGTCATGGCATTTTCCAATCAAGCAAATCTATATTCCTTTATTTAGGAAACAACTAGCATCTAACAATGCAAATTTAAACGAAGAAGCAGAGGCAAAAAACATTGCCCATTTACTCGTAATTACGAGTCATCATATATTAAATTTTGTTTCATTTCCAGTGATAGCTTCCCCCCAAAGCCAATCTGTGTCATTTGCCAAACCATGCTAAGCAACGAGGCTATGAAACCACCAAAATTGCTGAATTGGCAAATCAATCAAGTACTTAAAAACTATTTGAAAGAAAATGAGAAACTGTCAAAAGCGTCATACATAATTTCACACCACATTTCAAAATGTCAAATTCTGTCCATCTCTGATGTATGTTAGGAATGTTCAAAAAATAATTGTATAGGTTATTTGGCATTGCTATTTTTGGCAGTTATTTTTTGTTCACCCAAAGCACTTCTGTTGTAGGTTTCTTCATATAATTGTTGTTCATAATATTCTATGAGCACATAGGCCTCTAATAATAATAATAATAATAATAATAATAACAATAATAATCTATCCTTTCTGCAAAGGGGCGTGGGGCTATGGGGCCTTGTATCCCCAAAGGCTTTCATGTCTGGGCCTCAGGACAAATAAGTTTGAGAAAGGATGGTTTAGAATATTGACAAGTTCGGGATATAAGACAATGAACCAGTTTTACTATCCAAAGAGCTACGTTCTCATTTATTCCCTATGATAAATTATTTATGAGGCACCAGACACGCTACAAGCCCACTATAAAAAAAGAGGACAAGGGAGGTGCTCAACAGCAAGGACAAACAGACTGTATCGCAGAACTCCTTACCCAGACCATTTCACTGGTACTAACCCGAAATCAGGAAAGCTGGAGCACTCATGGCTGAGAACAAAAGACACTTTAATGAATAGGAGGAGACTGATGTTTCAACGTCAACAACGTCTTAGTCGGAGTCAAAAATAAAGACAAAAAACGCACCAGGAGGTATATAAGCACCCTCGCATCAATCACTCAGTGTAAGGTGTGAATGTGTACAGTGTGATATTATTTATGAGTGGAGAAACATATACACGTAAAAAAGTGAAACAGGGGTAATGAGGATTGTCTCAGGTAATCTTAGTACATTTTTGTATACGTGTTTATGAAAAATCTTAAATGAAATTAAAAAAAAAGAATCACAGAGGAGGTTAGGGGGTAGTCAGTTTTGCATTTGGCAGGAAAATACATTTATTTCTGTATCTCATTTTATTTCAGAAGTACATACTGTAATGCTAATTAATGTATGCATGCTCTTTTTTATAATGTTACTAATACATCATTTAAGAATTCAGAGTAATGAATGATGTAATAAGAATGTACCTATTTTTTTAATGAAAATCTAAAGTGATATATGCATATTATTAAAAGAAAAATATATGTAAATGCCAGGTTACAAGTACAAATATGGGCACAGTAGCACAAAAATTAAATCTGATTAAAGTTAAATCAGTAGCTCAGTGTTAAATCTCTGTGACAGTGAGCTCTGTGAGAGTAAATTTTACTCTGAGAGAGTGAAAGCAAGAGCAATCCTTAATGGGCATTAAACTCTGTTAGAACTCAACCAACACTGAAAAATATTGTGAATAGGTGAAAAAGAAAATGAAGTCACTTGGAAAAATAGTAAAACAATCAAGTACATTCAGAAGATATACTTTATGAATTGATAAATAAAAATGACTGTAAAAATCTTGTTTCAAGATATGCATCCTGAGAAATGAAGAAAGGTAACATGAAAGTACTGCAGATAACTACCCCTTTTGGGAATGTGAAAAAAAAAAAAAACATTCAGAAAATTTCAGAGGAAGAGAAAGATTGATATATGAAATATTCATGTGAAACTGATACTGCCACATTGTTTTGAACACATTATAAAGTACTGAAAGTCTGATCACATTAAAAAAAGACTGAGCAGCACTGCTCATATAAACCCTCTGTTTTCCCATTATTTCAATATTTTTAAAAGTAATTTATACATTAATTCCAGTTAAACTGAGGGACAAGAATGAATGAATATGGCATAATGAAATTTGCCAAAATGTGACATTTCATGGCAATGCTCTTTAACATGAATTTACATGAATAAATACCCATCGCCTTCATTTGCTATAGTTTCCGTATTCATAAAGCAACATTTTACATCTTTTTTAGATTTAATCAAAGATAACGTACAATGCCAGCATTTAATGTGAAATTTTAAAACTTGTAATGAGGTATCTTCGCTTTGCTATAATGTTTGAAATCATTTTAAACAGCTAATTCTGAATACGGTATATATGACTGGAACACTTCACCATGTTACTGCCATATTTCCCTCGTCATAGCTTCTAAATAATAAGTCAAAACAGCAAGGATAAAGACAGGTGAATTTTTTTTTTTTTCCCCCCTTTGTCTGGGTGTGGTAACTGCAGTTTTAGATATACAGTGGGGCAAAAAAAGTATTTAGTCAGACACCAATTGTGCAAGTTCTCCCACTTAAAAAGATAACGCCTGTATTTTTCATCATAGGCACACTTCAACTATAAGACAGAATGAGTAAGTCTTCACAGCAAGTATGATGTTCTTTGGATGCAACTCAGCATTCTTTCTCCTCCAAACACGACAAGTTGAGTTTTTAGCAAAAAAGTTCTATTTTGGTTTTTCTGACCACATGACATTCTCCCAATCCTCTTCTGGATCATCCAAATGCTCTCTAGTGAACTTCAGATGGGCCTGGACATGTACTGGCTTCAGTAGGGGGACACGTCTGGCACTGCAGGATTTGAGTCCCTGGCGGCGTAGTGTGTCACTGATGGTAGCCTTTGTTACTTTGGTCCCAGCTCTCTGCAGGTCATTCACTAGGTCCTCCCGTGTGGTTCTGGGATTTTTGCTCACCATTCTTGTGATCATTTTGACCCCACGGGGTGGGATCTTCCGTGGAGCCCCAGATCGAGGGAGATTATCAGTGGTCATGTATGTTTTCCCATTTTCTAATAATTGCTCCTACAGTTGATTTCTTTACACCAAGCTGCTTACCTATTGCAGATTTAGTCTTCCCAGCCTGGTGCAGGGCTACAATTTTGTTTCTGGTGTCCTTTTATAGCTCTTTGGTCTTGGCCCTAGTGGAGTTTGGAGTGTGACTGTTTGAGGTTGTGGACAGGTGTCTCTTATACTGATAACGAGGTCAAACAGGTGCCATTAATCCAGGTAACGAGTGGAGGACAGAGGAGCTTCTTAAAGAAGAAGTTACGGGTTTGTGAAAGCCAGAAATGTTGCTTGTTTGTAGATGACCAAATACTTATTTTACAGAGGAATTTACCAATTAATTAATTAAAAATCCTACAACGTGATTTCCTGGATTCTTTCCCCCCATTCTGTCTCTCATAGTTGAAGTGTACCTATTATGAAAATGACAGGCCTCTCTTATCTTTTTAAGTGGGAGAACTTGCACAATTGGTGGCTGACTAAATACTTTTTTGCCCCACTATATGGGTTCCAATGACACTGAAGAATAATAATCTTTCACTAATTTATCTGTAGAAATTTCATTGAAGGGTAAGCAATATGTGAGTTGAAAGAATGACTTTTGGATACTGTTTGAAACAATGAAATATCTGTGTGTACGTATGCATACTGCATCACTAAATATTTAACTGGCATGAGATGAACCTCAGATATTTTTAAAGCCTCCTAAACTTCTGGAGCTTGTAACTATTTATGCCCATTGAGGCAGCCAGTGGTGACACTCCATATGTTTCCTGTTTTCATATAATTTTCAAATACAATACTAGCAGTAGTAATTTAATTGTATTGTACTTTAGTAGGTGCTCAGGACTGATGGACATGGCCATCAACAAGATCATATGGAGATAACCAAGAGCTAACGCATTATAGCTCCACTGTGTGTGTATCGTGCATCAGTTTGAAATGATCTGCTTTATTTTGGCATAACAGGAAACACATCTCAGAAGAAAATAAATATCTTAAAAAATGGAAACTTGTAATACTCCAGATGGAAGAATTCACTCATAGTGGCCCTGATTCAGCAGTGAGACCCTGTTCTCACCACTGCTACAGGCCTGAATCCAGCCCAAATCTGGTTGCCATGAGGAGACTGAAAATGGGCTAAAGAGAACCCAGAGTCTGGCTCCAACTCCAGCCAACACTTTTGACAATGGCACCATACTCGTCCAAAACAACAGATGTTGGACCATATCAAGTTCGGACAATAAAAATCTGCTTATCTAACATTTCCATTCCTGCCAACATTGAACTGAAATTAAGGGAGATTTTAAGCAAAGAGAACTAATAACTAAAAAACTAAATAAACTCAGGTGGGGATGGATGGATGGACGGATGTATGGATAGCAGTGGCAGCTGGTGAACTCAAAACAGGAGGAACCAACTTTAAATTTGTACCTATCATTATGTTCAACCTGTACCTATTTATCCTCCTTATTTAACCATAAAACAAATAATTCACAGCATAATCAATACCAATAGAGGTAAATAGATTAAAAACATCCATCGATATAATAAATGTAACACTAGTTTGTAATTCTATTTCAAAACGAAATTGGTAACCAGGCCCAGTTCCAAAACAAAATCACTGAGTGTGCATTAGAAATGAATGGGGGTGCACACACTGGCTACATCGTGTACATTACGATGCCAGACAAAAAAGTACTCGCATCACACTTCATGCCAACCCCAACTGGAGAGCACGGACAGGCATAGTTTTACGTGTTTCCTCGGGAAGAAGCAAAGACCAAATTCAGTCCTCCTCTACTTGTTCAGTTGTATGTGTGTAATTATATACATACATCCATCATCAAAAGTTATGTACATTTCCAAAGCAGAAATTAACACAACTTGTTTACAGAATTTAAAGTTACGAGTGCCAAGTGCATCATTATGTCTATTGTTCGACAAGTGCACTTCAAAAGTACTTCCTAAACTGCCAGACTGTCGGGACTTTATATTCATCCATTTTGAGCAAACTACTGCCCTAATGTCACAAATCAGGCAGGGACTCACGCGCAGACAGAGATGAATAATAACATTATTGGCACAGAGTACATTAAGCTGCCAGACAAAAAAAGGACTTAAATCACGTGTCATGCCAAGCCCAACCGGAGAGCAGGGACCGACATAGGTTTACTTAATTTCCCTGCCAGAATATCAGATTTTGAATGAATAATTTAAGTAGACATTATCAACTCAGTCTTACTATGGCATGACTTGATTAACAACAAATCAGACTTTGTAATACCATAACATTAATAACATGGTCATAAAGTCGTTGAACATGATTAAGCTCCTTATTTTTTTCCTTATGCTGAGTAGCTTTAGCTTCTCTTAATTCTTTCTTATGAGCTCGCAAATTACAATACTCAGTCTTATTTCCTTCTGAGATTTCCATCTTGTATTGGTGTTTAGCCCCCATGGATGTAGGGCAAAAGGAAATCTACTGAAAGACTTAAGATGGCACACAACACAGTTACCTCTCACTAGGGCAACCTGGACCCTGAGTGTGAACAATCACTTTGCTGGAGAGAAACCTTCCTTTCAGTTGTCTCTGCACAGTGACTTCCAATTACTAAGCATATGGAAGAAATGGACTGATGGCCAGATAACAGTGTCATCAATCACTGCCTCTTCTCCCTGCAGTTGTGTCAGAAAAAGCGCACAGCTGGTTGAATTAACTCTGTGGGATACAGGAGGAGACCAAGTAACGCCACAGTGGGGTTACTGATTCTAGGTTTTATTTTACAAAATGAATTTTTGACTTTTAACAATGTTATAATTTAACGAAATATACTTCACACTAGGTACATGTAAAAAAAAATATTGAACAGCAGAAAGGCAGACTGAATTACAAATAAGTTATGTTGTGGCAAAGCGGATTGAAATTAGTGGTTTTTACTAAAACAAATTACTGCAAATAATGCACGCTATGTGTTTATAATGAAAAATCATACTTGATGCAAGATGGAAACCGATTACAAAAAAAAAAAAACATACCTCATTTTTTGATTGACTTTACCTCTATAAAAATAATTGTGCGTAAAGACTGTCTAAAAATGAACTGTAAGGCAATAGTTGTTTGGTAATGTCACAGATAACTCAGTTTTTACATTTTAGCAAAGTGGTTCATTTAACTATGTTACATTATCTATAACAGGGGTGTCAAACTCCAGTCCTGGAGGGCCGCAGTGCCTGCGGGTTTTTGTTCTTTCCTTTCGATTGGCAGCCATTTAGGCCTTGGAAACCAGGTGTGTGGACTCTTTAGCCAACCAGTGATTTTAATTAATCAATTAAGTGCTAAAACACACCAAAAACCAGCTACCACTGCGGCCCTCCAGGACTGCAGTTTGACACCCCTGATCTATAACCTAAGTTATCTTGGGAGCTAGCACAAACAGTACAATTCAACATGAGCTACCAAAGCCCTATCACTCTTAAATGTCAGAGAAGATGCATTAGATTATAGTTTATAGTTTATCTGTCTGCTGTATTTATAATCTGATACACTAACATCAGCTAAAATCTGACTAACAGGTGCAAAAACTGTGTACATAATTATTGTGGCAGGTGTGACCATTGAGCTGGGTGGTGAATGGAAGTAGAACACAACAAAAGTTAAACAAAAACTGGCCGCTCCATGTTCAGAATATACACTTTCATATCCCTGCTGTTCGGCATTTTCCTTTCTTCCATGTATTACACTGTCCCTCTAGATCAGGGATGTCAAACTCAATTTCATCAAGGGCCAAATTATAATTATATATATCTTTCAACAGTTGCTGAAAAGTTCACATACAATTTACAAATAATGTAATTGCACACACAGCATATCTCTTATAATGGTAACAGTATCGTAAGTGGTAATGCTACCTTTTGTTGTCTTTTTTGGCATAATGTACACAAGTACTCTTCTTTTCATTCCTTCTTTCTTTTGCACATTATCCCTCCTGTATCCAAACAGCTTTCATACAACAGACATGTGACTGTTTCGGAATTAGGTTTTCCTCAGCTCTTGCAGCCTGCTTTTTGTGGTTCTCTCCCAGTTTGAACTATCAGGACACCTGACATGACAACAATTGATGGACGTGGGTACAGTAGTGTCAGTGTCTGAGAGAGTTTCAGAGAGGGAGAGAGCTTACAAGCAAGTGAGAGATTTCTGCCTGTTAAATGCTGCCGACATCTAAAATAAACAGACAAGTGATTACACTGCGAACTACACAAGTGATTAAACTGTGAAATACCCTTAATTCCATATTACTATATGGCAACTTCTTGCATCTTGTGTAAAAAATTATCAAGTATATCGAATATATCCGAGTATATCGCCCAGCCCTAGTTACATATCTATGCAGTTACCAAGCTGTTACATTTAACATCTCATATAACTTTAAAGATAATCCACTCTAACCTTCATTTTAATGTGCCACAAAATGTAATATTTACTTTAAAAACAAAGGAAACATCCAGTCAGATGCAGTGCCTTTCTACCCTCCGATCTACCTCTGAGCACTTTTCACAGGAATTCCCAATTAAAAGAGTGTTAGTGTATGCTCAAGGTGTTGGTGTGTGCTCATGTAAACCAGAAGGAAAGCAAACTGCAACCTCTTAGAAAAAACTCCATATTGATTAACAATAACCAAGTTTAATAAATATGCATGGTTTCTAGGAGTGTATTGCATTCTCCCTTCCTAAAAATAATGTATACATCCCATGAATAAGTTTGACTGGCCAAGTGCCATTTTCTCATTACTGCCTCACTGTTAAGCATTGAGATTATTGATCCATTTTTGACCACTAAAGTACTTTTGCATTGCATGTCTTTATTTAAATCTATTCCACCCTGAATTGAACTGTGTAATCAGCCCTAATTTGAACGTCCCCCACAGACGCTGAAGGAGTCAACATATGCTTGGTTTATGATCCTTCAGGTGCCTGGCCAGCCAAGGGAGGTTTCCACGGAGTGAATGGATTTGCGAGTTTAATTGGCTTACCCACTATCTCGCCCTGGCAGGGCTGAGGCGGTTGTTGCCTTGCCAACGTGCACCCTTAACCATAGCTGGAATAGGTGCAAGCAATATAACTCCCAACCACGAAATGCACAGCTGCACCACTGCTACTCTGTGTGCCATCCAAAAGTGACTACCTTTGTCTTATTTTTTAAATGTACCTGGCAGGTGACATAACCAGCAGTTATTGAAAAGACTTTGAGAGAGTCGCGATTATGATCTGCAGATCGACTGACATTGCAAACTTCTTACGTATGTACGATATGAATATAATAATGAAATACCCGAAGATTTACTCCTTTGCAAGCCCACTCAGTGAACGTCCGAAGCTATTTTTGATCGACTGAATGTATGTGTTGTTTCTAATGGAATAGACTGGACAGGATGCGTGGGTGTCAGCCCTGAGAACCCAGAGCAATGATGGGGTATCTCAGTGGGGTAATTGTGCCCCTGAAAGCAGTTGCTCATGACCTCTTTCTACTGCTGTTTGCATCGGGAGGCACTAAAGATCAACAGATCTTTAGATTGTCTTTGATGAAGCAATGCACATACAGAGTTTTGAAAGTCAATTGCTATTTCCAAGCTTTAGATGTTCAGTGGAGCGGGATTGAAAATCCCTTTACGGAGCTGTGCAGTGGAGCCCTCGCTGGTCGGAGCACCAAGGAGCAAGGCAGCCTCATTGATTTATCTTGTTCTTTACTACTCATATTTTCCCAGAAACCTTTCATTTTGGGCTACATATAACATTGGAATACCCCGATCTTTCAACAAAGTCTGTGAGCATCTTTGATACTGTTTCCCAAACCCTGTTTGTGCGAAAGTAGATTTTCAGCACTGGTAGCACTGAAGATGAAATACAGAAACAAGTTTGATGTTGAGCTAGACCCCCATTTGCAGCTTTCCTCTCTTTAGCCTGAGATCTGCCATTTACTTTTTGCCAAACATCACCAGCCTTCTTATTAGGGGAGTCAGAAAGAGCTCACCATAGGGTTTAAGTGTTGACTGAACCTATAGGCATATGATGTTATCTGATGGCGCTCTAATACATTGTTGCATTATGTAGCGTAGATATTTGCATCTTTTTGATTGCTTTAAAATATCACCAATTGTTAAAAAAAGTTGAACAAAAACAAAATACGTAAACATTTTTGATATAAGGGGCTGCTATAACATCTGAAGAAAATTCTTAGTGCAAAGGGAAACTCAACGCAAAGCGTACACTGACCTGGCAGTCCTGGTTGAGTTCATTAGCAACCAACTGCAGTACTCTGGACAGCTCCATGAGTACCAGGGTATGTAAGCTAAATGCAGAGAACATGAAATACATGTGAAGACAGAAGATGTGCACTTGGTGTTGAAGGAGCTGGATCCCAGAGGAGCATCATTAAGGCAAGCAAGACGATGGAGATACTTCTCAAAAGGGCCGTACTTCATCTGGCACATGGACTCATATGATAAACTGAACCCATGTGGCACTTGCGTCAATGGAAGTACTGATGGTTTTTTCAAGCAAAATAATCTGGTTTAATGCCTACACAACAAGCAGTGACCCAAAGTTGATTGGAGGGTATTACATAGAAGCAGTGCAGCATTTAGGGGGCTGCTCTAGAGTTGTGAGAGGCGATCTTGGAACCGAAAATGGCTATGATAGAGGCTTTCAGTGCTTCCTCCTCCCCACTCACCCAGACGGTACCCTTGATAATTACTTGGAGGGAGCCAGCCTTGCCAATCAAAGAATTGGATATTGGTGGGGTTTTATTCGCAGCCAGCGTGTGGAGTTCTGGTTATACTTGCCTGCAGACCTCAGAGACAACGGGCTCTTTGATGATGGGTTTCCTGACAAAAGCCTCTCTCAGTTTTGTTGCATGGGACTCATCCAGGTAAGTTAATGAATTATAGTGTTTTCATATGTGTGTGCATGTGTATGTGCGTAAGAGAGGAGGGGTAGGAACAGAAGGAAGGGAGGAAGAGAGACAGAGAGAGGGGGGCTGACTGAGGGAAATGAGAGAGAGACAGAGAGGAGGAAGGGGCAGAGAGGGACAGGGAGAGGAGTGAAAGATACAGAGAGGGGGGAGGGGGAGAGAGAGACCGAGAGGAGGGGAAGGAGACTTCTGACTTTTAAAATGCCTTCATTGATCACTTACCAACACCTCTCCATTGATGAAAAGTACACAATAACAACAAACTTAGACTTAATTAAAACCCTCCACCCCCACATAGCAGCTATATGGTAATATTCTGTCCCATCAATACTGCAAATTGCACCAAGAATATTCCAAATCCTCTGAACCAATCAATGGCGTTAGCCATCGAATAATATGCAAATTCAATTTTTAGCCTAGCAGTCACCAACCCCCTAAACATGGGTGTATTGGCCGGACCCCCAACACTTTGTTTTTCCTTGTCAGCCAAATTGCTAGCTTTTTCCTGGCCAAATAAAAAAAAAACTTGGCCAAAATAACCCTGTGCCTGGTGACATACGAGTACTTGGGACCCAAAACAAAAGCTGCAATTGAAAACTGCATGCCCAACCTCAAGCACACGTCTTCCAATAAACCAGACAAAGGCAATAAACGTTGCACAGTTTCAGCAAGAAGTTACACACAAGTTACACCTCACCCCTACCGCTGGATCAAAGCTTGCCAAGTGTCTATTAATGCTCCTAGTATGATCCTCCACTGTAGATCCCCAGTTTGCTTTGGGATAGGACCCTTATAGAGCACTCTCCATGTCAGAGCATCAGTGGTGAGAGCACAAAGCTCCACATCCCACTGACTGCTCTTAGTGTCTGCCAAAAAGCCTTTGTTTAACACTTTGGCACAGATACCCTAGAAAGCCTTCTTCGATACATGCTCAAAATCCCCCAACTTTGGGGAGGTGAAAGAGAGCAGTTTACCCTGCCCCTCTTCCCAGCTCACCGCTCCAGCCCATCTGTAATGGTGGGAAAAGGATCAGCCCGTACAGAGCTGCCCCAAGATTGGCTAGAGCCTCAAGGACCTCTGCTGGCAAAGCCCGCTGCACCTGTCCCAAGAGCCTTTCTAACAGTCTGTGTGAGCTCTTTCTGAGCATGCTCAGAAAGAGTCTCAGCAGTTCCCTAGTCATTCCCTCCTGGTGTTCTCAAATGGCCCAGCTTACACATGCCTGCGGACAGAAAACGGCATTTCACTACAGCAGAGGGAGAGGACTCTATCCCCAGTAATAGGGTGTAGAAGACTGGCTTGTCAAGAATCCAACGCCCTGGACCAGACCACCCCTCCTGGTCACTGAGAACACCTGCAAGGCCTGCAATACCGAACAGTAGAAAGCAGTGGTACCATCCAAATTTACACCCTGCAGTCTCAAAGTTTGTAATTACCAGTCCTGTTGAGGTTTTATGAACCTGTAAGATGAATCAAATACTACTTCGTCAGCATCACTTTTGTGAGCATGTGATGGCATGTGTTTTGGAACTGGGACACAAAGACCGTCTCTATGAAAATTAATAGGACATCTACTACTTCTAGAATGAAGTAGTACGAACATCAAGTGACATGTAATTGACCAGAAAGACACAGTGAATACATCTGTGAATGAAAACCCTATGTTGCCAAGCACTGTAATATTAGCGAGGGATAAAAAAATAACAGCACAAGCACTTGATCTTTTTGTTAACAGTGTGGAAATATTTTTATTAATAATTATTCTGCATTGTTATCCAGTGTGAAATCCAACCATGAATAAATGTAACATTTGCCTCATCAGTTTGGTTTGTTAATTAATTGAGACCAACTGAGAACTTTCAAATTTAAAAATATAAAAAATTCACAATACAGATAGGTTACTTCATGGCAAAATGTACACACATTCTGTTTTTAAAAAATCTGTTACGGCATCAAGTTACAATGTGGAGTTAAGACAGTAGTAAATGAAAGTAATATGTTGGGAGTATTACATACAATATTTTTCCCTGAATAACCAAAAAGATGTGACTCTAACACCTCAGCATTAGCGATTAATTTAAAATTCTATCAGTGACGGCCCACTCTGTAATCTTTCTTATTAGCAACAAAAGCACAATATCAAGCTCAGCCTCGAAGCTGGGTTAGGGTCAAACTGACGGAAATGAAAGCTGCGGGCATTTGCAAAGCATATTAAAGAATAAAATCATCCTTGTGAAAACTATGATGATGCAGTACTGCATTAACAGAAAATAGAATTGCAGACTGATGACCATACTTTTCAGTGCATCAGACATTTCAAAGACAAAACAAACAAACAAAAACAGACAAAATTATATAATAAAATATAATAAACCACACAATATGTTGTCAAACTCAGCATGAAATTCGGGGTCAGAACTAGAAGTACACGGCACTTCAAGGGTAGCTCCACACATATGAGCAACAGGCCTTCTGTTGAGCCCAGTTTCAGCATTAATGCATACCATAATTTTGCCAACGCATATGGCAGAAGAACCAGTGAAGAATTGCTGGATTCTTTCAGTTTTGGTTTGGTCAGCATTTTTTCATATAATGTTGGAGATTGTTAAAGGTTGTCTGTTCTCTCCGAGACGGCATAACCTTTGTTGTTTCAAACAGCTGTAACACTCTTTTGCCTGTGGCCTTCTTTGACTCATACAGAGACAACACGCATTCCTTGTCTGACAGTTTCAGCTGTACAAGCGCCATGGGTGTGGAGGAGCAATCGACTATATATTCTGGCTCATGGAGAATGGCTTTATGAGCCATTGTTTCGATGGCATGCTCCATGTTGTTCTTTGGAGGTAGGGAATGGGAACTAGGGCTGCAATTAACAACTATGTTCATTATCAATTAATCTGCTGATTATTTTCTCGATTAATCGTGTATTGTATAAAACATCAGAAAACAGTGAAAAATGCCGATTACAGTTTTCTAGAGCCCAAGGTGATGTCATTAAATGTCTTGTTTTGTCTGACCAACACTCCAAAACCCCAAAAATATTCAATTTTCTATAATTTAACAACAAGAAAAACAAGAAATTCTCACATCTGAGAACATAGAACCATCAAATTTGTGGCATGTCTGCTTCAAAAATCACTTAAACGATTAATCGATTATCAAAATAGTTGGCAATTCATTTTCTTTCAATTGAGTAATCGATTAATCGCCTAATCGTTGCAGCTCTAGCAGTGGGGAGACCATGCATGTAAAAAGGTCGAGCAAGTCCTCTTCATCACTTTCCTGCATTGTGCCCTGGAGAGCCTTCTCAACACTTGATCTCTCAACAGGAGGGGGGTAGTTGAGAAACGATGTCATCAGGATGTTTACATCAACTGAGTCAATTCCACGGATGCAGGCTACAATGGAAGCCTTTGATCACCTCACTGGCATGACACCGTGGTCTAGTAATCCTTTCACCCAGATCCGTCCGACTGCTCAGCCACACAGAATCAGACCTCAGCCCTGGAACTCGCCGTCTCCCCTTCACACTGCTCAAGAAATCGCTCCTGGAACGCAGTGTAAACCTAAGCCCACCCAGACGATCAGTTCAGGGAGCACGATCATGAGTTGACTTTCTGCATTGCCAACGCATAAGGTGTGGGATGAGACGAGGTCAGGCATTGATTATAATGTATAAAAGGTCTAACCATACTGGGTAATTACACCGCGCACAAGCCCTCCTACTCTGGTTAGCTCTTTAAAGCTGTGTCCTGAAAAGTGCTTGTAGTACTTAATACGAGTAACGTATTAACTTTTTGCCCATGATGTAAAAAGTTATTACATTATTATCTGGGTTAAAAAAATAATTAAAAATATAATAATTGGAGCCCATGATGTAATAATATACTTATAATGAGAAAACATACACATACACACACACACACACACACCTATTCTCTCTCTCTCTCTCTGTCTCTCTCCCTCTCTATTTATTTGTTTATGTGACTTGATGGTTAGACTTATCACAGACCCTGCCTACCAGTCCTTAGCCATTTGAATACCAAATGAAATGGAAGCACACATGTTTGTAAACACAGATAATTGCTGTTTTTACTAACTAATGGCATATAATATAAATCTTTAGCTCTTTGAAGATGCTTTGTCATCGAATACAAAGACCATTTCTTTTCAAGAAAAATGTCATCTCTAATTAAATGTATTTTAATCACTTTTTCATGCAAACTATTTCAACCACACTATTATAGCTATTCAGCACTCTCAGGTTCCATCTCTTTTTTTTACAGAAATATTAAGGTTTATTAATGTCTAATATAGTTAGTTGATAGTATATAGGTGTATTTCTGTATAATATCTGACATTTCTACAGATCATCCTTACAATCCATATATGCTGTTGACATAATATGTCTCGTCTGTTGAATATCTACAAAGGGACTATAAAAATAGTGGTACCTATTTTTCTTTATTATTGTGCCACAGGTTTGGATTTCCAAACTAGAGCCTCAAGTCTTTGTTGGTTTTATAATTGCCAATAAAAGGTCAATAAAACAAATACTCTTTCAAGCTTTGCATGGGATGGACCTAAATGTTAACAAAGGGGAATGAGATATCATAAAAAATATATAAATTGATGGAGTTCAATTTATACACACAGCAGCTCAGTGAGATAAATCAATAATTATATTTTGTGGTGAAGAGGAAAACCTTACTTGGTCAAAACAAGTCGGTTATTCACAGCTCATGGCAACTCCACCTATATTTGGCTTTACAGTACATATCCCCCATAACTATTTATGTCTGTAGTCTTCCCAAAAGGCATGAGTCCAATCTTGCCATAATAATTACCCAACTGTACCTGAGTGTGCTAAGTGGCAAATCATTAAAAAGAATATTTAATATTCTCGACACGCTTACTGCTACGAAAATAGTGACACATACGTGCTGCTTGCAGGAGATTACAGCAAATCGGGCTGTGTCAGCTAACCTGTGGTTTTCACATTAAGGATCTCTGCCAAGATTGGATTTATCGATACGCCTCAGTTCGGGGAGCCACAGGTTTAGCCAGCCGTTCTCCCACCGCATAGCTGACAAAAGTGATTAGGGAGGTAGGAGCAATCTGCTGGTTTCTGAATATACCGGCAGAGACTATGTACTCTGAGGCAGCGCCCTAAAAGAAGCAAGACCATTAAAATTAGATTTGTATTTCCCCATGTGCCGCAACTTCATGCCGTGTGTTCAATTATGTTGACATACCGATGGGTTGTCTGGTGAGGGTCTCGTTTTTGTGGTAATATTTCTCACTGTGGTGTTCCACAACTCTCCATGCATTTTATACAACTGTGCATTGACACTAAGGGTCTCCAAGAGCGCAATTTTCTAGCAGCCCCATGCGTAGATGACAGCGCTGTTAATGACACCGCAGATTCATTGTTCATTCTTAACGGGTCACAGTTCCCACAAGATATTAGAACTCGCTCAAAGTCGTATCTTTTTTTTAATATTCATGTTGTTGGCATGATACACAAAGTGTGTCTTAAAATGTTCTTAGTTCCTCTCTTACACAGCAACTTCTTGTGAAGAAATATATTCACTAACTCACAATTCTGGTTCTGGAGTTGTAGCCTTTTTACTGGGAGCTCGGTTGGAACCAGACCATGCAATTATTCAAGCAAAGCTTCATCTAAACCATGGCCAGGTGTTTACAAGCTAAAATAATCAATAATTAATCAGACTAAGCTATAACATACATACACATCATCCTTGATTTTTGTTGCAGGACTGAATCCAGAAACCACCATGTCCAGTTATCCCACATGACTGCTACCGTGGGGTTTACTCTTGAAGCACTCACATCTCAGATGAGTTATAATCAATAAACACACAGACTCAAAAGCCACTGCTGGAGATCTGATTCAGTACATCATTATCTGAGACAGTGAACTGCATAAGCGCGACGGCAGCATTGCAGTCAATACTTTTTCGCCCTGTTTGATACACACCCTACAGTGACTCTGCTTGGGTGCCTGGATGAAAATTGGCGAGGGAAGCAATTTATTTACAAGGTCACATAGGTTGCTGTGAATAGCTCTGTCTCAACTCTGCTGTGACAGTCCAAATAATACATCTACGCACATTATATATCTAGAACACAATGCTGGATATAAAGCAGGCATAATGCACGTTTACTGATGCAACAAAGCTGAAATTAAGAAATTTGTTCAATTTCAGATTTTGTGTATGGCAGGGCAATTTGGAACCATTACATTACATTTTTCCCTAAATAATTACATATAGCAGAAATATTGCTTCATGTACGCTCTCATATTAAATGCATGAGGTTTCTTCTATATGTGTCCTACAGTGCTGGTTGGGAGCTTTACCTGTTGAACAGCGATTTATAGTCTAATTTAAACATGACTAAGAAAATACGAAAATAAGAATATTTGCTGCACAGACATCTGGGTTGCAGCACTGCAGTCACACACAAACACACATGCTTAATATTAGATGACGATACAACAGAGCATGCACAGCGAAACAGACTATTTCTTTGTTTTATGCCCCTGTTTTTTACAGTTTTTATTACTTGTTTTTCAAGAGCACATACTGAGTCAAAGAAAGAAAATCTTGCTTCTCCATGTTTGTATGTGGAGTAAATAACTGCTATTCGTTATCGTTGTAGGTGAATAGTCAGCTGGCTGCTTGTAAGACAAAGGGATGGTTTCTGTATGTTTTCCTCCTTTTCTCTGGTAAACACTGCCTACCCAGCTTACTGCGCCGCATTCATGCACGACGCCGGGTAATTGAAGATTTTATTTATGCAACTGTCCTTGCATGCGTAGCGCTGCATCATAATATGCAATCTCTCACACATGCATATGAATACGAGAGCTTGTTATACCCTTGCAACATCATCATCTGGAAAAAGACTCATTTATTTTGAAGGAAATGAAGTCTGCTTAAGTATTTCCGTTGTCATTTATCATACACTGTCACGAGTTATGGAAAATAGTTAGCTCCAGCATTGCAACGTTTGATGGATGTTCTCTGTTTAGCTCATAAGAGGTGCCTTGTCAGTTAGCCAGAGGTGGTGGGAGACAATATTTTTTTTGTTTTTGTCTGGACTTCTGACGATAGTGATGGAGACTCTAATTCCACAAAATTATAATTTGACCAGTCAGCCAAAATATTTACAATAAATGGTTAAATTTCGACATTAGTACTTAGGGTACTGTTGGTGAATCAAGATTCACCACCTCAAATGAAATAGCCCAGGCATCGTATAAGAGATGGACATAACGTCAGTTAAGTTTTCCCATGACCCTATAAACCATCCCATGAACACAACACCTAACCAGTCAGGTTCATCAGCACAAGGTAATGATTTCTCGATTGACTCTTCATCTGAACGTTGTAGATATTAATGAATGCGGTCACCTCATTTTCACTCTGTTGATCTGAATGTTAACAAAATCTATTGATTACATGACTCTCTTGACCCAGATGCATTTTGTTTCAATATTACCAACGCTGAAGATAGTCCATGTTATTATTATAATGAAAATCAGTTCAGTATTTTTAGAAATAGGGTAAATCAGCATTTACCATACTGTTCATCTGAATTAAAGAAGTATACAAAATGTTTGAGAATTTCAATCAGTATTTATTGACTTTAATCCATGTATTTTATGTAATTATCCTATCAGGAAAATGGCTCTCAGAGGACACAGAAGCTGTTTATGAAGTACCCCAACCAGCTAACTTACCCCTGTGTCATTATTGGACTAGATTGTTTCTAGATGATCTGCTTAATTTTTCTGAAGAGCTAACTAGTATTGCTATAATCTGAATGTGACTCATAGTTTTACAGTAAAACCATCAGTTTATTTTAGCAAATAAAACTGTTGGCAGCTATATGTAGTCATCTGCATGTACAGTACACGTTCCTTGATACTTTCATTCAATCTATTGAGTCCGCCAAGGGCCATTACGTTTGATTTTCCTCATAGCCCATTACGTTTGATGTTCCTCATAGAAACCTGTGACATTCATATGCCGTTGGGTCTTATTGATGAGTCCATTTTCATTTAACAGCTGTCTGTAAATTGTAGTAACACAAAAGAGGTTCTATTGTTGTCATTATTTTATAATTTTATAATTTTTCACTCACTTTGCATTTGGGTTAATATTTTGTTGAAACTGTGAGTAATTTTTTTTTGACAGAGAACAGGCTCCTGAATAAAACATCCAATAGGGTGACTGGCTCACTAGTCACTTCTTTCTGATATGTGTTGACTGGAAGAGCGATATGTCCCATTTGATCTCCACTGGTGGCCTGTTATAGGTTGACTCAATCTGCTTTGCTTCCTACCAATAGCCAGCAAAGAAATTTCTCAGCGCAAGGATCACAGGTCACACATATGTAGAGCGTACAACTGGCCTACCGCTGGGACATTCAAATTACATTCACATTCACCTCCACAGGCCGGGCTGCAGAGTCTTTGGCAAGGTCCTGGAGGGCACTGTCCCAGGATGCAGTGCAGTCAGTCACACTCTCAGGGCCTAAAGAACCTGCCACTTGCCCCTCAGCATGAGATTCCAGAGTACAGAAATGTGTAGCCTCACAGCCACAGTAGACTACTACAGGCCTGCTAAATATTATCTCCTCAAATAAATACAAAACTGCTAAATACTAGGACCAAGAATCAAAGATGGAAATCATCCCAAAAAGTCCTGTAAGATATAGACAACAATAAATACAGAGAATTTACTAATCAACCGTGCCCACCTATGTAACCCTCAAGCACTCACTGACACTGATAAAGGACAGATGTCTCCTATGCAAGAGGATACATCGGTACACAGCTGAAATATTCAACCAAATTTAGGAGCCAATTGACAAAGACATCACCTGAAATTTAAATTAAGACGAAAACCAGAATAAAAAAACAAGACTAAGCTGTTTAAAATGGAATCATATGGAAGAGCTGTTTTGTAAGTCTTTGCAAAACAATCGAAATAACTGATTTAAACGCTGATTAAAAAAAAAAAAAAATCAACCGTAATCACAACACTCTTGATTTTCAAAAACAAATTATAATATTAGAAAACACATACAACCTCTTCATCCTTGTACAGAATAATGTAAATATTGACAATATTTGTCAACTTCTTTGGCTTGACAAAGGAATTTAATATGAAGGATTATTTTTTTTAACTTCGCTTATGTAGCGTAGGGAGTAAGATGTATGATATTATCAAATCAATATACAATCAAAACAAATGTAGTTTAAAACTGGACATAAAGGAATGGAATATTTAACAACCCCATGGGGTGAGACTGTTTAAGATTGTTTAACTTGAGGCCACTTGTTTACAGTGATTTTATCAAGGCTAAGAGCGTTTTAGGCACTCCGCTTAGCATTATGCCAAAACATTCTTAGCCATGGTAAATTAACTGTAAACAGTGGCCTCTTGTGGCTCATTGCTTTCATAAATCAGCCAATTTTATAATATTTATCAAAGAATTGGCAATAATGTCAGCACAATCTGCATCCCCTGGTTTCTCTTTACAAAATGCTAAAATGCTCAATGCAGATGACTTGATAGCGCCATCTTCCACAGAAATGGGAATTACAAGAAAGCCTGCCACTCTTAGAGGTGCACTGCCAGAGATGGACACCTACAGTTTGGATAAGACTAGAACTATGGTCAGGGATGAGCTAATCAATTAGGTCAGGGCATAACTCTTGTGTGGGCCCCTCCTAATTGCTGTATCTCATATAATATTGGTAGAGCGAGAAAATATGATCGATGTGAATTTACTGATATCATTAGTGTGGCAGGGTATGTGTAATGAATTACATAAGCTACATAAATACATTATTTTTAGAATTCATTAAACATATTGAATTTGTTTATTTGTTATTAAATATGGACTACTTCAAAGGTTTTTTTTCTTTAATATGACGTTTTTCACTTTGTTTATCATAAATTCACACCACACTTCTGATGTCATTTAAAGTTATGGTTGGCACAGTTTTGGTTTTAGAGAGAAAAATATCAATATTTCATAGCTATGATGCAATGCTTTCCATTCCCTGCTGTGGTGAAATTTACTTTGACCACCTGTGTGGAATCTTGTGCCTTATTTATGCCGTTAATTGGAGATTTTTAATTGGAGACTGAATTTTCCAACTTATACACATTTGCTGTGTGTGTGTGTGTGTGTGTGTGTGTGATTTTTCTTTATCCTTACATAATGGGAAAGAGTCGAATTTGTCTTGTTAACATTGCAATATGGGACAAGCAGTACATTCAACAATGTATTAGCTTTCTCCTAAAAATATAGAGGACAGTACCTTTCTTATACAGTCAGTCTGGGTGAGGCATCGTTAGTTTACCTTTCTCTAATTGGTCCAGGGGAATCATCCAAGCATAACCTCTTCTCCTAAAAGATTTCTGCCACCTGTTGCTAGGGGTTACAGCTCTTACATGGCAGATAATACATTTGGATTGTGCTCAGTCGTATAAGTTACAAAACACAAAGAGCCAGGCTCCACCGCTCTTCAGCACATATAATAGGGTCAGAGATGTTTCTTGCCCACTATTTTTCCACCAGTTAATATTCTGACACACACAGGATTGCAATGGTAATCACAGTACATAGAATAATAGCACCAGTGTATATTAATACATGAATAGTAGATAATTGCTTGAAACAGGTTAATAGCACCAGGTCAGGGGTTAATAGCAGCCTAAATGGATATTAACTCTCTCTCTCACACACACACACACACACACACACACAAACACACATACACACACACTCAGGCGGTTCCAGAACCAACTCACACTTATTTTCTTTCACTCAGGGACAACAGGCCTGATAGAGCCTAAATAAATATCTCTTAGTTATTTTCCACAAGCAAATGCCCTTTGGACACACAGAATGTGGCCATTTGTAATGTTGAATAACACATGAATACAAGTAAAATCATTATGTGTGTGACCAATACAAATCAATAGTTCACTGCATGTATACGGATAATTCAGATTAATGACTAGTGATCCATAATTAAAATGAATGAATAATGCAAATCATATATTTTATATGAGTAATACATATTTCCAGCACAAAACTTACTTCTTTGGAAAAGCCTTTTTCATTATCACTATTTTCTTACAATTTTGAATGCCAAATGTACATGAGATTAAAAATTGATTGGACAACATTTTGGAATTGTTCTCAATCAAATAAATCATGTTTGAACATAATTTGAACCATTTTTGCTTACCTGGCTACAGA
The DNA here is from genome assembly GCA_019788955.1 of Albula glossodonta. Taxonomy (NCBI): domain Eukaryota; kingdom Metazoa; phylum Chordata; class Actinopteri; order Albuliformes; family Albulidae; genus Albula; species Albula glossodonta. The sequence goes on from JAFBMS010000078.1 coordinate 1,537,165, forward strand.
TACAGCTTGATCCAAACATCGGAAGCACATTCTCATCACTCCAACCCAAGTCTCGATTACCTTGTTTGTTTCATAACAATTCACAGGGTTTTGTAGGCCTGAAATACAGTTTCATCAGCTACCTAAGAACAAGAGGTGGAAGCTTAAGTTGGGAAACAAACTGAAGAATAAGAGTTGAGAGGGGTGGAATTGGTGTCTGAAAGCTTAAATTTCAAACCAAAGAACACTACTCTACCTGTGAGCGTTTCTGAAGTTCTCGAGTTTTCAGGCGAGGAAGACTTGACTAAGTTTGAGTGGCAGGCCCAGGTACAGACTGTGCTCGGGGGAAAGGGGCTTACTGACGAGCATCAGGTGGATTTCGTGGTGGGGGTTTTGAAAGGGTGTGCCCACCCGGAGGTGGTGCTGGTCCCAGCTGAACACCGTGGCCCTCGTGTGGGCCCTGTTGGAGGAGCTGTTCACAGGGTGCTGGAGTCTGTGCCAGCAACAGCGGGACAAGGTGAACTACCATCGCTGGCCGAAGGCCTTGCCCTTGTTGCCAGGTGACCGAGCGGTGGTGCAGAACTTCAGGCGTCAGGAGCAAGGTAAGTTGGCCCCGAGATGGTCCCCCTGTCCATTCACTGTTGCCTGCCGGCTGAAGTTGGGGAATGCCGGTGTATGTGGTTCAGCCGGAAGGGAGTGGGGTGGGATGGGGAGGAGCAGAACCTGCACCGGAACAACATGCATGCCTGCCTGGAGGGGGATGCCTGAAAGGAGTCCCTCAACGAAGAGGAAGCCGTGAAGGAGCCAGAGCCATGACCACGGAGGTCGGCCTGGGGCTGGAACCCGCTGTGGGTCCCGGCCCGGGGTCCTGTGCACACATACACTGAGGACACTTCCCAATTCCAAAACCTCTTGCAAGTCATACTGGGTGAGGCTGGTGGACTTATAACAGCAGATGATGATACGACTCACGGTTTCAGTGACATTTATCCTAATGCTTAAAATGACACGACAATGAAATCATCTCAATAGAGAAATATTCATTTTAATGTATTATTGCTCAGTGCAGTGAGATACTGTACCTCCAAGATGACCATACATTACTTAATAGACAGGAACAAGGCAAATAATATTTGTCAAGTCTAAATTGTGGCTCTTACAATTCACATTAATGTCTAAGTAAACATAGTCACCAAATAGCTGCTTGATTGACATTTTAAATCTGCCGTCACCTGAGGTGATACCATATTTTGTGAAATAGCACAACACGGCCAACCCATCATAGTCATTCATGCAATTATTTGGAGAACCTTTCTTATGCCAATATAAGCTGAGCTGAAATGACCATCTTCTGAGACTTTTGCCAGCTTTTAAAATGAACCTAAGTTTATTTTGTATAGAGTATATATACACACAAAGCACACCATTAGGCTTGAACCACCTGCCCAGTCTGGATGTGGAGATGGTTTTTGCATACCACATTGTTTGTGTGTCTGACTGTTGGCAGAGCCAGAAATACATCACAGCAAAATTACCTTTGGTTGTAAATCCGAAAAATTTCAATTAACATTTTAATCGAAAATGAAAATGCTTATTTTAAGTTTTATATATCTTATGGCTGTTTTTGCATATGTGGCACAATTATGGGAACTATTACGTGGATGACATACAGAGGAGAAATTATTTGTAAAGGAACAAAAGGGATTTGGAATGGCTCGGGATTCATTACTTTTAACAGGCAGGGCAATAATGTGCCTGAGATTAGCCTTCATGGGCAATACAACCCGCTTACATTTGTTCATTTTCCAGGGAACCACCAAGAACACTGAGTAGCAGCATTGAAATAACACTGACATTTGTACTCCAGACATTTCTAAACATGCTTACTGTTATTTCACTTCTGCATTGTTCACACATTCAATAACTTGAGTTAATGTAATAGCATGGGTATATAATTTCAATGACACAACGGTCAAAGAAGGAAACGCAATGGTCCAAACAAGTAATTAAACTGAATGAGAATGCATATATATCCTGGTGGGTGAACCGATTCATCAATTCATCCACCGTTGAGGCTATTTAAAATCTGTTATTGTTCATCTTAATTGATATTTTATTATCATTTAAATTAAGGAATAAGAAATGCTTGCAGTTGGATTGGGATTCCAGGACACCTTGTTGACATGATACAAATCTTGCATTCACATTATCACAATTCTTATTGTCAGTCAGCTGAGATCTATTTAATGTCTACCTACCTTATGTCTTTGTCTGCCATATGTGGAGCTAGAGGGAAAAACACTGGATGGGTGAGTAGAAAGTCTAACCCAATTTAAGTACTGCATGTTTTGTGCCGTGTAAAACAAATTAGTATTTCTTCTATGAACAACACGGAGGAGAAACATAATCCACACTTAATATTTCAATTCTGAAAATTATATTGTGATGAAGGTATGTTTAACCAATGCCCTCTAAGGCTATACAATAGCATATTAAAAACTCCCACAGCTGGGATAAATCATGCTACGTGTTTATAATATTAATTATCCATGCAAAGCCAAAACTGTGAGGTGCTTTCTCTCATTGCATTATAAGCATTTAGCAGACGCTCTTGCTCAGAGCGACTTACAACACAAAGTGCATTACATTGGGACGAGGGTGCTAAAGTGCTAGAGGGGGGTAGAAGTCTCATTACGGAAGGCCTAGGTATCCATTATTGCTTTCATAATTCTTCAGTCACTACTACAGATACAGTGCACATACACTGTGGGAAAACTTACGGTACAAAATCCATCTGAGATAAAATAAAGGTTTTGCTTTATTATATTCAGTGGGGTCTGTCTTTACAAATATTAATTTAACTATCAACATGAATCACTGCATGAGCCAATTGTGTTGTTGTCATCCTGCAGATATGAAAAATGAACAGGTGCTTTGTTTTTAATATTGGTTTGTTTAGACGGGACACATTATGGTCACTGTCATCTTTCCCATTTTCCTTTGCTCTTTTTTTTTTATCAAATGACAATTTTCATCAACAACAGTCCATCAGACAAGCTCACTTTTGATCTCAAAGCACAACTAAAACATGTCTAAAATATTAGATTGTTGGTCTATACAGTTTGGTCTGATTTGTTGGTCTGATTAATATTAGAGCTAAATACCGACGAGTTAGATTGGCGGAAATATTGGATTGAAGGCGGCTCCTTCTGTCTACACTTTGAGACATCATTTATAATTTGGAATGATTATTAAAAGATTTCGTTCGCTTGGAGGCCAAATCTGTTCATTACAATTCAGGCATCCTCGGCTCTACAGGGCTACTGATCCCGCTTATAGTTCCCGATCTGACCAGAGGTGGCACGCTAGCACGGCTGTATGCCGAAGACACATGATTTCTGTCGGCTTTTTAGTCCGTTCCGGAGTTAATACCACGCTTTACCCCAAACCCCTTTAGATCAATGGATCTACATCCTACTCTCCTCTCAAGCAGTGCTGGTGGACAGCTCCCGTAACAAGTGAACCTCGCAAGTCATCTCCGTACCCCGTATCGCATATCATATTATTGCTCTACTTCCAGAGCATTGACAAACATAAGGAAATAACGCGTTTAAATTAAATTAGTTTTAATACCTGAATAGTACAGTGAACAGAAGCAAGGCCAGTGGATATACACTTGCAATTTTTTTTTTTCATTCTTCGTTTATGGTTGTTTTTCTTTTGCCAGCTGCTCATGAACTGAAATCCACTTTCAGTGTGTTTCGAAGAAGGATTGTGGTGGGACCGAGACTTCGGTGCGGTGCCGATATGGAGCGTGCAATTGGATGTATTTCCCTGCAAAGGTTTCTGTCGCTGTATGTATGGTTTGCTTTGCTCAGAAGTGAAGCTACAACATCTGGTAAGTAAAATGGCACTTCTTTCAGAGAGGGGAGTCATAATTGGCGGTGCGTTTCGTTTTCAGGTTATTCTGAAGGTGATAATTTAGAACATGAGTACATGATTTACACGTATCTGGCTCAGTTTTCACTAAGGCATGTAGGCTATAGTTGAAAAACATTTAGTTGGACATAAGAATGTATGTGCAGTTGCCGTTAATACATAGCTGGAGTTTTGCCCTCTGTACGTATATATCCTTGCTTTACTGTTTTAGGATAGGTAATATGACACATAATCCGTATAAAGCAGGGTTTTTAGATTATTCTAGTGTATGCTATTTTTGTGGTTCATTAAGGTTTTTAATTTTTGCTGAGGATCATATATTGTAATCGTTGTGATTTTTAGTTTTTCAGTAGTTTGTCAAGGGAAACAGGTGACGTTTACTAGCAACCAATCTTCCATATCATTGGAGACTGTATTTCATTCGTGTAGCATGCGTGCATAGGTGCACTGTTTGAAGTCTAGGCAGAGTGTGCAACGATGTCTTGTTTTGTACAGGGGAATGGTGAGATGTTTTAAATTAAATATGCAGGGTATGTAATCATATCTACATATGTGCTGGTGATGATGTGACACGTGCATATTTTGCATTAACATGGTTAGATCTTTGTTCTGTAAACTGGATTTACAATATATATATCATTTGGCGGTATACAATGGTGTATATTGCAATGGTATGTACAAGGTCTTTTATGGACTATGGTCAACATGAGAACCTATCCATTTTTGGTCCACTCCATCTAGTTAGAAGCCAGCACTGAATATGAATTCGTACTTTTATCATGAGTTTGGTTTACATTTTCTATATGCATATTGTACGCATTTTGTATCATTGCCATCATGTCAAAAATTGTGTATTCATCAGCAATGCAGGTGCTCCGCAGAATATGTAAGGTCTGGTCACTGGTACTGAAAGTGATCTGAAGGACGTGTACCGTCGTACAATATTAAAACTGGGGGAAAAAAACTGTACTTGTGTGTAAGGGTTTTATGTGGTCTGTCAAATTAACCAATTTTCACATTGATCAACCCCAATTTCCCATGGACCTGTCCTTGTATTGTGAAGACTTCTGTGGCCTGTTGTAAACCGCACCGATTTAATATCCACTCCTAGTCTGTCACCGCGCAGTAACCTACATTAGTATTCTCCTCTGGTACGTGCGCGCCGCAGATAAGTATATGCAACGGTGGCTTACTACGTTCTAATGACAGTGAACTGTCATAAGAATAGCGGTGCAATTTTAATTTTTACAACCAGTGGTTTTTTAAACTCACTTCAAAAGTTGCTGTAAAACAGGTTTAACCTTACCTAACATCATCGAGCAAACACTCTCAACAGTCTATCACAAAATGTACGATCCAGCTGCAATTTTCTCTTGAGGTTAATTGTCCTTATTTTCGCGCATATCAAATACAGGCTGCATGTTTGGTACAGTGATGGTCAGTGTAAGTAAAACTGGCATATATGGCGTATTCTGGTATAATCGGTGCATTAAAATAAATGAGGGCTGATCAATGCCCCACTACTAACCAATATATTTATAAGCAACCACACACGCCGACTTGCCCAGCGAGCAACGTGCGCCAATATGCTATGGGGCAGTGGAAAGGTGCCAAACTGTATGGGTCATTAAGTTTAGTTCGTGAGATCAGTTTGGTAACCGAGTTGTCATCTGCTCTCATATTGCTTAAGTTACATTAAAACACATGTAATGTTCGCTTATTAAGGACGTATCGTACGTAACAGGCTGTAGTTTGTAATAAAAGCAAATCCCACTAATTTCACATAGGCGTACATGTTTCTTTTTCCGTTTTAGAAAGACAGACGGTGGAATAGGTTTTATACACAGTCGAATGTTTGTATTTCAAAACACATTGTTCAAATAAAATGTTGTCTTGTGACCATAGCTTGTGTACCAAACGTTTAAATGAAGAAGGACCCATGCAATTTTCCATTCTTCTCTCTGTATCTATCTCGCTAGATGAGCCCTCCTGCCAGACCCGCAAAAGACCAGTTTTGACTGGTAGGCAGAACTACAAAATCATATGCCAGTGCTCTGATTTACCGCCTTCTGCACTCGACCAGCGATTTTACAACTCGTGTGCACTTTGAAGAATGTCCAAGGGCAGGGTTTATGTCGGCATTAGCATGTCTGAAATAACCCAGTTACGTATATTCAACAGTTTTGAAACAGTGTTATGTGCCGCGTTGTTCAGCACGATATACGCTCCCCATTCAGAAATGAATTTACTGTGGCTTTTGACAGCAGTCTTTCAGTATTAATACGATACAGAATGATATAATCAAACGTGCTAATTATTTACAGTATTCATGGGGTTTGAAAACAAATTGCCCAATACAAACGCTTGCCGCTATTGCTCGAAACAAGCAATGTTAGAAACAGGCATGGGGGTATTTAACAATTAAAGTTACTCATTAACTGCAGTCTGTGGCCTTATTCTCTATCTAGATTACATCCTATCCTAAATTAAAAAAAAGGTAAAGCTTTTTGCTTAGATTATGTACATTCATTTACCTATTAGGTGTTATTTAGAAAGGAAACCACATGACTAATGAGTGATTTCCTTGCCTTATGCATATCCAGAATTCAGTGCCAGTGCCAGCATTAGATGGGTTAGCCGCATTATGGAATTGTTAATTAACAGACAAGATTGATACAAGCCCTATCACCGAGCCACGATGCTTTAAATGAAGGCAGCATCTCACAAGCTGTTGCCTAATGGTTCAGTAAACACAGAGGCAATTACTCCTACTGTGTGCCGAAACACCCTGTGTGTGTATGTGTGTGTGTGTGTGTGTGTGTGTGGGGGGGGGGGGGGGGGGGGGGGGGGGGGGGGGTTGAGGGAAGCAAAGACGAGGATTCAAAGAATGTCAAGTACCACACAGGAAAAGCAGCAGATCAGCCTCACTCCCATACTGCATTTCTTCCAAGAAAGACATGCTTAAATGTCTAAGAATAGCTGACTTAAAAGAATCAGCACTTTGATAATTTGATCCAGTAAGACACTGTTCTTTTCAAATATCTTTGGTAATTTATATGGAAATATAACACTCCTTCTTTCATCCTCATAAATAATAAACAGGGCTTTAGTGGTGAACAGTCTTATTATTTGATGTCTTGTTAGGGTACAGGCCAACGAAGATTACAACTTTTAGCCATGTGTCGTATGTAACTGTTTTGACTAATACATCTCACTCGCTTGTAAGGGTTTTCATTAAATTTTTACTCCATTTGTGTGAAATGTTAAAAGGGAGTGGCCTGTCTTGAACGCCAGACAGCTATTAACACCACAAACAATTTTTATTTAATCTACACAACAAGCTCAATTTACTTGGAATGGAACATGCTAACCAACAAGCAGTTGGAGTGCAGTTAGCTATTGGATAAACAAAAACACACAGAAGGATTTTCTGAATTTCTACTGTATTTGTGTGTTGGCAGTTAAATTTTTGTCTGGCAAGTTATATGTCATCTAATACAACAGAATAGTATAAATTTAGAAAGAAGGCACTAAGTGAACACACATGTCCGACTGCCACACCTGTCTTTACCGAGCTGTACTACATTTTTTTGTACTTCATGAGCAGCTGTGGTGCGGCTCACTCAAGGGAGCGAGGATTGTGAGCAAACACTTTGTCTGAGCCTCGAATCGGTCCATAGAAAGCTGCAATTGATTAAATACTTAATTTTACAGATCCCTGCTAAATGCTTTGACCCGCTGCATATCGACCCAGACCTTCCCCTTTTATGTGCTTTTTGCATTTTGATGAGTCGTTTCCACTTGAATCTAATCAGCCAAGAATTAAAACTGCGGCTTTAGTGTACATGATGCAAGCATGTTCTGGCTTCTCAGATTGAAATGGTCTAAACTCCAATTATTGTTAATTTATATGAATATAAATTATCACTCAATACCGCAGAGTGATAAGAATGATTGGCCTGTCAATAAGTATGTATTTCTGAGGAATAGGGTGTGGAAAATCCTTTGTAGCTCTCATGTATTCAGTGAGTTTGCTCTTTGCAGCTTGAGATTAAGGGTATCGGTGCTGTGATGTCCAGTTTCACTCAATGTGATGGTTTGTGTTTTGTGTCAGGTGACACTGATACCTTCATTTATCATGAGTGTTTGCCTAAGCAAATTCTGTCAATGCAGCAGGTGCATTTCTTCTCTAGTGTATCCAGAAAAGCAAAACTGAAAGATCACCGGGAATGATTAAATTTGGACCTAGCTCACTGCTCACATTGGACCTTCAGCAATAGCTGGAAATAGTGCTGCTTCAAGCCACAGACATCCTTATTATAAATATTAAAGTGGTGTACGCTCAATACTTGCAATAAAGTAACCTGCTACAAGTTTATGAACACTTTTTGAGTAAATAGAAACCTTAGTTACAGACATTGCATAACATTGTACACAAAAAATAAGACCAGGTAATAGGTAAATAAGTCTTCATTTCAACCTCATGAAAATTCATAGCTTCCCCCATGTTTAATAAAAGAGTATGTTAATATTTTAGCGAAAGCTACTTCGTTTCCACAGAAATATATTCTCAACAGTCAATAGACTTACTTGTTCCGTTGTGCGTTTTCAGCTTTGTGTGCTAGGGTAAGTGTAACGAAGATGTTTCAATATTTTTTGCAGGCCTCTGTTTTCGCCATCATATTAAGACAAAGGCACAGCTCAAATTAAACAGCTGAGTGCCAGAGGCATATATCACCCAGAGGCATGTATTATAGGCCTTATTTTTTGCACTAATAGTTGGGTACATTTGAGGAATTTCATTTTCCTCATATTTGGACAGTTATGAAAATAATTGGGTTTAGGTGAGTGAGGTAGCCTGGCGCAGCAGTAATCTTGTAAAGTGCCTATAAATGGATGAATGGTCATCAGGGCGCTTTTCATTAATCCTTTCCCTGTAGAGGTTTGACAGAAGATATTATGAATACTCCTTGTTGTATTTATTTATTTTTTTTTACTTGAGGTATGCCTGTGGCTCTCTTGAATTTACTGTTCTGGATGTAACTAATACAATATATTTGAATTAAGTTGTAACTGTGATCAGGGTTGTAATTTCAGAATGACTATTACTTTATGGTTTGTATAACTTGCAAAAGATTACAACTTGTAAACAATTTTACAATGTAATGCAGCTTAAAATGAAAATAGTCTTAGATAATGTCCCAAAGATGTACACATAAAATAATGGATATTAAAGAGAATGTATTCAAACCACAAATTGATTTTATACCAGATTTGTACAGCCTTCATTTAGAACAAGGGAAAAAGCTAATTGTGTATGTCTGCCTTCGTACTTAAGGTTCCATGTTGACTATATCTTAATGCATTTTTTAAATTTCTCTTCCCAAAAAGAATGGCAAAATCTTTTGAAGCCCTCTGGAGTAAATGATTAAACATCTCAATTCACAATATCTTAACCGCAGCAATTGGAGTGGGAATATATGTTTCAGATTCAATCATACAGCGATTGCATTCAAATCATTATTATGTCTCATGCAAACATATTTATGTCCTCAAGTGTATTGAAAGAAAGACATTGCTCCTCCAGCGATGTTGCTCAGAGATTCCTCTTTCATCTACTCGATTCTTACAACTGTCAAAATAGGCTGCAAGCATCTGACAAACATTTTAGTTTTGCTTCTGTGACCGCTGCTGCAGCTATTTGCCCACAGAATATATCTTTTCCCTTCCTGTTTGATTAAGCCGCAGATTAAGCCTGCAAACGTTCTTATTTGCCTCTCACATGAGGGATGATTGAATGCGACATGAATGGTTTTGTGCATTTGATGAACATGAGGGGAAAATCAAAGAATGTGGTGAGAAAGTATTTGGTATCAGAAAAGATATAGTGAGTCAATCATATGAGGTCACTGTCTGTGGATGTATGTAAAGTGGAATTACTGTAATGACCAGCAAAAGAGAAACGAAGCCGACTGGCTGCAAAGGGCATGTTACATCGAATTCCAAATGTACTTGTTCAATGGGAAATCGTTGGCGGAGCAGAACAGAGGATTTGTGAAAGCTGAAACATTCTGTTGGGAGTGATGATGGTTAATGTGTATTCTGATGCTAATTTATGGACAAAAATATTTTATAATTAAATGTCCTCTATAACATCTTCTGCAACATTACATGTTCTCATGCTGACATATGCTGAACACCCTTGATCGTGCAGTATGGAAGGTTCTTATAAGGTCCACCTCTTACAAGTTGAAAGGTCATAAGGTCATGAGGTCATGAAAGTTACCCGTTAATGATTTATGTCAATTAAAATTTAGCACAACTAACTCAAATGGCTACTATCAGTCTCCTGTGGACCCATAGCAAGAAAGCCATGGAAAAACATTCACTCCCATGCTTTACGTAAACTACGGTATCACTTTAGGTTGGAAGAAACAAGTAGCTAGATGGAGAAAAATAGGTCTACCAGTGACATAAGTAATTATAGTGAGCAGTAATAAAGTAAGGCTATTGGTACTATTATGGTCTATGGGTATTATTGAGATAAGTGAAGCAACTCTTATACAAAAAGTAATGCATGTGTATTTGTGTACAGTACAAAACCTTAACTTCTTGTCCAATCATATTTCAAACTCAAAGGTAAGAAAATTATTTTCCTGTACAAAAGCAAAAATCTATCTACTTTACCATGGTGTCTGACATGCTCCATCTTATTTATTGAGGATAGTCAAATTATGTCTGAAAATATATGAATAATATGAATGGGATGATTACCTAAATCAATATGTGTTACTTGTGTTACATTACAGTACATTACATTAAAGCCATTTATTAGACGCTCTTATCCAGAGCAACTTACAAGGCGAAGTACATATGAATGATACAAAAAAGTGCAAAGATAAAAATAGAGAGAGGTAAAGTCCCAAGTGTCAAAGGTGACACAACAGATCAGGACTCCCCACCCCCCACCCCCCACCCATAGACTAATCTAGTAATGGAGAAAATTAAATAAACAGCAACCTAGGTTAAAAACAAATTACAGCTGAAAACAAGTACAGATAAGAGCAGTGACAGTTACAAAGAGCAAGGGAGGGGAGGGGAGAGGTGCAGCCTGAAGAGGTGAGTGTTTGAAGTCATGATGGATATATTAAATAGTTGAAAGAGGAACTCCAGCAACAGCAACAAACTGACACTCAAAAAAGGTTGAAGCACAATAAAATGAACTGTGTGTCAGAATGTCAACTTTCTCACACCAATTTGAAAGACACAGTGATTCAGATGGAATGAAATGAACAGTACTGCATGCAAAATCATTTTTTGAAAATTTTTTCTGCCATTTTACTTGTATGAAATATCCAAAATCTGCATTATCTCTGGTATGTCAAATCACAGAAATCCAAAATATGTCACTTAAATATTGTCATTCTGCAAACCTGTTTTCAGTAGATCGTGTTATTACAACACGTTGTTTTTGTATGTATTTATTTAAATTTTCCATATTTTCATATGTACATCAGCTTGGGGGTGGGGGGGGGGGGGGGGGGGGGGGGTCAATGAAAGACAATTAAATGATATACAAAATAAATAATACATAATTATAGCATATGATCACTGCAAATCAGAGAAATTATGGCAATGCCATAATGAAGAGCACCTTTGTAACAGGTTCCTGATACAGCATATGACACCAGTCCATACAGTTAATGCGTTCAAACTGGCTTGGTGTAACCTTGCTGTGGACTTTTCCAAACTGCATATATCTAAATAATAGCGTAACCAAGTATATGCCAATGAAATCCCAGGCTCTACCCAACCCTTAACCGCCGTCGTTCCCGCCAAGAGAGCATGTCTTTTTGGTCTACTGAGCACCATATCTGAATCATCCCCAAGCACCCACAAACCAGGACATATTGGAATCTGCACACCTAGAAAATCCTTATGTGTTGATACCACACATCCAAAGATCCTTTATTGGAAGGCATTTCCACCACATTTGTACCAACTACCCCAGATGAACAAATTGTACAAAGATATGTGTCCAATATTTTCATTTGAAATCTGCAGCATGGGGTTATGTAGAATCCATTTGCCACCTTAAAATGGGATCAATTGATGGGCCAGATTTTTGGAGGATGTAAAAATATTGTTTCAGATTGAACCCCATTTTACAGTAACACCTAAGGTGTTAAGTGCCCTACTCCAAACGGTAGAAACACTAAGAGTGTTAATGTTCTGACATACAAACTTGTTATACAGGGATGAAACAAGGCCTGGAGAGGCACCTGCAGAATAAAGGGATAGTGCTAAAGGAAGGGTTGGGAGAGACCTGTTCCACAGAACTCTGTATGCACGGAGGGAGTTTTGGATGTATTTTGAATACATAATGGATTAATTTGAAATGAGAACTGCAGACTTATTTGGGATTATAATAAGACAACTGACATTAATTATAGTGTGATTGATTGTATAATTGTTCAGGAGAATGAACCATCAGACAATGTGAATGCATTTGGAGTTTATTATGATGTACATTGGTATAGCCTCTCAATTTTTCAACTTCCCCCTACTTGACCGTTAGAAGAGAGGGTGAAACACAGAAGAAAGGGAAGTAGACACGATGGCGGAGATGAGAGGGGGAGGGATGCTGGAAGCAGAGAGCATGATGGGAGATAAGGTACGTGGTGAATTAACACCTGCGTAGACAAACAGATTCGACGGATGGTGGTATCTGAGCGAAGGGCTGGCTGAAGATTACCTCTCCCGAAATTTTTTCTAAGAAACTCCACATGATATTTCTTTTTTGTTTTGTGTGTATGGATGTATTCTGATGAATAGCTGAATTCATACAAATAAGCATTTTAATGCAGAATTCCAATCCTAAGAGTATTACAGAAAATACAGATTGCCCAGTGGCATGGCAGCAAACACAAAATAACTGTCAATGAGCCAGATAATTGTGATCAGAGGATATACTGGAGCCCGACTGGAATTCCAGAATTCTGCTCCTGGCTATTGAGATTAGTCCACTATTGATTTAAGGCAGAATGATGGAAGCTCAATATCTACTTGGCTGTACAAACAGCCAATAGTCAAGGTGTTGTAATCACTGTAATGTGAACGCCTTCTTCAGCTTTAAACAGGCCAGAAGCATAGCTAAAAGTAGTTCTATGAAAGCTTTGGAGATAATATGCAAAAAGATAAACCGTAGACGTACTTATTGAGAGGTTTGATTGGATTTCCCAAGCACCTATCACTCAGTAAAGCCTCCATGTGCTCTCTTCAACATAAAATATGAATGGGACTAAACAGATTCTGATCAAGACGACTTGCAGAACAGTGTTTGTATGTGGTCCTTTGTGACTGCAGGCTGTTATCCATCATGGTGGAATTATTATGTATTTCTTGATTCACATCCTTCCATTGAGATCAAAATATTTCTTAATGGATGTGTTTGACAGGGTTTGACAGTAAACGCAAAGAAATTTAAAGTAAAGCAAATGATCAGATTTTAATGTCAGTCAGTTTTAATTCAATTATTAAATATAAATTAATAGATAAATAAATCACAATCTTTAAATAATATTCAATAGATAAAACACCCCTCTTTTCATCTCTTTTTTACTCTTGTGAGGCGTCAAAACTTACCAAATAATATATATATATTTTTAATGTTTATGCCCTTTCATAACCCTAATGGATTCAAAATCCTGTCACACTTTGTTTAATTGATGGTAAAAAGGCAATGTCTGGACCATTGCTGTGGAAGGAATGTGGAGTGGCAATGCCGTATGAGATGCAGTCAAACATATCAAACCGTCAACCTGATGCAAGGGAATTCTGTAAGACTGAATCCCTGTTTCCCCCATTGTCGCCATTTTACTCCAGATTTCTACAACACTAGCTGAATCGTAGTGCTGGAAGTGGTCATTGTTTGTGACAGCACACGTAACAGGTAGAGAAACCAAAAAGTAGAGAAACTGGTCACAATTTTAAACAGCCTAAAGCTTGTTGAGCTTGTCAAAGACGATATGACACAACTCAGTCAGAGGAACAATCCCTGGAAGTTCTCTTAACTAAAGGTCAAGCTATGGTCATGGTAAACAAAAAGAAAAGTAAATCAAATACAAAAAAAATTATTCAAACTGCACAACTGACATACAAATGAACACTAATTTACAAATATATTGCAGATGGATTTTGAAAATTTTATTTCAAGGACACCTTTGCAATTATGAATATAAATATTATTATGTTTTTTTCTGTTATATTCTTTTTCTGAACTCCTTCAGATAAAAGATAAAATCCATGCATGATTTAAAATCATTGTTTGCCAGCTGAACTATTCAGTTCATATTTTTACATTTTTTAGTCACAGTAGACTAAGGACCACTCAGCCTACTATGGTGGACATTAATTCTAGTAATTTGAAACATTGGTTATGAATCACAACATGGACTGCCCAACACAAAGTGCTTGTTCAGAACATTCAAAAGAAATAGTGTATTTGAATTTCAAATGATATAGAATGTGTGGTGTGCTGACAATTAGTTTGAAGGTTTGAGCCTTCAGTTGCTAAGGTGGGGTGGGTTTCCCAATATCGAATGAATGTTAAGAATTCATGCTGCTCATTACATTACAGTAGTCATTTAGCTGCCACTTTTATCCAAAGCGACTTACAGTTGATTAGGCTAACCAAGGGCCAATCCCCCCTGGGAGCAAGGTGGGGTTAAGGGCCTTGCTCAGGGGCCCAGCAGCAGTGGTGTTCTTGCTGTGGCTGGACTGGGGCTTGAACCACCAACCTCAGGGGTTCCAGTCATACTCCACAAACGATTGAAAGAATGCGCACAGAAATTCTGTGTTTCCCAAACATGATCGTAAGAGAAAGAGACTCTTTAAGAGCTATGTCATGAACTCCTGAAAGCCACCTGAAAGTGTAGCTAATCGATAGACACATACTTAATTTTTTCAAAATATAATTTTAAAGATTACAGCGGAAATCTATACATTTATTCATTTTGAGAGCAACAATAGTCACTTTGAAAATAATTTCAGGGACAAAACAAACAAAAATGTAACGAGAAATTAGAGTCCAGCAGTCGCATTAATGGGCTAAAACTAATGGTCAAATAGACACCATGTCTGCCCTGAATTAGCCTGGTAATCTTTACTGTTTTAGATTTGGTTAACATCAATAAATAGTGGTGCACCTTTTAGGATAATTTGAGGTAGATACACAGCCACAGCATAAAAACCTCTCCTGTGCTACCTCTCCTGTCTCCCCTGCTGAGATAGAAAGACATTTTCAATTACAAATTCTTAAGGTACTATTATGGGATAACATGACTAGTGTTTATGGAAAACAGACATTTCCATCACTTTATCCACCCATCATCAAATCTATTCAAATTGGAATTCATTTGAAATGCATTATATTGGAGAATTTTGGAAGTGCCTAGGTAACATTTCTAATCACATCTCTTCTCGCACCTGCACTTTTCTCCTGTTCCTCACTCTCTCTGTGTCTCAGCTTCCCCTTCAACCATCCCCTTTCCAAAGATCAGCTGGGTTTGTTGGACTTTCCTTGTCTTTTGTGTCTCAGTGAATAAAGTTTCAATTTGCTATATAAAATATGGGCTCAAGTTGGATGTATAAGGAGATGGTCATCCATCGCTATTATGCAATAGGCCTGGGATGCATTTGTCACTGTTATTTTTTTAATTAAAACTGAGCCGAGTTTCTTGAATTGTCAATTTGAAATTGTGTGTTCTGTTAGATATCAACGTTTCTTTTCATTTCATTACATGTATCATATTTGGCCTGTTAAAGCTTCTGGTAACAGCAGCCTACCTCTCGAACTCCTCGTCTTCATCTCCTGCCACTTTCTGTGCGAGGCTTGGAAACTTCTTGTCAGGCGCAATGCATTGTGGTCATTTTATCTTTACAGTGAGAAAACTGTATTGAGCAGGCTGCGCATGTATCAGAAACAAAATTTTCAGATATGCCCACCTAACAGGATACATTGTTAATGGACTGATTTATTCAGGCTAATTCTTACAATGCCTGACCGCTCAGCACCATTCACGATTCACAAAATAAAAAAAACGAAAAATACTTAGGACATGACCTCAGTGTCCTCAGCGGTAGCTACAGCCATGCTAACAGATGCGTTGGCAGGGGGTCTTATAATGATGTCAAACCCCTTTGTTCACGAAATAAAATCAGGTTCATTTACGCACACATAATGCAAAACATCAGCCTGAGAGTGAAAAACTCAGAGACCTCATAGCTGACTATGGGGTGATGGTTCATGCAACTGATTTCGCAATTTTAGCCTAACGAATGCTTTGGAAAACTCGCCCCCCAAGACACTTATGATTGAATGCTGTACTTGTATTGATGTATAGCTAAGATGAACAGAGAGACAGTCCTTCCTCCCCTTTATTTACTAAAGTTATTAAATCCATTAATTATCATAGTAATTAAGTTAGGTTCTGCAGAAAGACAAGGAATCTTGTTTGATTTAATCCTCAAATTAGCTTTGATACCATTCTCTATACCTGTCTGAAAAAAGCTTGGAAAGCAAGCTGCACATGTAATGAAATTTAGTTCATAAACATTGTGAGCCACAAAATGGAAATTGGTTGTAATGGAAAGCTGCTCTTCATACCTCTCTCTGTTTTGAATAGGTGCCTGTTTGGCTGGAGAGTACGGAGCAGAGTATGTGAGCAGAGTGGAATGGAAGCAATTTACGCTTAAACTTCCTGTAATCACATAAGAGAAAACTCACTCCCGGGGGACTCATTTTTAGAATTTGTTGTACTTTTTTAACTAAACAGTTACATACAAAAGAAAAAAAAGATCCAGCATGTGTGGTGCTCAGTAAATCAATAAAGCGAGCTCTCTAAATAATGTGTGGGACAGAGAAATTCATTTTAAATGCAATAATGGCAGAGGAGAGGGGGAAAAATAGAAACTTCTCAGAGTGCAAAACCGAGGCTTTAGTCTCCAGAATAGACATTAGAAAAATATGCTAGGTGGCCACAGCACCAGGATAACACATTTAAAAAAAAAAAAAACAAGGCTTGCCTAGCAGGAAGGTTTCCTGCTGTCAATTCTGTAGGTATATGGAGCCGCTCGCTGGTCAAAATCAAATGGCCCAACGTCAAGGTTGAGGCAAAGAGCCATGTACTTGCTCAGCTGGTAAGTGTGAGAGCAATGAGCAGCTGTAAAGGGATGCTACCACTGAGCGCCCTCGATGAGCAGCTGGCTGCAATCACCGGAGCTGATTTCCAACTGAAATGTTCATCAGTGTGAACGAATCATGATATGACCTTGTCCATCGGGCAACCGGTTGCATGCTTATTGAATGGAAATTTTATGATTTACACTCTCATATTCATCAACCGACGGAGCCCTCATTGCAATGTGACTGCAGTCAACTGCACAGAATACATTGGCAAAATCAGTCCTTGCTGCAAGTTGAGTTTTGATGTTTACCTACTCATCAGCTGTATAGGGGAATCTGATGTACTTCGAGCTCAGATGAGTGATGCCATCCAACGCTCTTGGTATGACATGACTTACTGAGGGCTGGGATACACCCAACCGGTCCCACTGGAACGCACCTGTGGCTAAGAACCCCAGAGTTTACAAGATTTGGAGATGGGCAGGTATTGGCTGGTTGCAACTTCATCATCATGTGAAAATAAGTCAGAACAGGCTCTGATTGGGCCTCTGGGTGGCTTGCAGGATAAATTTTTGTTGCCTGCGGGCCCCGAGGCCAGGGGCTCGATTCCCAGCCTCACCTCCCCCAGCCATGATCAGAAGTCCCATTTGGTGAGGCAAAAGTTGGCCAGCCTCACCGGGGTTCGATACAGGGTAAGTCAGCCTAATTTACTCCATTGGTCTCATCACAATAGCACCCTCCTTGTCATGCTTGGGTGCCTGCAGCAGCATGAACCAACTGTACGCTGACTCAGAGGAGTCACATGCTCGTCTTCTCCGTCGGGGCGGGTGCTGCGGTGAGGTCAACCAGCTCAGTTGAACATTTTGGTTGGGAAAAAGAAAATATTCCTGTTGCACCATACCATTCACAATATCGTATAATAATGCCAATGCAGCCATGGTCATGCTATCCTGTTTTCGTCTCATGCTTTAGATCTATTTATGTGAACAGAATACATTGATTAATAATGTACTGCTCGCTCACAACTGTTAATTGAATGTATAAGTTTTATTTATGGCCAAAAACAACACCGATTACAAATGATAATGTGATCCTAATTGATCAGAAGGAATAAGGAAACGGTTTTGTAAACCCCAAATTTTGTGAGAAGCATGTGGCATATGTACGTTTTGGAGCGTTTTTTTGTGGGTAAGAACCGTATGTATAAATTAGGCCCCAGGTTTGTTCCATAGCAAACTTTGTGTTCCATTACATTTTTACAATATATTTTATATTTTATAAATACATTTTAGTAATACAAAGCCATTAGTTACGAAATTATTGTAACAAGGGAACATAATATCGTTTAGCTGACTTTAAACTATGGGGAATTACACCCTGAATGAAATAAATTTAAGGCTTAATAAATGAAAACGATAATTTATTGCCCTTCTCATAAAAAAAGAGAACATTGGCTTTCATGCTGATAATTTTACAAATGAAAATAAAGCATGTAGGCTCGGTTGTTTGAATAACTTTCTCAATTATTTTAAATGTATTTTTAAATCTTCAAGGGCTGTTCATTGCAAATTTTGAATACAGGCCTACTCATATTTGAGAGAGTAGAAGGAAAGTTACATTATGCCTCCCACCTTTTGAAGTTTATAAGGAAAGCTAATGTTCTCAACTCACTGTTGTGTATGGTATTACATTAAGCAGGGTTTTTTTTTGAAGCAAATTCAACAAATCTACATTAAATACAGCAAGATTAGAAAAAAATAAACAAAATTGACAGAAATGACTAAACTGCAATGTAAATTATCCAGTATTCTTAAATTTATATCATATTCAAACATTTATTTAGTTCAATTGAACTGAAATAACAGTCCCAACAGAAATCAAACAGAGTCTATTTGAGGGTAGAATGCTACGATAAGTACATCTTTCATGTGGAGGGTGATTCAATCCAGAATATGACATTTCAAGTTTCAAGTCCTCAATAACATTTAAACCTACAATGGGCAGCAGCTACTCCCTTAAAGTAATCCAGTTCCGTCGATGCTGTGCTCTCTTAACCGGAGCAGAGATGTGATTACGTGATGCAGTCTGGCCAGTATGAATCACTGAGCTTACCATTAAAATCAATTTCTCACTGTAGCGGTTATGGGATATGTCAGATTAGTGGTCCCCAGGCTGGATCCTGGAGGGTCTGCTTTAGTTGCTGATTTTAAAATGAAAACAAAAACCAGAAGTCTCTGTGCCTTTCCGGACGAGGGTAAAGTAGCCCTGTGTTAGACAGAGCAGGAACAATTCAGTATTAAATTAAGGCATTGAACTTACTTCTAAAATGCAATAAGACCTCCTGTGGTCCAAACAATATATATATATATATATATATATATTTTTTTTTTTTTTTTTTTTAAATAAAAGCTGACCGTGTTCAGAAAATCTTATTTTTCATAGACTTGAGGGTAGATATAGTCCTTAAATTCTTAATCATAAATGTTTATTGTTTTGACAGCACTCCGTTATTTCAGTTAAACTCTATTTATACAGTAACGTGCTTTGTATGATCACAGACGGCACACAAATATTAAATATCAAATAGAACTGTATTTAGAGCTGAATGATTTTTTATGTATCTTGAAATTGTTCTCCTACTGCATGCATGCATGGTGTACAACATGCAGATAGTACTGGTCTTCAGTGGTTTAAATGATACATTACCTGTCACTCAAATACAGATAATTTCTTGGAGAGTACTGGAGAAGACAATGCAATCATTAGTACTGACATGAGCAGAGAAACTTATGACTAACCAAATACTCTCTCCTGCCATAAAAGGCATATTTGTCAAAACAGAGTGAGTGGGTGAGGAGATATAAAGGACCAGAGACAGACAGAAAGACCAAAATGACAAAGAGACAGAGAAAGAATTGTCAAGCATGTGTAATTGTTGGTGTATTTACATTCAGAACAATTGCTTTTTTGAAAAGCTAGATGTAAACCATGTGAAAAGACAAGACTTGTGCTTTACAACTTAATTTATGGTGTCTCGAATGCAATTTCTTTTTATCCAGTTAACTGGAATTAACAAAAATTGCAACATAAACAAAATGTATCAAATAATTTCTCTAAATATAATTAAACTAATTATAATCTTAAACTGTGTTTTTGTACAGTTATTCTATTCCGCCAGTTATATTGAGGTGACATTTCTATCAGTCAGCTGAAACTCAAAGACACATTTTACCATATACTTTGTCCAGCTACAATGACTTTGAAATTTCAAATTTAAACCAGGGACTAAATATATAACATAATAGCATCTCCACTACAATTTAAAAATGTACCCGTGTCTTCATTACTTCTGCCAGCGCTTGACTGTAGTGGTTGACTGTGCCAAAGCGATGACAGCTCTGTTAATGCAAAATAAGTAATGCAGATAGTCCTAGAATTTGAAATCTCATATTTTTCAAAAACGCCACTGTCTTTTCGATTATAACTTCACAATTTGTGTAAACATTTATATTTCAAATTGATTTTGAAGCCATCTCAGGTTGTCCATATTTGAGTGCTCTGGGTACAGTTCCAGTGGGCACACATGAATACAATGTCTGTAGGCAGAGGAAAAGAGTATAAGCATTAGTTCTCCATGGGCTGAGTGCTTCACAGTTCACTGAGGTAAACTGCATGGTGAAATGGGTACGGTGATAATTTTAATTGTCTATAAATGCATTGAAGGAGCAATACGTTCAAATTCCATGATAACAGTCACTGCTTCGAGTGACAGAGTGAGAAAGTGGAATGGAAGGACAACTAATGGATGGAGACAAGGCCACACACTCACATGTGAATGCTGCAGTTCTGGTTCAGTTAACAGCAACAAACAAATGAAAATGAATTAAATGAGCAACCAGGCACACTGGAATCACAGATCTATATTTTTAGTATGGTTAACTGTGATGATGATGATGATAAACCATTTGTGGGGGCATTAACTGGCATGCCGTACTTTTTTTCTTATAATATGGGCAGCATATGTTGGGTGCCTAGGTTGCTTTTCCCTCCCTTTACTTGGCAGATGTCAGTTTCAGACTGATCATTAAGTGTGAGACTCGGTTTCTGACCCCATGCAGACAGGCAAACAATGCATGCTGTGTGGCTGTGATCTCAGAATGCTGTCTTTCTGCTCTGTGCATGGCTGTGCTTTTAATGGTTGAACACACAAAGATTGCAGTCAGTGCTATAAATCAGACAGTGATGTGAAGCCACATGGAAATACATATTTGTTCAACAGCTTAGTAGCTGTTAATTTGTTGTATAAAAATGAGTGCAATTATTGTAGTTTTAGGATAGATGACTCTTAAGAAAGTATTCCTCTCCTAAAATGACTTATATGTCTTATATGTATCCCTGTGCAATTTAATTAAGCAGACATCTTGTCTTCTTGGTAAGATGAAGAGTTCAAAAAACTCATTTGCAATTGATCTCAAAAATGACTATTTAATTAACAATTGAAAACATGTTGTATGTTTTCGTTAACAGTTGCAAACATGTTGCCCTGCATGTAGCCATGATATAAAAACGGCTGCACAGTGATGAGATAATGAAGTTCAGTTATCATGCAATGCCTAACTTCCACCTATATAAACAAAACGTCTCTGAGGGTGTTGTGGTTAAAGCAAGAAGTAATTAATTGAGTGCACTGTAAATTAAAGTTGCATATTACATTTATAACAGAATGATTTGCTTTCCAAATTTTCATTTACAACTTTCAAATGATTAGCATTTTGTTTAGCCCATAATTCATCTTTGTATACAGTCAGCTCCAAGGATACATTACCTGGAGAGCATCATCCATGGATGTCTTTAAAACATATGGTGTTGTGTGCAGGAATGTCTTCAGTATGACAATGTCCTTTGATTTTCCATAAATCATGCCCTTTTTTATATTTCCCAGGTACATTTTATTGGTCTCTGCCTGGAGGCCCAGTGCCTTGCCTTCAACTGATAACCTCAAAGTAATGAAGCTGTGCAGCTTTGGAGGCTGGCAATTAATTTCAAAGATTGTTCGCTCCCAGTACTCATCCATACGCTCTTGTTGCCTAGCGCTCCCTGTTTGTCATTCACACCCTGTAGGCTGGAAGAACCCCAATTCCCTACTAGTGGATAAAATAAATTGCCTGAGAGTTTCATGTCTGATGGGAGACCTCTGCCGGCTCCAATGATTTGGAGAAAACCAGCAGAAATCCGCCGTATTCCCTGGTATGAGGAGCCCCTGTCTGGAGGAGGGTGACATCTGGAACCATCCTTAATTTCCTCTCAGCATGCATCATCCTGAAGCTCTCCTAAATCTCGGCGCTCTCTCCGCTCGCTTTGATATCGGAAGTGGGGCATCACACCGGCGCCGCGCCGTTATTGTCCAGCGTGGCTTTTGGCTGAAGCGAGAAGGCTGTCAGGAGTGGCGGTCACCCGCAGAGTGGCGAGGACTTGACTCCGCTAGGCTTGGCCGGGGCGCCTGCATGAGAGGAAGCACACAAAGGCACTTGAGATGAGTCTCCTGGGGAGGCGGGCTCCACAATAGCCGCTGCTGGTTCCTCACAGAGACTGCCTTTGGTTGCCAGGGGGACCATCTGCACCTCATTGAAGGGCCTCCGGTGTCACTGAGCAGAGGGGTTGGAAAGCAAATTCAGTTTGCCATCATTTTCTTTTTGTGTTATCAGCTAGTCGTCCAGAATGAGAGGCCTACATAAACAGAAATTGCTGAAGATGAACTCAAATTAAGGTCTTCCTTGACTGTGCGTTTGATTTGGTCCCTCTCAGCTACAGTATTCATGTAGTATTCACATTCATCTCGACTGGTGGAATTATAAAGATGCAGTACTAGCTTGTCAAAGTCAAAGCTGTTCATGGTGCATAAACACAGGTAAAATAATTATCACCATAATAAATTAAAACTATTATTTCTGCAGCATGGGACATCATTCCCTTTTTAGCTGTTTTTTTATTAATACTATTTGTGGGTCGAAACATTAAAAAATAAAAATATATTAGACTGACCAACTTTAGAAGATGAAAGATATTGAGGTCATGGAGGCAATATGTAAATAGTTGTAATGAGTTTATTCCTTTATTTTTATCTTAATAGAAACATATAAAGGTATATCACATATATATATATATATATATACATATCACATATTATACACACACACACACATATATATACACACATATATATATATATACACACATATATATAACACACATATATATATACATAGCATTTTCTTATATGTAAAAAATATATCATCAGTGGTATTAGCAATGTAGAGGAAGCATTAGAGTCAATGGTTTATTCTAAATATACACGTATTGAGATTCAGAAATGTAAAAGAACAGTCTGCAATCAATCAACTGGTCTGCATAGACTGTTGAGCACAAATGTTGAGCCATTGCAGGCAGGTCACATGATCTGATTTGAATAGACTCAATATAGAACAAATGGAGTTTGTTAAAACTAAAGTTTGGGTGAAGTATTTTCAGACAAGCTCTCATTCAAACTCCTCTGTACATCCAATCCGTTTTTTCCGCAGGTATTAAACTGCCATGTACCTTATCTACCATCACACACACTGCTTCCGGCACTCTCCTCCTCCTCCTCATCTCCACCTTCATGTTTACTTCCTTTCTTCTGTATTTCTCTTTCTCTTTTAGAAGTCCGGTGGGGGTTCACCTCACCCAAAATTGTGAGGTATGCTGCAGCCCCCTTGGACACCAAGCCCACAATCAAATGTCTGTACAGTTATACAACTTGCCACATCACAATAAAACTCTGTCTAAGCGCATTCATGTTGTATGAAAATTCATTCTCCTGAAATAACTGGCTGAAACCAATGCTATAACTTGTCCCACAGAACTCACTACTCCAGTCAACCCTGGCAGATTTTCTTTCAAGATCATTAGAAACAACAATATCGTATTTGTATATGAAACAAGTGTATCGTCCAGCTACAAACTGCTTGGTATGTTTGCCAAATCCTCATAAATATATGCAAATACAACATATGAGTTACAAACTGAAACATGAAACTGAACATCTTGATATCGCCCATGTTTTAATCCCATGATTAACTAAGAAATCCCCGGAACTTGAAATGAAGTACATATTATGCTGTTGCTTTCATCATCTTAATTGCTGATAATACACTTAATACACTTTAATTAAGGAGGTACTGTATTTTGATGCTTAAATTATTACAGGTTCAAAAGAAAAAAAAAAAACCTCTGTCCGATATCCACATAAACATATAGAGCTTTGAAGCCAGGAAAGTTTATTTCAGTTTATTGTATATTGTTATATGAATGCTAATGCCAGGCCTGAGGCTGGTTGTCTTTTTTCCATTGGTCTGGATGGAGGAGCTGAATAACTTTTCTGGCTTTGGCTACCCACATTGTAAAAGCAGCCACAGATTCCTGAGATTAGATTTGCCAAGCCATTCTAGTTGGCAATTCATCAAAGGTAGTAACTGACCATTGGGTTAATGGCTGAGCACAGTCAGTCCAATAGTCACGAGTTAGTTTTGCATAAGTGTATTCCTGTTTGACTGTCTGTGTTTTATCCAGTCGCTGCATAAAAAAAAAAACAATTTTAACTTGTCAGCCTACCATATTGCACATCATGCTATGACTTATTCTTTATTTTGTATCTTCTTTATGCATTTTGTATATTGCTTATTCACACAATATGGCAATTGCATACATGTCTCTTATGGTTAAAAGCTGTATATTTCTGAAAAATACATAATGTATGGTTTCCCTTACTTGTGGAAAATGGAAAGACAAGCTGTGGTGACACATTTGAAAAAAAAAGATGTCTTCTCTCCCCCTTTCAATCACTGGCTCTCTCTCTCTCTCTTCCTCTCCTTCCTCTCTCCTCTCTCTTGCCTGCTGCAGCTTCTTTGTGTGAATCCAATTATTCCAGCCCCTCAGGTTTTTTCACCCTAGGAAAATTGACTTTACCTGCTTGACCCGCAGTTTTACCTGAGTGAATACCCTATTAACGTGACCTGCATTCAACCCTTGGATTTAGTTACCATGTACCCCTGTTTGAAATATAACCCTACAGCAGGTGACCCTTCAAAAACTGAGAAATTATTGAAATCTGAAGGGTAATACTCAAGGACTGCTGTGTTAAAAGCATTATTCCACTCTGCCACCATCTGAAGAATATTACATAGGATATTGTCAGTTAAGCAAACCTGATTTCGTGTTCTTTTACACCTGGACCTAAATAAGAACATTTCAAATATGATTCACCCTGACAGGGATGTCAAGACTGAGTTTGAGCCATTCTATTTGTGTTTATCTGAAACACAAATCTTATGCTGAAAAATGGTAAACGCTTACAGGTTGCAATTATTTTTCATGGGGGCGTACAACAGAGACATGTTTCTATGTGACCCAAGTAGAGCGAATAAACTCTAGTGTCTGGCATAGTAACATGAATTATTGAGGTGTCACACCTACACATCCACATGGAAACACGCATTCACTCATACAACACATTCACTCATACAGCGTCATTAGTGTTATGTCATTGTGTTTTGCTATCAGACCATTTCGGGTGAAGAGACAGACTTCAATAGGAGCTGGCATCCCTCCTGAGACCGAATATGGGACAAATTAACCTCCCCGCCCCCTCCCCCCCCACTCTTTTGGTACAGACAGAACAATGACCAGCCAGGTCACTCAGACTGAGTCATATAGACTGGGCTGCCAGGGGGTGAGTTTACAAAGCTGTCTGGCACTGCTTGTGACTGTCTGTCAGGGTTTCAAGCAATTCGCTGTCCCTTTCCTTATACTCACATATGTATGGATGTTCCATTGCCTTTCATTTGCCATTAAAGTCAACAGAAAACATCTTACAGGGTCTGTGTGTGTGTGTGTGTGTGTGTGTGTGTATGAAGGACTCAGTAAGAAAGAACATTTTATAGATGTTTTTGGCAGCAGTAAATTCAGCATAGTCTCCTGATGGGTGGGGGGGGGAGTAACATATCAGGAAAGTACAGTGCCCTTCACAAATATTGGCACCCCTGGTAAACATGAGCAAAACGGGCAGAAAAAAATTCTTTATTGTTCACCCTTTTGATGAATGAATCTTTCATTCAAAGTATTTATGTATTTACAAATTATGTATTTACAACTTTTATCCAACTGCACTGGTTGCTGCTCTTGCTGTGGCTGGACTGGGGCTTAAACCACCAACCTCAGGAGTCCCAATCATGTTCCTTAGCCGTTAGACCAGTGTTTCTTAAACTTTTGGCCTGCGGACTGGCGCCAGTCTGCCGAGCCCTGCAACTGTGCCAGTCAAATTATGCATTGGTGCATCTGTCACTTGTTAGGTCCCCCTTGACTTGAACTTCTTGCTTCGAAAATAGAAACGTTTTATTCAAGATTCTAGAAAGTTAAGCGTTCCCGCCCGCCAGAACTTGCTCCCCTTGTTCTCTCAGTCATTTCAGAACTCACTCAATCGCACGCTGCTTGAGCTGCCGTTTAGTCATGGCATGTTCCAAGCAAGCAAGTTTAGATTCCTTTGGTTTTTTAGGAAATAACCAGCATCTAACAATGCAAATTTAAACAAAAACCAGAGGCAAAAAGCATCGCCCATTTACATTTATTTACGATTCATCATATGTTACATTTTGTTTCATTTCCAGTGATAGCTTCCCCCCAAAGCCAGTCTGTGTCATTTGCCAAACCATGCTAAGCAATGAGGCTATGAAACCACCGAAATTGTGCCGGCATTTAAAGACAAAATATGCACATCTCAAAGACAAATCGGAAGATTTCTTTGAAAGGAAAAGGGATGAATTGGCTAATCAAACTCAAAATAAATCTATCCGCTGGCTTGGGGCCTTGTAACCCCAAAGACTGACATGACTGATCCCCAGGACAAAGAAGTTTGAGAAAGGTTGCTCTTTACTACAGGCTGACCCATGTAATGTAAAGATAGTGGTGCAGGAAAGTGGCTCAGGCACCAAGACTGGGAAGGACCCTCCATGGGGCAGCCTATAGCCTAGTGGCTAAGGTACATAACTGGGACCCCTGAGGTTGGCGGCTCAAGTCCCAGTCCAGCCACAGCAAGAACACCACTGCTGTTGGGCCCTTGAGCAAGGCCCTTAACCCCACATTGCTCCCAGGGGAAACTGGCCCTTGGTTAGTCTAATCAACTGTCGCTTTGGATAAAAGCATCAGCTAATGACAGTAATGTAATGTAAAGAACATCAACATGAGGCAAATAATGGGAAAGCAGTATAAAGTACTGTCTTTGCAAGAGATTAAACTACTTTTAGAAACACAAAAACTGCAGTTGAAGAAAACAAAGCTAAAATTGGAGCTACAGAGACTTGTACATGGATCATAGATCTCACTGTAGCCCTGAAAGGTCAATAACTAATTGTATATTTTCAGACGTGTTCCAATTTAGTTTAATTATTTAAACTATTTATATTAAAGGGCTGTTTATTACACAGAATTTAGTTGTATTTAAATTAAATAAATGAATTTATTTGTACTGATCCTAAGTTGCATATTTTTTCCAAAGATTTAAAATTAATAAAGTGGTCTGATGGTTTGATTAATAAAATAACATATTTCAAACAATTCGTTGTTATCATTCTCTCAGCAGAGTTAACCAGTTCCAGATGGGAGACGTTTAAACATTCCATTGTGTTCAACGCAAATCATAATTCATTTCTGTAGTGTTGTTATATTGTCTCAAAGTGCTGCAAAGTGACCAGAACATTGCACAAAACAGAAACACAATGATTTTGTCACATTTGATAAAATAAAAATGATAAATATTATTTGTTATGATTGAATCACTGTATATTGGTAACATTTACAGGTAGTTGAATAATTACAACTCCAACCACTTCACCTCTGATGACTACTACTACAAATACTACTGCTGCTACCACTACTACTACCACCAAAAGTGTGGAAAGGGTTAAACAGGGAAAATGTTTTCCACAGCCATTTGTCGGAGGTAACATCCAGATCCATCCTCATCTCCTGCCTCAACATCCTCAAAAGCTGGTTCTTTGGGCGCTTGTTCTTCGTCCAGGTCTGGGAGTGAAAGATCTCTGCTAAAAAGAGAATCATCTTTAACTCTTAAAGCGTTTGAAAACAATAAAGCTATGGGGGAAATGTGAATTATATTCAAATTACAGTCACAGTCACAGTATGTATTTCCATGTTGTGCAGAATGACATAGGCACAGATTACGTTGCAGACCATGTCTGGTTTCATTTCTGAGCTCCCCAAGCAGACAAAGAAATTTTTGTTTTAGCACCCAAAACACCTTTCAGTCCCAGTTCTTGTTCTGGCATGGGCTTTGCTGTACCAACTTTGAGGCACGTTGTTTGGGTCCAAAAAGCATGTGCGAAGCCAGGATTTTAATGGATAACCAGAGTCACCCAAAAGCACACCCTAGACTTGTCCTTTCTAAAATGCATCATGAAATTTGGGAATTCACCAAAATTCTTTAATAATGGGTTGATCCTGGCCAGCGGGCAACACAATTAAGGGTTTTAAGTTTAGCATTGCAAATTGCCTGCACGTAAAACCTGTGGTAGCCTTTTCTGTTAACAAATAGTGGCTCATGGGTCGGAGGTTCTTGAAATCTAATGTGTGTTCCATGAATCGCACCGACGACCGGTCTTAAAGGAAAATTTTAGACAACTAACTTCTAAGACTAGTCTAAAACAGTTTTAAACAACTAGGCCCTGGTTTATATGCTACGGTGAAATTTTTAGTCTGGTCTCATTTGAACAGACTACTCAACAACTATCATCTGTGTCCTCATGTTCAGTCATATGTTCACTACTGCCTCCTTTCTGTAGTTATGTAGTTATATAGTCGTTATACATAACTATACCTTTTGGCACACATATGCAAAGCATCTACCACTTCTTCATGTCAGGCAAAACATGATTAATGAGTAGTTTTTCATTGTAAAGAAAACCAAAAACTTGATTATTTAAACAAACACAGCGGTTAGAGAATTTGAGGGCAGCCTCAAATTCGCTGTGCTCATTGCTCTAGTCTGAAAGATTAAAAACATCATGTCCTTCGGGAACTCTCAGAGTGACTCAAGTTTTTATTGGCCGTGAAGTTCGTATCTGATGACCAGTTAATGATGAAAGTAAAGACAATACCCTTTGCCAGAAAGGACTCAACAGAATGGATCAGAGAAGACCCAGTGAAATCCTACTAAATCATTCTCTTTGTTTTCTGCTTTTCTGTCCTTTCAAATGATTTGTATATTAACATGTCACTCTACATCAGTAACAGAGCTGTAAGCATAGCAGCATAATCAAAAAGAATATTCTTTGTGTAAGCATGTTTACATATGTGAATTGTGAAGTTAATTGTGTTGACAAGAGTTTTACTTACCCAAGAGTTTTACTTGATGGTCCCTGGGATTTTATTCTTGTTTTTTTAGCAATAGTGTGAAGAAATGTCACTTAATCTAATTGTGATAATATTTTGAAATATTTAAAGGTAAAGTGTGATTAATTTTTGTTAAATGCTTATAATGTGGAGCTTGATAAAGTGATGGGTAATTATGAATGAAATATATTCATGCTTCAATTTTGTTGAAGGGCAAAGCTTTAACCCCAAGGTTCATATCTCTAAGGCTCTACTATCAAGGGAGACATATTTTAGCACTCTGCTAAAGAGTACATGATGAGAGTAAAATACCAGTGTAAAGCAGAGAATGAATGACATTAGTCAATGATGAAACTGTCAACATAAGATAGCAAGTTATTAAAATTACACATATTGTTTTGTTTAAATAAAATTAGAATTACTCCTAATATGGTTCCTGCTTATTATCCCCATTTTAGCTACAAAATCAGTGTAGCCTATGTAAAATATGGCTTCAGTCTGATGAACAATATGTCCTTGGATTAATTTGTTGTTCTTCTTTCACAGTGCTGCTCAAAAAATGTGTAAAGGGATACAGAAATGTTGGACCACCCCCAAACATACCACGAAATCAGTATGCAGTGGTAAATTCGGTGTGGCATTTACCCCAGGCTCGCTTCCGCACAATGTGGCTGCGTTTCTGACATCCAATAAGAGGATGGACAGAAAGCAAGCCAGGCCTCCAGCTTTCCAATAAATACTGCTTGCATACCAATCAGCCCAGAGCAACTGGCTTGACATTTACTTCGCCGTGCTCCAGGGCTTTGACAAATAGCAGCTGACCCACCTCACCTCCAACACCCTCTCAATATTTACCGAGAGAGGTGGACACTGATGTGTTGGCATTTGTTTTGAGAGCAGGGGTAAGTGATGTCGTCTAGCTGGGAGGACCCACGCCCATGTTAAAATGGCCCCCCGCCTGGGCTGTGACACATTTGGAATGAGGTCTGCCCATGACTGAAGTGGGCTGGAATGACATTGAACGCAACACCTCTATGCATTCCCACCAAGAGGGCAAACAATGTATTATGCATTAGGTAGAGGGCAAAGCTGTATGGTTTTCATCTGGATGAGCAGGAAATCTATCTATACATAAGTAAAGATTGATCCTCAGATTCACTTGATGGCAAATTTTGCTTCTATTTTGCAACTATTTACATACTGTTCATATTGTCAAAATATTAAAAGGCCAGCATATTCAGTTTGTGAATCTTCAGGCTGCTAGCCTGACCAGGAGTGGCTTCAAGAGAGAGATGAGACCAATGGATTAGCTGACTGACCCCCTTTCATTCCCCAAAAAGATTGCGTAGTCGTTGCCTCATCAAAGCAGGACTGTGGGTCATAGCGTGAACAAGGGCATGAGCTCCTGATTGTAGAGCCCACGCTTTGCTTTCAGAACAAGCATGAGATACCCAGTGGCCCCTAAAAGTAGTACTGTTGAACTCACTCACACAGGACCCCTTTAGTGAACCATCTGTGTCTAGTCATGGAATTGTCCCTGGCGTGGTGGAATTCCAGTGCATCTCATTTTAAAGACCAGGCTTCATGTGGGAACATAGGATGAGGAAACATAAATAAATGACGCACATCAAGCCAGATGTGTCAGACATTTAGGAGACGGATGATGACATGGGAGAGAACAATCCATCTGTCAGCATACTGGAAGATAATCCTTAAGGCTGAACTTTAAAGTATAAAAAGAAATTGAAAATTTCGAAAGCAATCTAAAATGTCTTTTCCCAGAGTGACACCAGCGGGAATGGTATAGTTGTCAGTCAGAGCTGAAAATGGCAAAGACTACCAATCTGAGTGAGGAACTGGAATGAATGAGCCAATTTTAATTTCATATTTGTACAGTACTACCATACAAGTCAAAGAAATATTATTTAATGAGGGAATGATTGAGTGCAACACCCTGTGAAACAAAAAAAAAAATGAGTACCATACCATTTACATACATAAATATTCATATTTTTATGTTCAGCTTTAAAGATGCCTGTCTTAGTTCCTTATTACCCCTGAAGAAAACAGACGGTTAATTGAGATACATAATCCTTAATACTAACTAAGGGGTTATGATTTACCGTTGAATATGACAAGGAAGCGGAAGATTAAAAGTTACTAACCTTAAAAGACGACGGTCAATCCAGCCACAGGTGTACAGAGCAAAGTGAAAGGTAAATATAAAATTTATACAAAAATATAGACACATTAAAATGTATATTTATCGACTTAAATCTGTAGGACTGTAAAACAGGTGTCTGCGTATTGTAGCATGATATAGTTTAAAGAATAGTGTGGATAAAGGTTTCTCCTTGAAATATTTGTTCTTAAAATAACATAAGAAATTGAAGAGTAGGTCCTGTTCAGTATTTTGAAAAAAAAAGCAGAATCACAGTGAGTCTGATAAACAAGCAAGAAACCATTTCAAAGGCAGTGCAAGAGTACACCTCTCTTGACATTACCCACAAATTGGTTTATGGCAACAATGTCATGTGATATCCTCTACTGTAACACCCCTGAATGCTTGGGAGACCGAGGCTTTGTAGAGCAATCTCCGAGAAGGTACAATCTCTGCTGGGATCAATATATGTGCCCTGTGAGGTTTGTGTCTATACGGCTTTTAGATTAGCTACAGAGCAGCGTTTCGGAGAAAACGCACAATGCCTTTTTGTGGAGAGTAGAAAAAATGAGGTCACCCTGGTTAATGAGCTTCAGTAACTGTACCTTTCTATCGTTTTTTTCCATTACGCAGAATTGTTGAGGTCAGAAAACGTAAAGGGCCTTTCCCCAATCGTGCCTGGCCTGTACTTGAAACAATCTTAAATTACATGAGATTTCTTAAAGCCACCCAGAATGTCATCAACCATGTCGGCCACCTTATTCCCATCGCAGTTAAACATATTACCAATGGGGACAGTTCTTTAGGTTTGTCAAATGGGTTTAGAAACCGTGGGATTGGGCTCCCATTGACATGATGACACTCTTGAAACAGTACCTGTAAGGAGCAGGATCTTCTGTGCTGTCTACAATCTAACTGTTCCTATTTCATCATGTCAGTGAATCAGTATGTGTGCCTGTTTTATATAGCTTGGCTGCTAGTGATGTTTGGGAGTAAGTCTTTGCAGATTAGGGACTTCATGCAAAACCACAAGGCTATGCTAAATCATGAATGCCATTAGTTTGTCGACAGCTATGACTATTCACCTGTTCACTGGATTTATTCAGCAATATCCTAAATGAAAATACCAAGCCCTTTAAATACCCCACAAGGAATATCCATCCAAGAATTCTGTTGCCTTGCTCTTTTGACTAAACCATGTGTGGGTGCAGTTGTAGGTTTTAACATTGCCAGTAACACACAAGCATAATGCACTTATTCAAACAGTGACTACTTACAAAGATTGCTTGGGAAGGGTTATGTGTTGCAGTTTTCTGTGTTGGCTACAGTGTGATATACCGGTTAGGGAATGTATATCTGTGATTGTATCAAGCAAGTCTCCATAAGCACTATGGACTCACAGTATCTTTTTACTGCGTTGGATTAAACTGGATGCTAAGATCTGTTTTGATTAAATTGCATGTGCCATTAAATTGGCTAAGTGGGTTCGATTGGATCATAGCCCAAGTTCCTCTACGAGCACAAGTAATTCAATCAAAATGGTCTTTAGACTTAACGGCATATCCTATACGATTTTAGAATTAACACATTATATAAGACATTGCAAGACTTGACGCCAATAGAATAACATATTCAGAGAAATGTAAAATTTTTAAATGTAAAATCTGTTTTAATTGAATTACATACACAATATGTAAAAAATATTACATAATTAATAATTATTAAATGACTACAACTGATACCCAGCAAGAATGTTTTTAGCCTCTTTAAGGGCTCATGCAATTCAATCTGAACTTTTCATTCCAAGACTTTGCATTCCAAGACAGTACATTCTTCTTTGCATTTTCTTTTTGTGGCCCAGCAGAAGCAAATAGTTAGAAACTAATGAGCTTGAATACACCACCAGGGGACTCTCGCCCCAAGAAATAGATGATTAGAGAAATGCTTAGTACCAATTTGTACTGAAACAGGATTCTTCTCACAGATAAGCTTGTAAATAATAACTGGAGATGCAGAATTGAAATCCAACAAATTATTATACAGAGGTAGACCCAGACCCTGGGGTCCACCCATCCAGGAATTTGTAGAAATCCCTCCCAGGAGAAATCATTATTATTATTAAATAATTCAGAAAAGAAAGACTTTGATCATCAGGACCCGCTCATAAAAACCAAATGCCCGGCCAGTTACTTTCCTCTGGTGCCAGGACTGTACAGAGGTTATGGTCAGTTAATATAACATTTGTTTAATTCGTTTAATTCAAAGTTAAAAACCAGGGCAAGGGGAAACTGCCCTCTGAATGATGGGTACTGGCTACCACCAGAAATAAGGAAGGAGGAATCAAACAGATTAGCTGTGGGCAGAATGCTGAAAAAAAAAAATCTTTTCTTCATCTGAAAAAATACATCCTACTCAATTTTCAAAATTCAACCTATGATCACAGAGATATGGTACCTCTGAGATTCAACAGGTTAACAGTGACAAATTAAAATATGTGCCTACGAGGACTGACAAGGTTTTCAGGGGCTATTCACATTCATCATAGAAACATATCTGCATACAGAATCAAAAGAACAGAAACATTTTAAAAGTACAACACACACACCCACACACAATGAAAACAAGATCACAGACAGTACTGTAAGGCCTAACAAGTATTAGTAGGACAGGCTATAACCTACATAATCTTTATATAATACATGTGTAAATACTGAACTAGCACAAATATCTCTCAGAACAGATTACAGCACATGGACTGAAAATAAGGCTAATTCAAAGTCAGTTTCGTACTTTTGTTTTACTATATCTTTATACGTTTTTTACATCTTGGTCATTTTTTGTGCAGTGCATTGAGACAGTGTAAAAGGTGATATTGCTATGTAATATCTTATTTTTACACCGACATAGCAGTAGCATTCCCTGTATTACTTGCTGCAGTCCTTGGGTTTCATTCAATTTATGAATTATGGAGAAAGACGTTGGGTACCTGCAAGTTCTCAACAGGTGAATTCTGTGAGTCAATATCAAAAGGATTTGGGAAGATTGATTCCCAATCATGGATTATTTGAGCATAGAAAGACCGATGTCAGATGTATGTTCTCTGACGAATTGCCCTTTATCGAATTTTTAAATTCCAAACACCTTCCAAAAGACTCCTTCAAATGTAGGGACATAATCACAGATAAGAAATCCACAAAAATGCAGATACAGACATGTTTAATTCATATTCTATCATAAAGCCATTTCATGTATGTAGAAGAGTGAAAATAAACAGGTTCCTCAATACAAAAAGGACTTCTCATTACAATGAAGATTTAGCAGAATAAAAAAAAAAAATAGCTGCTGGCACAAGAAATGTTTAAATTCTGTTTAGACTAGCAATAAATTATATTCATATAAATTAAAACACAAATGATTTGATTGTCTCATTAAAACATAAGTTTCCGTTGGCATTACATAAACAAATCAATTGTTGACCCATAGCATTTGGGCACTGAAGGTTTTGCTCTCGCAGCCTTCTAGGAATAAATATGCAAATAGAGTTTGCATATTTCCCATGGAATGTTTCATTACTTTTTTAATTAACCATATAAAAACATTTTCACACTAGTAGTTAAGAGTATTATTTCAACAAAGGACTTCTGTCATTCTCTTATTCACTTACTGGCACAGTAATTCAGGCCTATTTTTTTAAAAAATATTAGGCCATATTATAAAGTATTTAATCATTTTATGATTATAAAATCGAACCCTTCTGGAAAAAACCCAAAAAAACTAAAATTGCACTTCTTTCAACTTACCTCCATATTTTTTGCGAAGTATCTGATGTTTTGGATGCTTCTTCTTTCTAAAATTGGATGTTCTGCTTTTTTGCCCATTTCACTCTTTGACTTTCTGGTCAGGTGACCTTTACTGATATGCTCATGTAGTGCTTTATTACCTGCATTTGGTCTCCACTTACCGTTCTTCTGGATTTTTTGTCTCCAAGAAGTACTACACCGAACAAACCAATGCACCTCATTGTTTGGTTTTGTTTCATGGGTTTGCAAAATGATTTTCAGAATTACATTAAGCAGCATAATAAGACTAATGAGTATGGGTTAAACATGCAAATATTTTATTGAGCGCAACATCACAACAAGTACATGTATGTCCAGTCAATGAAATGAAAAAATAAATATAGGTATAGGTATTGTATGTGGTATCCATGCAACAAGTTAATGTTCTTTCCTAACAAACATACCCTTGGAATAAAAACAGTCCCTAAACCTTGAGACATTACATTATTGCAGATAAACTTGCCCTTGTTTATAAGTTTGTCCAGAATTATTTTTTTTTTTGTGCTTTTCAAAACTTTAGGAAGGCTAAGGAGTCAAGCAATTTCGTCTCTTCTCATTCAGGGACTTTGAAATGGCGGGCGATCATTGATTGTTGTTTGTGGCAGACAAAGAAAGCTTTGTTGCTTGCTTGATCTTGTGTTGATATGGACTCTTACTTATTACCCTGTCTTCTTCACAAGTTTTATTCATAGAGTTATGATAAATGTCACCCAAGTCAATGATGTTTCATCCTCAAAGTCAGAGTTACTTTCAGAATCTGTATCAACATTATTCCCCAGATGAAACACATTCTTAATCACTTTAATTCAAGATTATCCGACAAATAACAAAGACAAATACTCAGCAGTATTTTACTGGACGGGCAATTACAGTGCAATTAAGATTTCTCATTTCTCATTTTACCATTTGTATTAGCCAGCCCTTTTTTCTTGAAATGTTAAAAGTTTGTAAAATGGCAAAAATACACCAAATATTCACAACATTTCATAGAAAAAAAAACTGAGTGAAAAAGATGAAAAGTGCAAACAGCAATGTCTGTGACTCTGAAAACCGCCAGAGCTGAATTTACAAAATAGTTGCATGGCCTTTGAAACCACAACACAAAAAGGACCCTCAGTGCACAGAAAGCCCACTGAATTGCTTCTATTGATATGGTAATGGTGCACAATGGTGTTGGTACATGTCAAAATTTAAGTATATTTATAACATTAATAAAATGACCAGGCAAAACAATTTTTTTTTCTTACATTGGATGCAACTGAAAAATATCCCATCCCCTTTCCCACAATGCCATGCAATGATGTGCAAACAGTTGAACTGTTTTGTATGATACAGGTGGTTTATACCGGCAGATTTCCCCTTCAACCTTTGGTGATCCATCAAATAAAAGGACGGACAGCTACAATCAGGCGCATATCTGGATACGCAGCATGAATCATTATCGAGCGCACTGTGGACGTTTTGAAGAGCTGGCTTAAATGCCTTGATTATAGCGGTTGAGGAATGCTGTACTGCATAAAAAGACGCCATTATTTCTCAGTATTAACTATTCGTGTAATCAGCCCTCAGAGTTGTATTACCTTACACTTGACTGTGGCCTCTGCTCTTCCGTCGTGATTTAAATCAAATGATGAAATAGAGAGAGCATACATTCCGTTTGTACACCTCTAGATGCCCAGCTCACCTGGAGTTCCTGTGAGAGCATGCCCAGTCAGCTGAGACTGACTTTACTCATTTAACTCCTATCATTGCCCCAGCAAGGCTGAGCCAATTGTTGCATCGCCAATGGAGACTTCCAGCCATAGCTGGTAATGGTGCAGCTGGGAATCAAATACCCAGTCAGTTATCGTGATACTTAATTTGCCATCGAATGGCAAATGTAAAGTCTAAGTCAATAAACCTTTCATTTATATAATCCATGTTTGTAAATAGATAGAAAAAAAAGTATTTCGCACACAGCAATGCACTCTGCAAATAATGCTTATATACTTAATAATCTAAGAACAGCAGGGGAACAACAACACACGCACGCACGCACGCACGAACGCACGCACGCACACGCGAGCGGCCTTCTTCAGTGTGCGATAGTGTTTTTCAGATGCTGCTTGCTATAAGTATAGCACAGGTGTGTTAATCATGAGAGCTAATCATTCAGTAATTGATAACAAGTTGATGATAATTAAAAAGGTACGAAAGCTCAGTCACCTCCACAAATTGAAAATTCAATGATAGGGTTGTGAACCACACAACCAGTCAGGCAAAAAGCCATCAAGTAAGCAAGGAATGCATCACAATCGTAGGATTTTTGAAAAGTAAGCTAAACGTATCATAGTACGTTGGAAAATTAGAAAATAAGAGATAAGCCGAGAGGTCAAAATCCTCATTCAATCCAACGGATGACATGGAATTCAATCTGTAAATCCAAAAGGTCTCTCTTTGTAATCATTTTTGAGCTCTATCACCGCCCCAAAGAGGCTGTACAACTGTATCGCAACGAATGCAAAGATGTGATTGAATTTCTATAAAAAGATCCCAAAAATGAAAAACCACCTTAAAAATTTGTCACAGTTTTGCATACAAGACATTTCACTTGATTGGCTAATGTATTCTCAGAACATTTTCTGAATAAGGAAATAGTGAAGGGCTCAATGTCAGGGTGTCACTTGAGGACTATTAGTACAGACAGTGAGTTGTGTAAATTGAAGATTATTAAAGAATACTAAAGAAGATTAAAGTATCAAAGGAGATATCAAAGGAAAATGCGGAAAACCATGATTCAATTATTCAAAAGGAAGGCAACTGAGGATAAAATGTGGGGAATTGAAGTAGTTGTTGAGGCAGCAAGAGGAGAGGCAGGGACAGGGGCCGACTGAAGCAGGAGCCCGAAAACCAGGAGCCTAAGGGACACTCCGCTAAGAGCCTTAGTTGTATTCTTTTACTTCATATTTAAGTTTATAAAGTGCATGGATAAATTATGTATTTTAAATCAAAATAAATATTTGATGATTAATCTAACAAATGTACAAGCTTAATACATTGTATAATCGCAGTACTTCCCAATTGTATTAAACAAATATGAATGTGGACAAAGCCTGTCCCTTTTAACACCCTGTCTAGTTTGACAGCAAGTCCCTATGTACCAAACCCTGTCCTCAACGTGACAGGATGGCAACGCCATTGTAAATTTGCACCTCCATATTCATATACAATTTGCTCACCCTTTTCTGTTATTTAGAGAAAACACACGGAGATGAGGAGTGTTATCTATTATAATTTTCTTTCACTTTTGCATTTGGTGTAGCACTGTCATTGACCAGGTGCACATGTGACCCATCGTCTGTCGTGGCACCCATGCTGTTCAAGGACAAAATATCTATGATTAGATCTGGGATCCCAGCCATTGAATTCAATTGGTGAGCACACACAAAACAATACATGATGTAACTGAGTGCTTATAAAATGATTTCACCATTATGTTACGATATGTTACCATAAAAAAATGTGTGTGTCATCTCTATTCTACTACCCAATCTCACTTGAGAGCAACTTTCCCTTATATTCAAGTATACAACTGCACTTGTAAATGCTTCATTTTGCAAAAACTCCTTGACCCAAAAGAGGGTATGAAAAGCAAAGAAAAGAAAAAAAATTGTCAGTCATCTCCACCTTTATGTCATGCTGCTGAAAGTAAATGATAAATGTAACTCGTGTTACTAAATATACATGCAAGAATTACCTCACGAATACTAACTGAAGCAGAGTTCAAAGATTCACCCTGCCATGGGCTCTCTCCGGACACACTTTGCAGGATTTTAAAACTTGCCACCTACTATTAGACAAGTTGAATCACTTGCAAAGGCAAGCACTGGCCTCAGGCATTCTAAGACGAGTAGTTCACACAACTACAACTCCTCTCTGTAACATACTAAAATGGTTTTGCTGCGTAGCAGATCTTTCAGCTGAAACTGGGCTTAACAGATGTGTCAGCGATGAAGGAGTAGCCTTCACTGTTGAAATGGCTGGTGGAACTTTGCTTGTTAAATGTGTGCCAGGTGCATTGCTTTGTCAATTTGAGTACATGATTAATTGCCAGCCTCGTGTCTTACCTGAAATTGATTAATTGAATGGAATGTTCACATTTGAGTAATTGTGGGCCATTTGTAAAATGGCATAGAATTGTCTAAAATATGCTTTTCAATGACCATGGAATTGTAACTGGTTACATGAACTTAAGAATGGAGGCTATCTAGGCTTATCAAATAAACCCTTTAATATATTGGCTCTGGTGATTTAATAAAAACCCTATGCTATTGTCTGAGGCAATGGCCAGCTTTGTGACACCAGCGTTAGAAGAAGTTTGATTTGTACTGAGATTACTGTTGCTAGATAGCTAGCAAACATTAGCCCCCAGGGCCACCACAGAAATTGAAATGCTCCACAAGGTGGTGGGGGGGCCCCAAATCAAATTCTGCTTAGGGCCCCATAAAGGATTGGGCTGGCCCTGTTACTCCTATTCTGTGAAAAAACTTCTCATTCACAATTGGTAATTATCAATATTGGCATGTTGATATGAAAAAAAGACTGTGTGACCAGATTTCACAAATATGTACATACACAGCCTTTAAACAAAACTGTAAATTAACTATAAAAACATACAAACTGGTTTACATTTTTTAACTAATATTGATTAATGAAACACATTTTTAGTGGAACTGTAAGCAATTTCATTAGTTCTAGTTATTAAATTCAGCTGTGCAACTTCATTGTATACTCAAGCACAGAGTCTGTTTATGTAAATGTAGTCGTTAAACCTGTTTAACGCTGTTTTTACACATTTGTAAGAATTAAACATCTGCACCGCTCTCATCTTATTCTCTGTACTCAGTATGATTAAAGGTTTGTGATGAAACAGAGCATAGTTTGACTGAAGTTGCATAACATTGTAGTCATTCACTAATATCCATTGGCAATAGTGAATATATTTGAGAGTAGGTTTGGGAAAAACATACTATGATATCTTGCTCATACTGCTGGAGGTAAAATGGAACTTTACTGGCTGATGACGCAAGGCTTGGTCTTTTGTACTTCCAACACGCAGAGAAATATCTAGGCCTCTTGTCTGAAGTAGAATGTTCCACTTTAGCACTATCTAGGTACTACCCATGAACTCTCCTGTCAGGATTTTCCACAAAGATGTGACTCTTCTTTGAGTAATATCTTACATGCAGTGTTAAGTTCAACTCATACTCATTTTTAGTAAAAAATGTCAAAATATACCTAATTGCAAGCCAGATAAAGCATGACATATTGATTAAAACAAACATTATTTTCAAGAGTAATTTTGTTCAATATAGATGCTTAGCCTCCACTTGCAATGCATAGCTACAGGTCTGCTACATTTCTGCGTGGCCATACCCTTGCAGATCTCTCAGAAAGTGACACGATAATAGAAGTGGATATTAGCTGCATTTCTTCCAAACGGAACTACAGGTCTTACTTATCTTCAAAAAGGTAACTTTTTCATCAGGCATTAGTGGCTTGCATGTACAGTAGCTCATTTTCAGTTTAAACAGGCGGAAGAAAATATGTGGTGAGGGACAATTGTGTTGTAGGAACAAATGTGACCATTCAAGTCTGAGATGATTTTAATACGCACTTTCCAAAAAAATCATTCATTTTGTCTGCCATGAAGTTGAATTTAATGCACTTATTTTCTGTGAGAGTGTGATGCTTCTAGTTGAAGTAGCTGTCAACCTGAGCCTACATCCATCCTTCAATTACTGTTATATTGAGTCTCAAAACTGCAAACTGGGACAGGTCTTGAGAATAAAAATTCAAGCTTTAAATGCATTATGCATACATAAATTATCAAAGACCCCTTTTAAATAAATTTCAGTAGCTTACAGCACAGCAATTTGTTAAATCAGTTTCATTAGACAAAGAACAAGCTTAGCCACCATTGCTGAGTATTGTTTATTAGGAAAATCATATTTTCCACTAGCTGATCTGTGCTTTCACACTCATTTATCAAAATACAGCAGGTAAACAGTTCTATTAGCTAATATTAACTGAGACAACAGCATTATCTAGGCCACTTACAGCCCCATTAAGCCGTATAAATGCTAGCTGTCTGCAGTAAATTACCAATTACCGTAACCGCCTAGCCATGTTGATGAATGCTATGCTTGCCTCATTGATTCACCAAATTTTTATTAGCTAGGATTTCTGGAGAATAATTTGACCATCATTGGAATAGGTAGGGTAGTTCATTTGTTGTGGCTGAGAGTGAATTGTTGAGTTGTGGCTTGCCATATGGAAAGATATTTTACTCTGTTATATAAATATATACTATTATATCTTATATACATATACCATTAAGTGAGTGAATCTTCAAGAATTAAATAACGATCACAAACAACAAAGTGGCGTTTTAGTGAATGGATTGTATAATCAATCGGCAACAGAAGTCTTCGAACTTCGTAAACTTTGTTAGTAAATTCACTAGTTCTTTGGTAGCAAGAGGATGATATTCACATAAAGTTTAACAAGTGGGCAAGCGAGCAAACATCGCTGTGCATTCTGGGCAATATTTTTGGGAAACAACATGTGTCTTTTTCCTGCTGTAAGTTCCTGTTTACATATGACCAAATAAACGCTAGGGCAGATCATTAGCATAATGTCATTTTGGGTGCTAAGGGAGCAGGAGTGCAGGGTGTGAAGATCATTTCCAGCTTCAATACAGATCCTGTCCTCTGTGTTGATGGGGGTCTTGCATGAACAGGAAAGATATTCAGGGTGTCAGTAACCCACTAGCTGGTCTCAGCCATTTGCCCACAATTCAGAGCTGGGGTGTTGGGTTTAAATGTCTGTGTAACTAGGTAGTTGGTATCTTTGTGTCTCTGTACTTGAAGAGGAGACCCACAAGTTTTTATATTGTAATAAATATATCTTTCTTCACCAAAACAAAGACTTGAGTCTGGATTTGTTGCATCAACTCACAAAGGTATAAGGACCATATTTCCAAAGGGATCTTTTCTTTTTCCACATTGGTGAGCCAGCCCACATCCGTCGTTCTTGTTGCATTTTTCTTCACAAAAACCGGGGAGGTTGATACCTGGGTACTATAAAGCTGGATTACTGTAAAGCGGGAAATTGAACTTTTTGGATTAAGCACTGAAGCACATTTTCAGAAGAATAGGAGCCAGCTGTCAATCCAGTTGCAAACCCAAAGTGAGGAAACCAACTTGAAGACATACATCTGTGAGTATAACTTATGAATGATATGTTATGACAGAGGAATAATGTTGAAAATTGTGTAATGTTTTAAAATACAAGTGGCTAGAATTGATTACACAGTGTATAGTATTCTAAGCACAGGGCTTGTATAAAGTTACACAGACCTTGGCTGATTTTTAAGTACCAGACCTTTGTTTGTCCATTGTTTGAGGAGTATAGGTAAAATGGGAGAGGAGGGTTGGAATCCTTGGGCTATGCAATGGTTAGGCAAACACTGCACAAAAGGATTTTTCAGTGTCGCAGATGATGCAGATGCCTGTGTATACCTCCAAAAAGTAAACCAAGTAAGACTGGCTAATTGTGTAATGACTGTGTGCCAAACAATAAGAATATTAAAGCAGGAAGTGGAAGAGATTTCATCATTAAGAAGTGAAATAGAAAGCTTTGAAAATGAACTCAGAGCTAATTCAAAGGAGAGGTATGGTTCATGCTACAACATGGTTGGAATTTAGGAGCGGAAACATTGAGTCGAGGGAGAAACTGTATTCCATGCAGTTAGCAGTAGAAAATACACAGGGGCAATTATGTGGTGTGCAAATAGCATACAGAGTTGTAGAATGTGTCCAGTGAGAATAAAGACAGAGAAATTGTACAAAAACTGAAAAAAAAAAAAATCAAGAGGAAAAATAAAGCAACATAGAATGGAAAATGAAACATTGAAAAGGCGGGTAGCAGCACTGGGTCTAGGTGGATTTAATGAGGAAATTGGGTCAGAGCACAGGTCTGGCGATGAGAGTGAGATTAGACAAACTGTTATTACCTCTCAGATGTTTCTGATGAGTTTAGTGGTGATGAAATGGCAAGCTGAAATGGTAATGAGTCAACAGAGGGACAAAGATATTCCCCTCATTGCTGTGCTTCTAATCAGAATCGTACTCAAAATTCTGTTTTAAAAGATCCAAACATTAGATTAGCTAAAGCAGTCAAACTGACTAAAGCAAAGAACGCAAGAGTAGCATCCATTATTACCCAAGGTAATCATGCAAGTGGAACAGGTTATGCAGTCAGAGATGCAACTACTGATGATTATGAGGACCAGCAGGTAAATCATAACCTAACTCTGTCTGAACTGACAGCCTTACAGCAGCAGCAGCTCCCTACATGGGATGGCATAGGTGACCCAAGTGCAGTTGGCCAAGGCAAAACCTTAATTCTGCGTTCACTTAACACTTAACTGTGTGGATTTGGACATATGTTTGAGGTCATTGTCCTGCTGGAAGATCCAACCTTGCCCCGGTTTTCACTTATTGGTCTGTGGATAAATGAAAGGAAAGGTTCTTTCTGGCACCTTCTAAATAGTTTGTTGCCATGGATTTGGTGTCAGACAGTGGTTTTCGGAGACTTGGTGGCCCCCAAGATGCTACCATCTTCTGTAAATCTCCATCTGTGATCCTTAGAGAAATTTCTGCCTCTCTGACCATCCTCACGGTGTCTGCAAAATGCACTTGTGTCTTAATTATTGACCTAACTGTGGATATGGTCATATTCATGCAAACAGAT
The DNA here is from genome assembly GCA_019788955.1 of Albula glossodonta. Classification (NCBI taxonomy): domain Eukaryota; kingdom Metazoa; phylum Chordata; class Actinopteri; order Albuliformes; family Albulidae; genus Albula; species Albula glossodonta. The sequence goes on from JAFBMS010000078.1 coordinate 1,581,503, forward strand.
ACCTTTATAGCTATTGTCTGATTTGTGAAGGTTAACAGTTTAGCCTCATTTCAAATGTCTTCCACGTATTGATGAATGACTAAGGGAATTTGGCCTCTGTGTCAACCCATGTGTGTGCCCCAGTGAAACAGGAAGTCATGGAAGGCTGCTTAATATTTCCTCAACACTTATATCAATTTAAGAGCAAAACATAAAAAGGACCATGTCTTAGTTGAATTTTCTTCAGAACATAAACATTTGTTCATAAAGTGCCAATAATAGTGATTGGTTTTGTTCAATATAACTGTGCATATCCTCTTGTCATTGGCTCCAACAAAGAAATTACACTAGATTTCCACACGAAATGGGGAAACTGATTACGATCCATAATCAAAGGTGAACTGACAGGCCTCTTCCATCACTGTGCGGCAGGGCACCTCCCCCCAGCGGTGCAAACCAAGCCAATAGTATTTCAAAGATCCAAGCTCCATTCAGAGAGTCAGAGAGAGGGGAGTTAGAGTGAAATGAAAAGCGAGAGAGGGTCAGAGAGAGGGAGATGAAAAGAGAGACACAAATGGAAGGAAGAGAGAGAAGAGGAAAGGAGAAGGAGAGATCACATTCATAAGCACTCAACACTGCCCAATATGGTCATGCTTCACAAGAAAAGATTAAAAATAAAGTGTTAGTTTCTTACCGGTGTGGCCAATGGGGCCACAGTACAGGACTGATAACCTCACTGTTGCTATGATACTGTGCATGATCACATCGATGCATGCATTTATTTATATTCATCCTATCCCCTTTTTTCATTGGTTTAAAATGATACAGGGAAAGTATGTGTTGAGTTGGGCTGCATGGCTGGTTGTCATCATTGTATGTTCTTATTTTCCTTGTATAATTCAAATAGATTGTGTCTCTGGTGTTATTGCTGTGCGACCCACATCCAGGTAGCAGCATTCATCTGCAAGCCACTGTCTAATTTCCTCAGTTCTACAGGACACAAGTGTATTACACAGACGTATAGCTATGAGCAGATCCTCTGGCAGATCTCTCACCTGCAGCATTGATGGCAATGGAGGTCTGAGATGTCATAATATATTTGTGTGTGTGTGTGTGTGAGTGAGAGAGAGAGAGAGAGAGAGAGAGAGAGAGAATGGTGTGGATGTGATGACAGGAAGTACCAGACAGAAGGGAAAAAAGTATATTAAATGGTTGTACCCTACAGATTTAAATACGTTCAATCTTAGGCATAAATATACACTTTCCCCATTAATTAAGGAGAGAGACTTCTGCACAAGTAGAATTAATGGCTTCAGTTGTAATGATTACAATACTCCTGTGGACATTAGTGAAGCTAAAAAGTAATAATAAAAGTAATGTTTGGCCCACTTCATTTGCAAATAATTGAAAAACAAATATTTCAAACAAAAATATGCAGTTAGTATCTGTATTTGGCCAGGGTCTGTTGAGAAGGAGATTATTCATGAAAGTTGTTGGTAATATTTTACCATGCTTTTAACTTGTGCCGTGCAATTAGTTTTCCAAGCAAATTTAAAAACTAATTTTGCAACAGCAGTGCGCTATCAGTGGTCCAGGGATTCAACTAATTGTGGTTGAATATTTAACTGTTCTGAAAGGTCCTTTTATAATGGTACAATGTGCGTCTGTGTCAGCATCCTTCATGTTTCTGTAGGCCTTTGTAACGCAACTTCAATACCACGTTTAAGAAAAGAAATCCAGCATATTAGTGCGCGCGCCACTGTGCTTACCTACCCAAAAAAGGAGTTAATCAAAATGTTTCCATTCTTCCGCTGACTCAAAAAATTCTACCTTTCTTGTAAGTGCTATTCTGTTTGGAAAATTGCCAGCAAAATAACATATGATCACTGAATTATTTTTGGATATGGTATTCATAAATCACATCAATGTCAATGGTAGGTGAAAGTTGATAGAATGCAAAAAAAAAAAAAATGGCAATGGGACATTTTTAAATCGGTAAACTACCATTTATGAAACAGAATGGGTGCAATGACACTTTGCACAGGTAGTGTTTAGATCCTAACATGAAATATATATAGTACCTGCTAATCTTTATCTTGTATGGGGAGAATAAGTACTACTGACAAATAAATACTGAGGAAAGAAAATGCATACACCGTTATATATTCAAAGATATATCACAGTAATCATGCCTGAGAATAATGTCCAAAGGACCTAATTTACTGTACGCACATTGTACTATACGCACTATATCGATTTGTCTTCCCTGTAATCCATCATATCTCATTTATAAACAATAAACGCTTTAGCTTTCCTTGTGAATCTCATAGAACCATAACACATTTACACTTTTATGCCATTTCAAATTTTGATGATGTTAAAAAACCTTCGGTCTGTTGTGGTTTTGGGGAATTTCCCGTCCCATACCTTTAAATGAAATGGGGGGGTGGCTTTGGGCAAAACAGTCAATAACCATAAATTCTGCTTCCACCGTAGCATTCAGTCCTCCTGAGTGATGTTGAGACTGCACTGTCTTTACACAGAGAATCCCAATGCAGTCCATTTTATTTGAAACAGGGCGAATGAGAAAGGGATTGACAGAGAAAGATGGATTTTTCCCTTGGCTTCAGATAACCACGACTCTACAGCTCGTCTGTGCGGATCCAGAAAGAGATACTGGGCTCTCTTTCACTGCACCCAGGAGATTGATGGCTGTTCAGTCCTCTCTGTATTGACCATCAGCATTTTCCCAGGATTCATTTCAATTCTTCTTTTATTTCAATTCCCCAGACTGGGATCAATATATATATATTGAAGTCCTTTACCTATAGCTTCTAAGTCTCTTGTATGGAGGAATTGGGGTTCTGGACTAGTCACAACCTGCCTGCCAAGAAAATGGTAAAACTGAACCACCAGTAATGTTCAAATTTATGAACGTAACGTAGACGAACTGGCTGTAAAAATGAATAATATCTTAGAATATAAAAACAGCTCATTTACACTATTTGAATGAGATTAACATTTATGTGCCACAACAAGCCGACTGTCATTCTTTTAAAACTAAAAATATCAAAATTAGATGTGATGTTCTAGTGCTCTGGATTTCATGATTTATTTCTTTACTGTTTTTTATGAACTTTTACCTATCCTCCTCATGAAAAATCAATGCTAGTCGCACAAAATGATTGAAATTAAATGGAAGACACATCCACAAAGTAATCTGCTGTTGGGAGACAGTTTTTGAGATCGGCACTGTGTTTGAGAATGTGTATTAGAATTACAAAGGGGTGTCGCCGCATCCGACCAGGGCCAAATGGCGCCTCCTGTTAACGACCTGTTATCTGTCGTCTGCGGAACGTGGGGTTCCCCATTACCATATATGAGCCATCACATGCTAATGTGATTCCCTTAAACAGTATAAATGTTAACCACATGATGTACACTGTGAACATTTTGCTCCATGCTTGTGTTCCTGTGGCCGGCTGTGTAAGTAAAGTATCTGTCTTCAACTGCGAACATGGGATCCGTCTCTTCATTAGCAACATTGTTGTTTTACTCATTTTGAGAACTTTCCTATTTACTAACACTGCCAAAATACATGATAACGGGCACTCACAGACCATACAAATGAAGGTATACAACATACAATAATAATGAGGCCACAAATAAATCGTTTATTAGTCTAGAATCACACTGTAAACTTGGAGTTGCAGTTTGCGAATGTGTTATAATATTTTTAAAAAAAAAAAAAAAAAAACTATGCCCAGTGGAATTGCAGGAGGGATTGAGTTTGAGATTGAGTGAGGGATTGAGTGCTTTTGTTGCAAGTAGCTCTTCCGTGGAACACTGGAAACAGTAGAACCCAGGGTACAAGAAATAAGATCAAAGAGAATATTACGAGCATTCTTGCTGCATGGTAAAAAGAACGTTTCCTGAAACACTGAACTAGGTGCCAACTACGCTGCCACAACAAAGAGAGTTTCCAAGCACTGTTTTTGGCGAGATGAAAAAAAGTAGAAGAGTATATGCACATTGGCCCTCATGTGTTTCAAATTCTGTTAATCAAGCATCAACTCTCTTATGGTGACGTGATTTGAAACACCAGCTGGTGTTTCGCTGCACACAATGTTTGGTCATTGAAACGCTCCAAATCAAATCAAAAATAAAAAGTCTATTCTCTTATCAGGAGTCTCATTGAACAATTTTTGGTTCAGATTGCAGGGATATTCAACCAAATACTTAAAATCTGCAGTCTATTATTAGACAACAAAGTACTTTAACCCCGTTGAATACAATTGAAACTTCACAGTTTGATTCCAGTGTAAATGCAATGTCCTTATAACTTGCAGGACTAATGTTGAATAAGAACTAATGCTGAAGACTGGACCCACTTTGTAATACCAGTGTACATGGGAACTCCACAGGAACTGTCCACTCGATATAAAGTGTAAAACTCTGGACACCAACCACATGTAAATGTAAAGCCTAAACCACAGGGTACCGCTGGGTAACAATAGTGTAGTTACAAAGTAACAACACAGGAACTATCCACTTAATATAAAGTGTAAAATGGTTACAATTTACTTTGTAATATGTAAAGCCTAAACCACAGGGTACCACAGTGTACTTACTGAGTAACTCCACTAGAACTGTTCTCTTAATAAAGTACAATTCTTAGGTCACTATTGTGAAACATCACTGTACTTACATGGTATTGCAATGTTGCTCAATGGTTTAGCACATAGACAAACTTCCCATTAACAGTCTCTGAATATTTTCATTCTGTTTTCCATTTCCATTTCTGTACCATAGATTATGTTAAATATGGCAAAACTCTTGTACTAAAATCTTAGTACAGGAGTACAATAAAACAACCCTTGATCTTAATCGCGAACCCAAAGATAAAGAATACAGCTTACTTCTAACTCTTGCACAAACAATGTTGCATCCTCTCCTGAAAGGTGCGGTTGCATCACTATTGCAGCAATGGTCTGGTGAAGTGTCACTTGTTGCGCTGGCTCCAGGGAGCTTCTCTCCTCATCAAGGGCTAGTTCCATTGACCTTAAAATATCTTCCAGTTCTGTTTTCCTGTTTTTGTTTTTCACTGAGGAACCTTTTAACCCTGTCTCTATTTTTGTTCTTCTGATTTCCATGATTTTCCTACTTCTTGTAGTCGCTTCTATATAAAAATCCCTTAATGCGATTGTTGATTTAGGTACGTTTTCAAAGTCCATTGAAAAACCTTGGGTTTTGTTGCATGACGAGTTTTTCAATGGATGTACTATTGGTGAGACTATCTATGTTGAAATGTGGATACAAAAAGATGCCTTACTTTCTCTATTCCTCCATCTTCCTCATCTCATTCTTCATTTCTTCAATGCTGGAGTGGCATCTGAAGTTGCAACAATAATGGCCTTTAATTTCGACCTATCAAGTTCTGGCAACTACATAATTAATTTATCCATTCATGTATTTAAAGCTGTTTGGCTCAACCGACCTTCGGTAATGTTCTTTACTGAAACATTTTAAAATAGGCCCAAGTAGCACAGAGCCCAGTTGCCTGCACATTTAGATCTATATGGAGGGTGCAAAAAATGCAAGCATGGGGGACTGGGGAATCATATCATGTCAATAAAATGAATGAAGGCCAGTCAAGCTAACACAAATAAATGGCATTGGAATTTTTAAAGAGAAAAGTTTGTTTTTCTTAAAAACACACATTGCACTTCGCTCAACATTTGTCATGAATTTCCAGCAATCCCACAAGGAATGTAAATTGAAGTACCACCTGCTCAAGGCTTTGTAGAGTCTCCCACAGCTACGAAATAAAGAAATAAATCTGAAAATAACATTCTACCATTTTAGCAATCCCTAATCCCTTTTGGTCATTTACCAAGAGTAGCGGAATCTGCTGCTACCATTTTAATTTGTGTTTGTTTCTTCAGGAGCATTCTTGTCCCTGCATTGAGTTTTATCCAATTTGAGATCTAGTGAATTATTCTGGGGATTTCTTTGGAGTAGACAAACAGAAGTTACAACAGTGCCAGCAGGTTTCTCCATTGTCGAAAATTAATCAAAAGGGCTTAATTACCAAAATATTATAGCATCCGTTAAGTGATATGTACAGTATATACACAATGAATAAATGGAAAAATGCAATAGTGGTCTGTTTCACCGTCTAAGAACAAGAACGACAATGAATTCACAAGATCTCTACTATGTAGAGAATGTGTTTTCAACATGCAATATTCATAACAATAATAGATCAGGCACCAGCATAATTCCTCCAAAAATGACGAACCATGAAGAGGCTTAAACAGCATGATACTTGTAATTACCACACAGGGTGAATCAGGGGAGCCATAGGGCAAGAGTTTAGCTTGCCACAGTTCTGTACTGTCTTCCTTAAATGACTGTTCAAACAAAAAATTCTTCAGTCACAGATCTGTTTCCACCTATAATTTATGCAGTAAGTGGATAGTAATCAAAATGATCTGAAAGCTTAAAAAAAGAGAAGGTTGAGGGAGGTTGTAGGAAATATGCAGATCTGTGACAGTCAAAGTCTGTTGAAAATTGTTTGATGAAAAGAAAAAAAAAAATGGCTGAATGTTTTGTAAGGAGATGTTGTCAATTCGGCCAAAAACGGAATTGTCATTGTGCATTCTTAGCACAACATACAGTTTCAAGTGGCATGTGATGCCATGTATTTTAACAAATTTACTCTGATATAGAGGCTTACCCTTTGACAATCCACATGGCATCAATAAATTCAGAATATCCTCTGCTGAAAACGTGGCATCAACTCCTGTAGTTAGAGAAGCTTCTCATCCTTTAAAATCCAGACGACAAGTAGTAGGCCTGCTGATACGTCTCATTGAAAGCGTACAGCATGGATTGATGAAATTCACTGCACAGATGAGACGAGTGAAGTAGCGATGTTTTCCTTCAAATCACACACACTAATAGTGTCTAAAAGGATCCAATTGCCTGATATGGTGTGGGTAATGGAGAATAAAGTGTTGTTTTGGTGTAATTTGTTAGGGAACAATTCTTTGAACAAAATGATGTGATCTTGGATTCTCTGTTGAAGCAATACTACATGACCCTCTGTTAGTTTTGTAAGCAAAAGACATCTCCACAATATCTTTAAGCTCGAGTGGTAACCTCCAGTGAAGGTCCACCTCTGGCACTCAGGAAGCAGCCTGAGTAAACACCAGGTCCTAGACAGGGCAAAGTTCCCAGCACCTGTGCCACTTAAGGCACAACGCCTTCCAACAGATCATGCGTAATGTCTGGGGGTAGACCATGAACAACATGAAAACTGCCGGAGTTAAAGGGTGAATTCTTCTGAATACCACACACTTTTGCCCGAGTAGGATCCTCTTCAACTGCAAGAACATCTTTGCTGTAGCTGCCAACAGCTCTCATATTCACTGACACAGCCTCAACGGTGTCTTGCAGCTCATCTTTGGAGACCGTTCAACGTCTGCATGGCTTGAACACGTGGCCCAAATTAAGCGTTAAACCCCTCCAGTTATATGGCTGTTCAGATTGTCTCCGCAAATGTAAGGCTATGCACCATGCAGCTTATTTGGGATACCTGGTACCTCAATACCCTCATTCTCCAAGTCTGCTAAATCTGCATTTATTACATCAGCTATGCTGCCAGGCCCACATTTCCCAGCATCCTCTGATGTGCACATAGCTAGAAGTTGCATGGCACCCTTTTTTGAACAGCTTTGTTGACCTAGATTCCGCAATACATTGTAGAAAGGATTTTATGCTTTTTCCTTGTGTGGACCCAGTGGGTTGACAATTTCAAATTCATCAGAATAGAGTTTTATCTGAATTGGCTCATTTTTTTCTTAAACAGGGTGCTTCTTGTATTGTTGGCCATCTTTGAAGGTCGATATTATCACTTTGTTGGATTTTGAGGGATTTAGAAACTCTGATTTGACATCAACATTCTGTAATAAATTTTTCGGGGTGTCAAGTATTGGTATAGACCGAAATGTTCTCTTTTCATCTTCACAGCTGTTTCTGAATTTGTATTCACTGCTTCTGATGACTGAGTAATGTATCTCATAACATTTATGTATTTTCTATTGAGAGGAAAGTTCTGACAAACCTGTCTGGATTACATTTTGGAAAACTGATGTGAATGTTTTATGCTTTACACTATTGCTGAGATTATGTGAGTCACATATTTTTGCCCTATCACATTCTTTCATGCTACTGGAGACCTCCAGAGATGTTGAACAATATTCTGTGAGGCTCTGAATGGTACTATAAGGAAGCAAGTTGATTTCTTGAAGTTTTAGAAATGTTTTAGCCAGGTGTTTTGTTACATCATCTTGTGTAACATCTCTACTATCCTCACAGTGTCTTCACAAACATTATGTTCAATCAGTGTTGTTTCTGCCTCAACATAGATTGTAAATTAATCCCTAATAGCTGTGCATGTTTTGTGATGTCTATGCCTATGTGATGTGTACGATGACAGCACATTAAAATGTGCTTTGCAACTTTTCATGACAAAAAGTGACAGACTCTCCAAACATCTCCTGGGGTCGGGGGTTTGATGCTCTACCAGAACCTCATATCTCTTATGAAATCATTTGTCTTTAAAAGTCTGTAACATCATTCAATATGGTAATTAATTACCCCGGTTGACAAGCACAAAGTCGCATAGCTGAGTAATCAAATGAATGTGGGTAAATTACTTAACTTTGTAAACTGTAGTAAATGATAAATTCCCAGCAATTTGACGGAGGACCCACAGTTTAACTCAGTTTACTTAAGCTAAATAAGTTCAGTCCGTCAAAGACTCTTGTCAGAGATGTGGAAAATATTTAATATTGCATAAAATGGATGTGCACCTTTATGTTGTTTGAGGCCCATTCCTATGAGTTGAAACATAATCAAGATTTTGAGTTTGGTACACTAATTTCAGTGTTTTTCCGACACTTTCTTTTAACAGTGTGGTGAAAGGAGGAGGAAAGCACAATGGATCTATTTTTTTGCTACGTCGAATATAATATGACCTCAAATAAATGTATGAATGTAATCAATAGATTGCTTCAAGATAATTTACTTTAATAACACATAACTACAGTTAGCAACATAGGTTTTACATTAAAGCAGCTGAGATTGAGAGTTCTTTATTGTGCAAATCAGTACTCCCATCAAAACATGCTTTACTTTGCAGAACTAAAGCATGGGTTACATAACTACATCAAAATGCCTGATTAATCATTGCTAAATGAAATAAATAAATGGTTAGAGAAAGCAGTCATAGTTATGTAAAGCACTGTCAGGGATGCATTTATTTTGTATAATTTGTAACAGTAGCATTAGGAAAGTCATGGAATAATGTGCATATATATGGTCAATACATCTTATATAAGAAAGACAGTCTCAAATAAACTATTATAAAGACTGTATTACCAGTCATTTCTTGAACATCTTATGTTTTTCTGATGACTCCTCCCTTGCATAATCAACAGTACTATTTATTTATTATTGATAGTAGCCAGGCCTTTGTATAAATAGTCAGAGATCTTCCCTTTTCTTACATTAAGTAGACATTAAGAAACCAAACCAAAGCTCACATGACTATGAACATTTTTACTTCAATCACTATGCAAATATGAATGTAGTTGAACTACCAGCAAGCTACTGCAAAATGTAGTTAAACTACTCATGTAATTACATGTAGTTCACTACTCCCCAGCACTGTACAACAGTCATGCTTAAGGCCTGAGTCCACTATGTTCATTATTTATTACATAATACGTATACTGTATACGTAATTACATTATAAATCAGAGGCAATGCTAACCATTTTATGAAACAATAACCAGTGTGTGATGCAATAGCTTATAGCATTATACATTCAACATTTTCAGTGATGTAATAGCTTTAATGCAAAGTTATTACATTGAGTTTTTAAACTTGTTAGTCTTGAAGTCAATATCAACTCAACTGCAAAAGCTCAGAGTGCAATTCTCTGGACAAAATGGCAATGGAATCTCCATTGTACCGTGTACAATGGAGATTCCATTGTTTGAATCATAAATTGTCTAGAACTAATGTTCCATTTGCAGCCACAATGCCATTAAATGTAAAACAAAAACAAAAAGCTTTGTTTGCTTGACGTTTTTGAAAAATGACCATGAACCTGGCTGAGAAGGACTGGGGTTGTGAAATGGGATTCTTTAGAATTGTGTTATAAAGTAGATTGTATAAATGAAAGCTAAAACTATATACACCTTAAAAGACTGAGTCGGCAACCCAATCAAACATAATTAGTCTCATTTAGGGCATATATAATAAAAATGTATTTGCCTAAATACAAACATTTCTGTAGGTATTTTCTGCTTTACTGGAGATCAGCAAACATGTCCTTTTGAATGTAGTCTTTTATTTCTAAAATTAAATATTCTTTCAAAGAGATGTGTGATTGAATCCAAGCCAAAGTGTATTTCATTAATAATAGTCTCCTGTCACTTTAAAACCATATGCAATTCAATCAAAACAGAATTTAGCCTCCAGATTAATCCATTGTGCAATGAAACTTCCACACATTAAGTGGACTTAAAATCAATAAGTAGTAAAGTATTGTAGCCAATGAAATGGTATACGAGCCATAGCACAAAACCTGCCCTTTGTTCTGGTTACAAATATTGCTGCGTACTTCTTTCACAGTATCTGAAGCACAGCATTTGGATAATGTTTGGATTTGGGAAAATATATTTCTTCTACTTCAAAATGACATTGAGTCAAGGTACAAATTAATGGATGAATGAATAAATGTATAAAAATAAGTATCATTTAACTGATATATTTTGGTTATACTGTAATACTTATTTTACAGTTTTATTGATTTATGATATTTTATTGGATCAGAATGGTATGCTTTGTTAATGTATTCATTTGGTGTTCCTTGCTGCTTTCTTTCTAGCCAATGCCCAGGTCTAATGTAAAAGAATGAAATAAGCAGAACAGTCATCTTTTGTCAGTGAAACAAATACTTATATTACACAGCTGGTCAGAACATGACCCACCTTGCTTTCAATACAAATTAAGCTACGTTTAATCTGTTTACTCTACCGCAACCGTTCCATTTTACACTTGGATTCTGCATACCTTTGAGGATCTCTAACCAACAACTTTCCTAACGAATTTCAATGTCAGTAATGAGGAGACCTGCGTTGGTGGCAGAGTCCTTTTTTCTCTTTCTTGGGTAGTTTGCATCATCTTCGCGTTTCTCCATGAGTACGAAGTACTTGTCAATATAGTCCTCCCATCCCTCCGCACTAAAATAAGTGTACTTTTTCAGTTTTGAAACGGGAAAAAAAAGTCTATTAAATACACCTGAATTTGTTGCTCTCGGCATCTAGCACAAGAGCGCTGCCATGTTCAATCTCACCTCCAGCTACTGTCTCACCATGTTACATCCTGTGTCACCGCCTGACAGCTCATCAAACCAAGTAAAATTAATTAAAAAGGTGAGGGTGTCGTCATGGCAATCAATGATGTTTTCTAAGGCTATTGCACTAATTGCACCTTTACAAATATTTTTAGACTTTAGTCATACACACATTTTAGTATGCTCTGTGGAAAGTGTTTTGATCGACTGCTTAGAAATAAAACAGAAAATCGCAATGAAAGTGTACTGAAGTTGGATAATACAGATCTGTGGAAAAAAAAGGTTTGAGCAATACAAATTTGAAGGAGGAAGAATAGCTGAGGACCATTTACAAAAAAAAAAAAAACATTCTTCTTAAACCATGTTGGAAATTGATGCGAATGGTAGTAAATTTAAACATGCGGATGATATTGCTTCAAGGGGAATTCTTTGGAGGTGTGGTTTCTGGCTACTTCTGTGCCATGACAGGTGATTATTAAGTTTCGATTACAGATGAACCACATACGGGTTATGATTGGCTGAGAGTTGGGATGAGTCAGCTGGGTGAAGTATGCTTCTGTCATTTCACTATCTGTTGGTGGGCCCATGGCATTTCCAGAATGTTCAGGCCATTTAAACCTAGAACTCCATAGCAGCTGATTTTATGGCTGTGGTCTCAAGGTAGCTGGGCTTGATTTTACATCTTTATCGGATAGATCTCTGATAGATAGATAGATATAGATCTCTGCAGTTCAGTTTTTGAAGGAGAGCTGTTTTTTTGCTAGGGTGGATTCCATGCTTAAGCTGTAAGCTGTATGCTCCCAGCTCAAAATGCTAAGTGCTCTGCTAAGAACACTGAGCCCAAAGCGTTCTAAATCACAATGTTTTTTTTTTTTTTTTTTTTTGGTTGGGCCATTTACGGTTGCTATGATGCGGTCAGCCAAATCACTCATAAACTAGTTGGGCAATGTATAATTATGTGAGGTTATATTCATACCATTAGATCATGATCACATCAAAAACAATTAGCTTTAAGGGTCTGAATATTTACTAACTAGCCTAGTTAATTAGTGATGAATCCAAAAAGAGTTATGAGTGGTTGTGAGGGAAATATTATACCTTGGGTTAAATTTAGCTGAGAGAGAGAGACAAGAAATAAGCCTTTGAAGATGAAGTTATGCCCTTGGTTCTGCCATTTTGGAGAAAATGTCATCATACTTTCCAGAAACATGTAGATTAAAGTGTTATTTAAAATATTTGTGTGAGCCAACTGGTGCTTCAAATGTTGTTATAATGCAATACATTTAGGTAGTCTTTTACTGAAATGGTCTAATCTCAGTCAAGGATTAAGGATTGAATAATTCTCCAAAGAACGTTGTGCCCTCTAACAGCGAATGCTGAGCCCTAGATCATAACTACAAGGCTATAAGTTGCCCTAGTTGTAATCTCCTGCCTTACCACAGTCAAGCAGAATAAATAAATTAATTTAAAAAAGTAGGGAGAAAAGGACAACTACACAAGCAACAAAGACTTTCCCTCTAAGTGTAACTGTTACTGCAGTCATCTACAGGTCATTTTATTATAATAAAGTGAAAACGTACAGTTTCTGTTTTAGTACATTTTAAAACGACCAACTACACAATTTCTTCAATGGACTGAAATATATATTGAGGAGGAAACAGTTTTTATTCCCTTAATTAATCATTTTGTGTGCAAGAGCTCTCAGGAGAGAGGAGCAGGGAACAGGTTCGTTCCCTGAACAGAGGGTAATGTCACAGAAAAAGGCTTGCTGCTGTTTATATTTATAATTGTGTCTGAATAATATAAATGTTTTCCACGATGTAAACAATTTGTACAATACATTTTATTTTTGTCCATTGGGATACCTTAAACTATTTGTAGCAGTGCAGAGGTGGATGTAGCTAATAAGTAACCATTGTGTGTGCAGTTTAGAGGAACCTAAGGCAACATTTTGAAGAAATAAAACCCAGGGCAAAAGATTTTAAGAAGAAATTTCAAGAAAAAAAGCATTTATAAATCAATCTTGTGTGTTCCATGTACAGTACTTGCTTTGATGGTTCCACCAAAATGGTTGCGCTGCAGTTTACTTTCAATTACTTATTTTTTCAATTAATTTCAAGCTCCACTTAGATATGAAAAATATCCACTGTAGGATAAGATATTGATAGCTTTTCTGAAAACACCCTCCGGTTGCCTTTTGACTTGATGGCAATTTTTGCCTCTTTGGGCCAAAAGTGAATTCAATGTCATGACAAAATGGAAAAGGAAAAACAGGCAAACAGCAAAGTTTCTCTGTTGCAGAGCTCTGTTTTTTTCCCCCCATAGTAAGCACTGCAGGCTCTATGACGACTCTTCCAAAAAGCCTACCCTTTTCAGCCTTTAATAAAGGTCGGCTGTAAGCCCAGGTCACCTCTGTGCGTTTCAGTTTGATGTAATAATACCTCCAAGCTTGTAGCGACTCTGTGCCACTGATTATAATCAGGTCCGTCTCCAGTCACAGGGCTCTGCACCTCCTCTGGATCAATGTGAAGCCGAATTGTCAGAGAGCCGCAGGCCCCGTCTCCATCTCTCAGAGTCGGGATGTGTGACAGCCTTAGCGAAAAGGGTCACCCTGAGTTAACTCTCCCAACACATTTCAAAAAATAATGCTATCACACCAATTACCCAGCATTCACCATCACCTCCCCTTGCCTTTCTATCTTTCCGGTCATGTTCATTGGTGCAGTGAAGAGTTCAGATGGATGCCAATAGGTTGTTAACTTAGGTTTGGTTTGTCCTAAGGGCCTTACAAGTGAGGTTCACCTGGGAATAACACTCCCTCACAGTAGGACACTTCCTGTAGTCCCATTTATTTTAATGCCAGCTTGAAGAATAGGATCTCCTCTATGTGCTTTGGTATGGGGATAATCCTTAAGTAGAGTTAAGTCTTTCCCATTCCAAAATGGAGGACATTACAGTTTGTTTCATTCAGTTGAAATCGTTTTATTCATAGTGTGCTCTACATAACAGCATACGATTTTGTATGCGCGTGTGTATGGACTAATTCCACATAAAAAGCAGGGAGGGGGTAAAAGTTTTTCACAAAGCTTCAGGAGAAGTTGGTCAAGTGGGTGGGAGATTTATGCAAGTGATTATTGGATTTCCGATTTTATTGAAAGCTGTTCCATATGAATGTAATCTGTGATGAGTTGGATCCTTTGTCATATAGAGAAGGGTGGGGGGGGGGGGGGGGGGGCACTGTGATGGAGTTGATGGATTTGATGGAGTTACGTAAATGTAAATAAGAAAAATGATGTGTAAATAAGAAAAAGTCCATACTTGTGTTGTAGGTCAGAGAAGGACCCAAGGCAGTTATTACAAGAACATGATTCAGATGTGTAATGTTTTTAATCAGACCAGGTCCTGAAGATAAATGAGTGTTTGTTGACGGTGATGTCTGGGTTGTGCTAGATTTGGGATGATGAGGACAGGGTTATTTTGTGGTTGAGGATTTTCTTCACTCTCCACCATGGTCGCTCTGATGCATGAATTCTGATAGCGCTGGACAGATTTTAATTTTTTCAATGAATAGAAGATCAACAAGGGGTAGGGGATGTGCGGAGGTCTCTTTGGCTGAGAACCATTCAGGGGTGATCGTAGCATCCAGATCCATGCAGTGGGTAATGAACTGTAATTGGAATGAAAGACAGTAGGGATGTAAAATAGGAATTAAGGCCACCAACATGTTTAGGTTTCTGCAAGGTGTGTAACTTGATTCAAGCTGGCTTATTTTTCCAGTAGAAGTTATTGAAGACTTTGAACCAAGAGGTTTGAGGACTGATTGGAATCATGGAGAATAAGTAATTGTCCATTCTACCCAGAGTTACTCTTCAGGCAGAAATATGACCCATGGGGAATATGAAATGGGGAGTTTCTTCCAGTGCTCAAGACCACCAGAGATGATAGAGGCCTGGGAGATGGAGACAGTGGACAGCCTGTTACCACGAGCCAGTAGGAATGGTTTTGAATGGTTCCCATTAGTTCTAACTAAAGCTGTAGGAGAAGAGTATAAGATCTTGCACCATTTGATAAAGTATTCGCCAAAGCCGTAGCATTCTAGGACTGTGAAAAGGAAAAGCCAACAGATCATATCGAATGCCTTCTCGGCATCCAGCGACACGACCACAGCAGGAACCTAATATAAAATAAAATATATATATATAATTATATTAAGCAGCCTACGTGTGTTGTCATGTGAATGTCTGTCTCTGATGAAGCCTGTCTGGACTAGGTTGGTGATTATAGATTCAAATCTGAGGGCTGGTGCTTTAAAATTTGATTTTAATGTTGCCGTTAATTAACGAGATGGGTCTGTAGCTGGAAAAAAGTGATTTTTCTTTATCTTTATGAATAAGTGTGATTAAAGCCGTATTCATATGGTGAGGGAAAGCAGATGAGATTTCTTTTATCGTGTCAAGGAACAGAGGGGATAGAAGGTGCCAGAATGTGTTATAGAATTCTGTGGGGAGTCCATCCAGGCCATGGGATTTACCATTGGGCTTGTGCTTGATTGAGTTCATTGAGAGAAAATGGAAAGTCAATTGCCTGCGAGTCTTCTACAGAGTGGTGAGGGAGATTGATATTTTGGAAAAAATGCGTTTTTGTTCACAGATGGAGTTTGAAGTTTTTGGAAGTGTCTGAATACTTGAATTATTTCTTCTGGATTATTGGTTTGTTTGTCTCTAGGCTTTCATCTGTAATTGTAGTAATAGCACTTCTTCAATGTGGTTTTTAATTGACTAGTGAGTAACTGTTCAATTTTTTTTTTTTTTTGCAAAAATTCATATTGGGTATGTTTTGTTTTAATCATTAAATTTTGAATTTCTTCTGACTGATTTGTTAAATGTGTATCTTGCTTGAATCATTGCATCATAATTTTATTGAGATAGGAGTTGAATTGGTTTGAGATCTTTTAAACTTTTTCCCTAGGTAGTATGTTCTTTATTTTTGTTGTTGTGGGAGTTGTACAAAATTATTTTGCCTCATAACAACCTTTCCATTTTCCCATACAGTGGAAGGAGAAATATCGGGAGTTGCATCGAGCTCAATAAAAGTTCTCAATTATCTCTCAATGAAATGAGAAGTCTTTATCCTTAAGAGAGGGTTTAATTGCCACCTAGCAAGGTCCCCGCACCCCACATCTAAGAAGCAGCTGAAGGCTAATGGGGGAGTGGTCAGACATAGTAATGCGGTGAATTGCGGTTCACTGAACTTGGGAGGCCAGCAGATTATTAATTACAAAAAAAAGTCAATGCCAGAGGCAGTTTTATGGACAGATGAAATATGGGCGAATTCTTGGAGAGATTGGCTATGCATCTGCCAAATGTCACCGAGTCCCAGTTCGCCCATGAACTGCTGTGCTATTATCGTGAGGATTTAGACTGAGATGATTTGAAAGCATTTGATCTGTCCAGAGAGTTATCTGGGGTTAAGGTAAAGTTGTCGCCGATCACTATGGAAGCTTTGGGAACTTGAGTGAGTTCCAACAAGAAGTTGTGGTAGAAACTGGGGTTATCCTCATTAGGTCCGTAGATTTTTGCTACAGTAAATAACTGATTATATAGCTGACAGTGTAGTAGCACATATTGTCCATCATTATTTGCAGGAGATAAGTGAAAAGGGGATGGATTTGTCGATCAGTATTGCCATTCCCTTACGCTTGCTGTTATAAGACACCGAGAAGACGTCCGATACCCACCAAGTCTGGAGTTTGTGGTGTTCTACTGAAGAGAGGTGTGTTTATTTTAGTAAGGCCACACCAGCTTTAAGTTTGTGTAAAATGTCTTGGTCCTTTTAATAACAGAACTGTGCTCCAAATATTCAGTGATACTTTGTTAGAGACATAACTATGTAAGAGAAGTTGTTGATTTATAGTAGGTAGCGGACAAAGGACAAACAAGTAACATGAGACTAACAGAGTGAACAACAGGACAACACAACCGAACTTACACATAGACAAACTGAGGACACATAGGTAGGTAGCACAAGGAGGGAAAAATAGAGGGGGAGGAATACAAATACACACAACAGAAAAGGAAGACATTAGAGTTAGATCAAAAAAAAAAAAAAAAAAAAGAGTCAATGCCTGTCTAAGTGGACTATGCATGCTCGTTTCCTTCCCATGATGCAGTAAACCATTCCCCCCCCTTAAAACAACAACACCAACACCATCATTACCACCACACACACACACACACACACACGGTTAATGTAACTGAGCCGATTAAGAACCAGACAGACAGACCGTTTGTTTATTGGATGCTGGGATACATTGACTGGACAGACTGAGAGGCTGAATAAAGCTAAAAATGAGAAATTCTTAGTATGACAGGAGATATTCAGCCTTGCAATTCATAAACCATGTTCATTGGTGCCACTGATTCTTTACAAAAGTGCATATCAAAAATTTAAATTTTATTGCCCATTAGTATTATAACTAGTACGTGGTATTGACAAATCATTTCAGTACATTTTAACCAGATCAATCACAGTTAAATGAAACCCAATTCACTTAAATGTATTAACACATTCAACTGAACCACTCAGCTCTTACACGTAGAGTGCACTGTATGTGTTTTTTAGAATATACTTAAGGAATCTTGACACTAACAAAATGGTTGATTGTCCGTCACAACAACAGCAGCTACAGACAGGCTAGACAGTTTCAGGGCATGCAGGAGGCTTTATGTAGCCAACTGAGCGATTCGACACCTTTAGAAAAGATAGATCAACACAACAGACACAATAATATTTCAGTATTTAATATGATGAACAAAATATGCAGAGATGATAAATGGGGGGGGCATTTACCCTGAAACCTCTAGATGGGTCTAATTAATATATTGTCCCTTGTTCAAAAAAAAACATATGATATCTCACACACACACATACACACCCCCCATCTAACTCAAGTAAACACATGTATTGTGGTTTGTATCGTTGCATCTCTTAGTGTAATCAAAATTACTTATGTTATTTTCAGTTTACAAAATTGCCTAGAAAGAAAGATTACCAGGAAAATCCAATTAACTTTTCTCATGATTGGCTTTCTCTGAAGCCTTGTTCACTGTCTGCTTACTTTTTCATGGATACACACGCTGGGCACAAAAATAGTGTACTAGAGAAGGAATAATATAATTCTGTCTTTGCTGAGTGAGAAACACTGGGTTTGTTTCTTACCATCTGTGGATGGGATTTGTGACCATTGGGCTCAAAGTGTTTTTCTGACCTGGCAACGTTGCCTGCATTTGTTTCCTTCTCAAGGATAAGTCTACAAAATCAACTGCTGAATGGATTTCAGCCACAGTAAGGGTCAACACACAATTCAATGTGGGCATTAAATCTTCTCCAGCACATTTCAAAGACTTCACTAACCACCAATATTAATTCACTGTGGCACCAGCATGAATTTCTTCATGAAAGACAAATGTAAGCCACCCATTATAAACAATAAAATACAGTCATTTAGCAGATGCTCCAGAGTAACATACAATTGTGGAGAGCAAAATGTCCTTCACCAGAAAATGAGCAATAATGCTAACAACATAGCTAACGAGCATACAGGTGAAACCACTAAGCTTAACTATGCCAGCCAGTATAAAATACAAATCCTGAATACCAACAATAAATGAATAAACCCTAATCAGAAAAACAAAACCATGAAATACCTTTATTTATAAATGATGGTTTTGCTACAGGATGGAGACAGGCAGGGAACCAAGATACTATCTGAAGATAGTCAATGATTTCTCTTATGATTCCTGTTCTGATTGCAGCAGGGTGCCAGCACAGGCCGGCATTGTGACTAGGAGGCACACCAGTATAGGGTGGGAGCAGTCGTTTGCACTGATGTTGTAGAATCGAAAGGTCTTTCACAGGACATAGTGTCTGAAAATATATTTGGCAGCATGGTGGAGCTGCTCATTTCGCTGCCCTGTAGGCTAGGACCATGGTGCTATACTTGCAGGAAACTGAAAAAGGTAGTCCATGAGGTGAGAGGAAGGGTGACGAGGGGTGTGACATGAGCACCAGGAATACCAAAAGGAAGCCACGCAGCAGTATTAGCAGGGCTTAAAGAACAGAGGAAATGAAAACAGAAAGAAGAGATTTCTGTCCAGAAACTGCAGAGAGCACTGAAATGTAATGTCTGCCAATTACAAAAATGTCATAAAAATGAAACTGTAACAGTAATGCAGGGTTTTAATATATAGATTTCACATTTGAATATTTTCAAACCAAAACTGAACAGTCCGAAGTGACAGCAATCGTATGTTGCCAGTGCCGCTGGAGGTACACAAAGTCAATGTATGACCAGTTTTCAAACCTGTGGGTAATCAGCTTGCTAGAAGGGACTGCTAAAGAGTTGGGACATACACAGCCCCACCAAAAATCTGTGCTTTTACTCCATCAGCCACTCAAAGGCTAAAATGTATTTACAAAGGAATTTCATGTTCTGCAAATGTACTTTTCACATTTTAAGATTCCTTTAGCTCTTTATTGTACCATATCAAAATACAACCACACCACATTTGTTCATACCCATTTTTGATTGACACCTTTCATCTGAATGTTTGCTGCAGCAGTCAATCAGTTCCTTGTTGCCAAGGCATTCTTAATTATCAAGGACCAATTTTCTATGCTCATCACAGGTAATCATTGTATATGATGTTTACCACAAGGTCAATAACCAATTTAATTCAATTTAAAAAAAGTGAAATAACTAAATAGCAATGTGCACTGCATAAATCAATTTTCCCATGTAAAGTGAAATACAGTGTCATATTTTTTTTTTATTTCAAGTTATTCTAATTAAATTCTAGTATCATTAAAATACTCATTACCTTATATAACATAGTATTAGTATGCTCTTTATTAACCTTGAGGTTCAGTTGTTGTTTGTATGTACACAGTATTGCAAGAGATACAAGGTAGCCAGAGGGTTGTGGGCAGGTCCTTCAGTTGACCTTTTTAGGAATCATTCATGGTTTAAAAATGCATGCTCATGCTTCCATCCATCAAGGGTGTCTTGTTAAATTACTTAAAAAAAAAAAAAAAAAAAAAAACCTCATGTTTTCCTGTATTTTGCAGAGCCCAGACTCGTTTTTGGTCAGGTCAGGTCTGATCTTGCAGATCGGAATAAGCCATTTAATCTTATTCCTTGTACTGCATTACGGCAGACAGACAAGCCACTGGAAAGCAGAGAAGCATCGACTGATTCATTACTTCTCCTCTTTCTCCCCCCTGCCTTTCACTCAGCTAAATCCTTTACATAAAACAGTGTACACAATTCATCTCAAACTGGTAGGACAGCTTTCCCTGACAAACCGAATGCATGTTTGATGGATCATGTTGTAATTTACTGGATGTTTTACCTTATTAAAAAAAGAAGGGAACGCAAACATTTTCTAGGAAGCAAGACGTCTGTGAAATCCTGGGAGAAAAATGGGAACTGGAAAAACATAAAGTGGGTCCAGTGGGTTTTGTGGAAAGTACATTTCATCTGTAAAAATATACAGTGTTGTACAAACAGCTGAGCTTTCTCTCAAATGTACATATTCTACAATAGGCAATCTCCAGGGCTGAAGCATACTTTCAACAATAACCGTACATTCTCCAACCTGCTTTCTCTGCAACTGTCACTGAGGAAGTCTGTCAAAAATGAATGCACTGGTGCATTGTGTGCCGTACCACTTCTGGTGCCAACATGGATGTGCACATGACACCCACTCACTTTGAATCACTTTTGGAGTGACATGACGCAAAAGATTTATGACATATTTTTATAGAGAGGATTATCTGCTCGCAGACTGTGTGGAGATATTTTGAGCCGAAGTTGCCTCGTCTGGCTGCCCTCCTACAGCAATGAGATTGAAATTTTGGGTTATATTCAATTTATGAGCAGCGTCTCATCAGAAATGTTCTTTCCCGTTTGGAGGTGCCTGGAGATAACTGATGCAAGATAAGTGTTATGCAGCGATGACAAAGCTCCTGACTGAGAAAAGCAAAAGTGGTTTCAAAATATTAAGCCAAAAAAAAAATGAGGCAAGCAAGATAATCTCTTTTAAAAGGCTGCCTTTTTAGCAGTCAGTGTGATTATTAGAAGTAATGTGAAGATTTGCAACTGATATGTACACAAAGTATAATGTGGTTACATCACTGCATTTCTCACAATCTGGCATATGTCAGAGTAATTGGCTGCATTTAGGCCATTGGGTCATAGAAACACTTCCTCTGAACTGTCCTCTTTCAGTCAGCTTTTCACTCGAGCACTCTGAAAGCATCACAATGAAGGTCCATATTAAGATCCTTGCTCTTTTGAGATCATAATGTTTATGACAGACAACTGAAACAGCCAATGGAAATAAGTGCACTTTAGGGAACTGCATTTGTACCTCCAGACTTAGGAAGTCAGTTTTGTTTTTTTATTTATTTTTTTAACCTAGACAGTTCTTTATCAAGATTGCTCATTGCTCTTAATACTTGTGCAAGTGCATACATTAACTTAACAGCATTTGGATTCTCATAGTTCATGGAATTCATGAAACAGTTGTATTTGCTAATGAATTACTGACATAGTTTAGCACCATCAGCATTATCAACTCATGACCAAGAAAATGTGCTAATCATGGCTTGGTATGATAACATGCTAACTATGTGGCAGTACTAATCCCTCAAGCTTCAACTGATCAGGAAGAAGCTGAAGAACCAGTTCCCAACCACATAAAATAAAAAGGATATAAGGGAGGACAAGTTGACTTTGATAGTCAACTACCATCTCAATCAGTAATAATAAAAAATGCCTCTTCAATATATAATGAAGAAATGCCTCCAATGCCTCTTTGATGTATAAGGGAACAGAAATATCAGGAATATGATAAACCAAACAAACAAAATAAAACCTGTAGGTGGTTAGGTCAGCGTGAGGCAAACCAGAAAGACTCGCATGAATGGCTCTTACTGCCAAAATGCAGGTGAATGAGTGAAAACGAAACTCCCTCCCAAAACAAGGCTAGAGATTGTTCACAATATGCCTAAATCAAACCAAACAAACGACAGCCAAGAATACTCAGTAAGAGGCTTAAAACTAGAGTTTCACGCTGAAGAGATTTGTTGTAGCACAACCTGCTGAGAGTAGAAGTAAGACCAGAATGACCCTGGGTGTGCAATTACCTACCTCTTTTAAACCCAAAAGAAAGGGTGTCGTCACACCCTGATTGGCCAAGAGGGGAAATGCACTAAGCTGGATCCAATTATCAATTAGGAGCCAGTCTCCACATCCTGAGCAACAGGTGATCCAAATAACCCTCCAATCAACTGAGGGAAAGGAATTTCAACGTGCTACACAACAAAACCCGGACAAAACCCCCCTCAAAACAAGCAAAACCGAAAACACCTCACACAAGTGCCAGATTATTAATGACTGCTACAACTTGTAGGCAAGCCTTGCTTGCTAAAAGATTCAAAATCGTTCCTTATGATTGAAGCGTAAGATGTAAAGTGTATTGCTAATGTGTTTTTTTATAGCTGGCATAATTTTATCACATAGTCCACTTTTATATCTCTGTCATATCATATTGTCACAGCCCAGATTGCCTGTCAAGACTACCTGATCTAACAGCTTTCTTGTTAATGCTGAATGTGATTATGTCATGACCACTGTGCACACCATTTTCTCCAAAAGGAGAAGAACAGTGGCAAATCTTCCTAGGAGTGGTCAACCTGCCAAAATGTCAGCCATGGCATGTTGGAACCTCATCCAGGAGGTCTCTAAAGCCCCCAGATATACCTCAGAAAAACTGCAGGTCCCTCTAGCATCAGCTAAATTTAGTGTCCATGACTCTACAATAAGAAAGACACTGGGCAAAATTGGGCCTCGTGGAAGAGTGGCAAGGCAGAAACCTCTTCTCTCCAAGAAAAGCATAAAAGCTTGTCTCACATTCACTAAGAAGTTAGTGTAAGTTAACTTTTGTCTGACATAAAGCAAATACATCATACCTACACTGAAACATGGGGGTGGCAGTGTGACGGTACAGGAATGTTTCGCTGCCTCAGGACCTGGATGATTTGTAATCATTGAAGGAAGCATGAATTCTGATGTGTACCAGAAGATTGTTAAGGAGAGTGCCCGACCATCTGTGCGTGAGCTTAAGCTGAAGCATAATTGTGTGATGCAGCAGGACAATAATCCTAAGCATACGAGCAAATCCACACATGAAAAGAAGCAAAAGTAAAGTGTTGCAGTGTCCTGACCTGAACCCAATAGAGATGCTGTGGCAGGACCTGAAAAGAACAGGTCATGCTTGAAGACATACAGATCTGTCAGGGTCAAAGAGGTTCTGCAAAGAAGACTGGGCCAAGATTCCTCCTCAGAGATGTGAGAGGCTCATAACAAGTTATAGGAAACATTTGGTTGCAGTTATTGCCCCTAAGGATAGTCCAACCAGATATTACATTTAAGGGGGCAATTACTTTTTCACAGGGCAATGTTGGTAATTGGTGACTATCTGTAATGAGTAAATATAATATTGATGTAAAACTGTGATTTATGTTTCCCTTTTTTCTGATAGTATTTCTTATTTGCTTATGTGAAACCATTTAGCAAGACATGAAATAAAAGAGGAAATCAAGAGGGGGGCAAAAACTTTGTCACGGCACTGTATCATTAAAGGAGGATCAGAAGATAAATATGTTATGACTCACTTACTCTGACCAGTTTACATTTACATAATGAAAACAAAGTGACTCAGCTTGAAAACATCCAGAACCATAAATATTTGCCATTGAGAGCAGATATTCTTATATTTACCACGGAAGCACTCGCTTCCATAATTTACTTCAGTGTCTGATTTTCTTTTCTGTCTGACAGTGTGGGACTGTCACATCACTTCAGTGTCCTCTGTGAATATGGTCAGGTACACCCAAGCACATGCGCAGCCAGCTGCCTCATGTTTACGCTCCATTAGTTCAACTGTACCAGATCTGCTGGATTACCAAATAACTGATTGACCAGAGACAGGTCAACGTTTGGCCCTTTGTTCTCATATGTACACTGTTAGTGTTAAATTAACACCAGAAATTTTGCTGTGTAATCGTTAAAAATATTACATTCGTAAATTTTTTTAAAACACAGTTCTAAACACAGTTTTAAAAATTCAGCAGTGATCAATACTGCATCGCCAACCTGCTTACATAGCGGAAAGAAAAAAGTTACAAGAAACTAATAATCTTGGCATAAGTTAAATGTATGCAAATTCCCTTGGCAAATGCCATGTATTAGCACTTTGTGTTGTCTATCTCAGTGATGGGTGTCACTATCATCAGTTTGACTTAAGTTAAGCTGAAGGAGAAATTGTCATTAATATTAATATTAGCTCCAGCTCAATTACAGGAAGTCTGCCACAAGCTCTTACCATAAGCTGTTAGCAAGGGCAACATCATTGTAACAACTCAGCCTGCAGTTCTCCTTCTCACCACCAGAAGGCAACATGTATGACTTTGCCAAATCTTGAGTTTAGCGCATACTGTTATTGTTTTCACCTTATTTAAGCCCTCCTTTGTTTGAGCCTAATCGCTCGGTCTTGAGTTGAGCTTGATTGTGTTTTTGGTTTGTCTGTTTCTTGAGTGAAGTAAACCCGTTTTCTTTGATTTACTTGGTGTTTTGGTGTGTGTGTGTGTGTGTGTGTGTCTTCTTGGCTGCTCTCTGCTACTGAATCTGTGTTACATGTGAGAACCTTGGTGGTTCAGTTTCCACACCTCACAATCATTCTGTAACCATCTCACAATTCGATAAACATACATGACATTATTTGAATACCAGTGAAGGCACCATAAAGTATGTGTGGGGCAGTATAGACCACAGAGACAGGAGTTCTGCATTGTTAGCCTAGCAGGGGTTTTTCATTGCTATCATTTTACAAAGAAATCAAAACAAAATGACAGCAACACACAAAAACTAGCCAAAAATTCTAAGTAACTCAAAATACATGCGATTGCACAGAATTTTGACCACTGCTGGTAGGTGTTGAATGGCTTCACGTCCACATCACAGGTTGTGATATTGGGGAATAAACAAAATTTGTATAGCTGCAGTACATTATAAATAATGTAAAAACATCATTATGCCATCTGAATTATTCATGGTAGGGAATGGTAGGATAAAAAAGCTAAAAATTGAGAATTCACAAGAATTCATTTGCTCCTTACTCAAGTTAATACAACTGGACAGACCAAACCAACAGACACAAATTCTGTCATCAGTTTTTCAGTCAAATGCACTACCTCCAAGAATCTAACAAAAATACCCCATCCAGTCACCATACAGTGATTATGTATTGTCGTAAGCATGGCTTTTGGTCCAATAACATATTATAAATCGGGCCACCGGACAGCTGAGGTGAGGCAGTCAAAATGTGGATCAGCTGTGGAGAACAGGGAGCATAGTTAGTGAATGGTCCTGCTGTGGACTGCTGTCATGACATTCTCAACATTGGATTGCTTACCGATGGAGGTCCAGTAGGTGTTTGCTTGCTGGGACCTAATTCTTTGTTAATCCTAAACAAAAGAAGAAGCTCTAACTACTATCTGCCTTCTTTAGTGCATAGATCTGTGCATTTATGTGTGAACAGTTTACATAATTCATCACCTTTGAATTTATCACAATGTTGAAGAGTCCACAATTTGCAAGTTTTCGCAAAAATGAACAAATTCATACCTGTCAAGCATAGGGATTCTCACACAGCCTGAATGAAACCTTATTAATAACCTAATAACTCGCCAGTTATTCCTTAGACAATCATGTAGAATGGTTACAGAGTCACCCAGAGAGGAATATCTCGGTTACAGCTATATAACTTCAGAATCAGAGAGGAGCATATTCTTTGAAAGATCCAACATAACATCTGAGACAGGATTCATGAGAAAGCGCTGGTGTGATGTAGTCAGTTCTGCAGATACCAGTGCAGCTGAGGGAGGTACGAGAACACAATGTCCTGTCTGCATTAATGCAAATTCACCTCACTTATCTCCCAGTGTCTCTGTATACATCCCGTCAGATCCAAAATACTCTTGATGTAGAAGTTGACTTGCCTTGATTCATCTTTTGTTCACACAGTACTTTTGTGTGGAGGAAGAGTAATGGTATGAATGAGTCATTAAGTCATTGCATAAAGTAAAACGAAACAAGAATATTTCATGCAATGACATAAAATATTCTTTTTAAGCATATGTTTCGCAAAAAAAAAAAAAAAAAAACTATGGTACATTTCACAAAAATCTCATTTTTATTTGGTTGAAGCTCCATGCAAATGACTTAAGGCTTTCCTGGCCAGAAACTTTAAATTATTTTTTGTAGGAGAGCAACAACAATAAAATTGGAAAAACTGCTTCAAAACACATAACTCATATTATGTACATAATGCTGAACAGTCATCCTGAAAAGCAACATACTGACATAATACTAATGCATACATATAGACCCAAGTAATGATCTATGAAAGCAGCAATTATTCATGCAACATGAAGTGGCCATGGTGTTAATGATGTAACCACTCCAATCAGAGTGATTGAAGCAATATATAAAGACAACCACCAAGACTGTCATTTAGGAACATTTTGAGAATCTCCAGCAAAGTCCAACTAAACACTTCCTCGGGGCTTATTGTTATTCAGAGTATTATTCTAGATAACCTTGCATTTAATCTCATTAGGTGCACTTAATCATAATAATTCATTCTGGAGTGACTCAGTTCCGTAATTAGATTTATGTTAATACTGGCATGCGATGTAGCGAACCAGGTCTCTAAACAGACACAATTTATCATTTATGAGAGAATATTTTAAGGGCCGACTGCGGCGCAGGTGATGTTATTGATTTTCTCTGTCCAGCTTTGCAATGTTAATCAGTCCTCAATGTCTGGAAACCTGCTTCTAGGGGCCAAAGAACATTTTCAGAAGACAGCCACTGTTGATGGCATAGATAACTTATATATATATACATACCCCCCTTAGGACTGCACAACTTCTTTTATGTACAGCACATAAAATCATAATTTTAAATTCCTTACATTAATATGCTCAGTTTTATGTCCGTCTGAACTCTGAATGAATTCACAAGGGTCAATTTTTTAAACTATGATTACTCCATCACTGACATTTAATGTAAAGCCATGACATTTTCAGCACTGAAACAGCTGCTCACACAGTTTGATCCGATGGGGTCAAACCAAGGGGGCCAGCTTTCAGCTCTCAGCCTAAGCACCTGAGTGTCGCCATACAGCAGGTTGCAGGCTGAAACACAGTTTTACCATCGAACTCCATTCATATTTGACAGCATATTAAAAATAATTATCCTCATATAATGATATTCAATCTTAGCTCAAAATATAATTAACACTCCAGACCTGATAATGCAGCAGTTTTTCCGGTTTGTTACAATACAGACATTTTTATTTCCCCAAAGGTGCCATATTTATATGTCTATGACATGTACAGAGGTGGGTTCGAGGAACTTAAAATATTCTGGTTTGTTGGCCTCAGTAGCAGCGCTTGACAGGCAGAAAAGCTTATTAAAAGTGATGCAGAACCTTTGCCTTTTGGAAAATATACTAAAACAGGAACAATTACCATTATGATTGTATTATTAAAGACTATTGGTTAATATATATATGCATATTTATTTTTTAATGACTTTGGGTTCTCCTTTAAAAATCACCAAAACTACCTGCAAGCTGTTGACAGCAGATTACTTCTTAAATTTTAATATTTTTTGGTTGCAGAGACTGGTGTGTGGATATAGGATGTGTAGGTGAGAATCATTTTGTAAATACAGAATCCCTTATCCGAAACGCCTAGGACCACACGTGTTTCAGATTTTGAATTTTTTCCAATTTTGGAATATTTGCATATACAGCCATTCCCCGGCATACATCGGAGTTCCGTTCTGACCGACCAGTTGCATCTCGAAATGAGCGTAAGATGGACATATGTTAGCATGGCATGTAGAAGTACACATGTAGCATATAGAAGATGTACACAATGCCGGAATATCGTCTGATGGTCACTATTGTACGCACGCAGCCATTAGCACTGGCTGACGTACAACCAAGTGTAATTTTTATATATACATATATATATATATATTTCATTTATACTGTACAGTGTGTTTTTCAGTCGTATGTACGGATGGTTGTAATTCGGACAGGCCAGGTGTGGAATTTTCCACTTGTGCCTTCATGTCAGTGCCCAACAAGTTTTTGATTTTGGAGAATTTTGGATTTCGGATTTTTGGATTAGGGATGCTCAACCTGTAGTTGTATATTGCTTTTGTATATAGCTTGTAAATGTGATTCTCACTGTTCATGACCTGTCCTCCACCTCCCTTTTTAAAGTTAATTTAATCCTATATCATGTGTGTCCACTATTATTTTTTGTGTCTAATTGTAAATACTAATGAAAATTTAGGAACATTTAGGTATGGTATTGTGTTATTTATTTCAGACGATAGTGGGTGTAATTCATATGTGCAAACTAAAATGTAAAGGAAATAGGAAGTAGGAGGAGGATTGGGCAACGCTGTGCCTGTTGAGTAGGGGTTTATTACAATATTGGTTATTATATATGTTAAGTACAGAAGACATACAGTACCAGTCAAAAGTTTGGACACATCTACTGAAAATAATATTTCTCTTTCGTATAGCCATTTTCACCAAAAGGGTTATGTTAAAATAACAGCAATGTGTTTATTACATTATATAAATATTCAAATTTATGTTCACGCAAAGTGTTTTTTCAAAACAAAAGTTTTTATTGGAGAAAAAGGTCTTTTGAGTACCCGGTTTTGTGGTTTTGATTTCAATATCACAAACATGTTATAGGTATGTCATGACAAGGTTTAGTGGATACCAAGGGATCTGGTATTAAGGTTTCACTTTTTGTTGTAATAATCAATAACATGGAAAGAAACGCTGAACTTTGCTGAAGAGAAAAATCAGTCCATAATTACTGTAAGAAATGATGGCGAATCAGTCAGGAAAATCACAAAAACTGAAAGTTCTTCAGAGGTCAAAGCCATCAAATGCTACAATGAAACTAAAATCTCCCCAGTAGAGGAAAATCAAGAGTGTTACCTCTGCTGCAGATGACAAGTTAATTAGAGTCATTCACCTAAGAAATCACAAGTTCACAGCACCGCAGATTAAAGCTGAATAAATGCCTCACGGAGCTCTAGCAGCAAGCACATCTCAGCGTCAGCTGGTCAGAGGAGATCAGGTCTTTATGGGAGAATTGCTGCAAGAAGAAACCTCTTCTAGGGGTTGAAGACAAGAAGAAAGATTGGCAAAAGGTTTGGGCAAACGATCACAAACAGTGGACAGTAGAACAATGTGTTCTTTGGTCAGACGTGTCCAAATTCAAAATTTTTGGCTCCAACCGTTTTGTTTTTTTGAGACACAGAGAAGGTAAACGGATGACACCAGCATGTGTGGTGTCCACTGTGAAGCATTGGGGAGGGGGGCAGTGTAATAGTGTGGGGCTGTTTTGCTGGTGATACTGTCGGAGTTTCATTTAAAATTGAAGGCAAACTGAACCAGCATGGCTTCCAGCAACACGCCATCCCATCTGGTCAGTGCTTAGTTGGACCGTCATTTGTTTTCCAAGGTTCTGTTAGAATTATCTTGTAAACAAGGAAAGAGATGGAGTTCTGTAACAGATGGCCTGGCCCCCACAAGCCCCCACAAGCCCCCATCCTAAACCCTATAGAGCTGGTTTAGAATGAGTTGGCCTTAAGAGAAAGTTTAAGGCAGCCAACTTGTGCCCAGAACTTGTGTGAACTCCTTCAGGACTGTTCTAGAAGCATTCCAGGTGGCTACCTCTGGAAGCTGGCTGAAAGAATGCCAGGAGTTGGCAACGCTGTCATCAAAGCAACATTTTGAAAAGTCTAAAATTTAAGACTTTGACTTTTAACACATCCTTTATTCTTCCCACTTCTCAATATTTAATTTGTATTACGTCATTGCCTCTTGTAACTGTAAGGCTAATAACATAGCTAAAATAGAGAAGATTCATTAAATCTCAGGTGTGTCCAAACTTTTGAATGGTACCAGTAAATACATGTAAAGGACATTTGAAATGAGTTTGTGTTGGTTTTGAGGATGTGCTACCAGTGAGATTTACTTTCATGGCTGTTAGAAGACAAAAAAAAAAAAAAAATGAGTCTTGGCTAGATGATTGACAAGATAATTGTTTACTCCAGTTAGTGTTCACAGTTTTAAACTGTTGATCCAACTAAAACACAAAAGAGTTCTGAGGTAATTCCAAGGGGAGGCAGGTTCTAGTTAAATTCTCATGCAGAATGTATCTAATATGCATGCATAGAACAACTAAGTTGCATGTTTTAATGTAGGGCTAATGGAATATCTGATAAGACACTGTAACATTATTTGATTGTCCTCCCAGCACTTGCTATGTACAGACTGTGCAGAGGCACTTTAAAAGTTGATGAGGGTTTTTTCCTTGTTCTGCAGGTACTAAATTACATTTATGCTTCTATGGGTCATGCTTGAGTGCAATGAAAGTTGCGTGTCTGAGTGAAGCTGACTTTAAATGATGGATGCTTATCTTCTTCATTTATATTTGGCTGTGATACAATAAAATGCATAAACAATTATGCTCTACTGTTATGTCCATAGGCCTGGTTTTAGGTGGTTGTTCTTCTACACTTTGAGACACAAATAAATGCATGTGTTCATTTACTCTTCCAACAATTTGACAAGATAATTTAAGGCACATTTATTTTTAAATCATATTTAATTACAAATGTTATTTTTTTTTCTACCTTGTCCATTAAACCGTCGGTAATTCCCGTAGCTTCTGTTACATGAGCAAATCTAAAATATTATATCTCTGGATCTATGTGGCAGACTTTTTCCATCTACAAGACCCCATTTATCTCCATTAAACACACTGTTTTCCCTTGCTTTGCCTGTCAGTGGCTGGTTCCAGGACTCAAGGCAAGTTCAGTTCCCTGAAAATGTCAGTGGTCGAGTATTTTAGGACCATACAGTTTATGAAATACACTATAACTAATTGACTTATTCAACATCATTTTACTTTTAACCTTTAAAAACGGATTGATTCTGATTCTGGCATTTTACATTGCTCCATCTATTCCTCTGTGTAACAAAACTCTCAGTTTATAACGCTGAATGATATATAACTATGTATAATAATTTATAACATAAGTGAAAAACATCTGTGGCTTTAGAAAGGCTAGAATATGTTATCTCCAGACATCATATGGTTTTCAAGAGAGATGCCGATTCCACCCAGTTTTCGCCTTCAAGTTAATTTATGGTTAATACGATGAAAAGTCAACTAATTTACTACTTGCAATCATTACGAATAAAACATTTTTATATCTATTATACTCTATATTTATTTTTCGCTGTTGCCATTTCAAAGGGCAAGAAAGAGTATACTTTTGGAAATAGTGCATAGCTATTACTGTTTCTGAGTATCTGCCTAAAATGTAGGCAGAGTTCAGAATATCTGAAAACTACATTCTTTACAACGGGTAAAATATAAAAGGTAAATGTACGAATTTGATCTTTAAGTATTAAATTGTTTTTTTTGGTATTGTAATGTGGCCAAGGGGTCCTCTATAGCCCCAAGATTACATACTAGAAATCTTTTGACTAGCGCAATACAAGACTAAGTGGATCAAGATGGATTTATATTTGACATCACTCTAGTTTTGAATTAACTCTTCAATGGAGCTCTCATTAAGTACATTCCAGTGACCAAATCATGTGCCTTTTGTATTATAAAGGTTACCTCTGGAAGAGAAAATGAATTCTTTGTGGTGATTAATTGCATTCTCCTGCACTTGACACTTTCATTTTTGCTTTTTTGCTTCATATTACGTTGTGTGCTAGAGTCTTCTGTACGAAGTGTTCTGAACTTCTGTATATAATTCTCTAAGAATTATGTTTGGTGTAATGTAAACTTCAGAATCAGTATTTACATAGTTATTCCAACTCTACACACAAATCACAATTAATGCATAATAAATACAATAGATGCCTTGCGTCTTTCAGGTCCTATATAATCTATCCTAAGGTACTTCTACTGTTTTATCTTTGCTTGAAACAAAAGAATATTGTGTAAGTTAACACACTGGAAAGAGATGAAAACCTGGAACTTTTTAGAACAGAAAATGAGAAAATTTAGTAGTGCACTTTGGTGATTTGGTTCCTGATAATATCCTATAATCCATGACATAGTTTTGATTGAAATTTATTTGTGGTATATTCTTGTCCAGTGAAGACGCTGAAGAAGGGATGTGAGCCGAAACGCATCTGCGCTGGTGTGTGAGACCATTCAATTAAATTTTATTAAGCATGTGCTGTCCAACTCTTTCTATTTATTACAACTGTTTTTATTGACCAAACTTAGCAAAGTAATGAAAAAGTCATAACATACAATCCCCAAAAGCACTCTGCTGTACTTTGCATATTGTTAACAAAGAAATACAGTTCCAGGAAAAGGTTTCTGGAACCCTTCAAATGTATGAGTATTTTTTCAGACTGTTCGATGTAAAAACACCAAGAAAGGCTTCACTCCCAATGTCTGAAGTTGAAGACAACATTCCTTGAGGATCCAAGGAGATGCGAGCGATAAACAAAACAAAAAAAGAAAATAAACCTGAATAAAACAAAAAACTTCCCCTCCCAGTCAGACATCTGTGCCTGAACTTGGGGATAAACAAGATAACAGTCTTTCCACAGTCATTCCAATCGCTTACTTTTCAGGGTGTGGGACTTTTTTGAACAACTTTACTCCATCCAGGTCCAGAAACAGTTTCTGAAACACTTCAAATGTGTATTTGAGTTGTTTGGGATATTCAAGATTGAGGGTGTAGATCAATTCAATCAAGAGCCTTGGTTCTGTATGCACATGAGGTCAGCACCTCGTTGCCCTCTATCACTATGGAAACACCAGCCTGACCCTCCTCAGTGCTGGGGTTATGCATCACAAGGACCTTCTTTATGTGGTCCATATGGTTCTCTAGATCATCCTCCTTGTTAAAAAGAAAGAGACACAAGCATATGCATTTTTTAAGTTATGCATAGTGACGAGATGGCATTCCAATACAATTTAGTCTTGGTGAAGCCATTTAGTTAAGCACATGCAGTTGACACAGTACCTCTGACTAATATACAATGTATACGTACTATTCCACTATCGACAGGTATGATGCAAGCTGCCCGAGTCTTGACTAACAACGTCATGTAGTATTTCAAGATTTTCATTCATCAGCATTTCAGCGCAAACAGTTGACAGACAAAAGGAAAAACTTGAACGCTTGACCCCAGGGAGGATTACAATTATAATATGATCTTTAATAATTAAGTGAATTAGGTGCTTTTATTTTCAATGGATTTTGTGGGCTTAGCACTACTACGACTTCCTTAGCATTCCCATTGACACTAAGCATCCAATCAGCGAGAAAGAATCTTATACAACATGTACCTACCTTTTCTGGTTTGAATTTTCTGGGTTTGTTGCGTTTTGGTTACTGGTGTTTTGTGTGTTTTTTTTCTGGGGTGCTGCAGTTCATTTTCTGGTTTGTTGCATATAGGTTTCTGGTTTGTTGCAATATGTTTCCTGGTTTGTTGGGTTTTATTCTGGTTGGCTGTGTATCTTGTTGTGTTTTTTTTTTTTTTTTTGGTTTGCTATGCGTTTTGCTGCTTTATTTGTGGTTTTGTTTTGCACTTCAGGGCCACCGTAGGTATGCATCCATCATTTCTGAATGCTCAAGGACTTTAATGTCCCCTGTGGGCTCTACTTTGATGCTCCTCAAGTGCTTATGATACCATGTACTTCGCAACTTCAGAACAAAGACAGGGCTTTCATGCACAATTATTATTTGGAGTATTTCTCCAAAGTCAGCCAGTCCTTCTGCTGATCTAAAAGGCAACAACATTCCAACACAATAGTCGGTGCCTAAAATCGAGACCTTGTTTGTCATGTTCACAAACACTGCCCTGGGAAACTTCCTTGCTATTGACTGCTTAATGTTGCCTTGTAGAACCCCCACTGCAACTTGAGTCATTCTAGAAACTGATAGTGTTGGTCTTTGAATGTTAGAATCATGCATGTAATATGCAATCATTCATTGGTGTTTTCTTGCCAAGAATGTTCCTGAAAGACCAAGTCTGCCTCACAGTCCTCTTAAAGATGTTTGGCTTCAAATTGCTTGGTCCAGAGACCCACAAGTGGTCCAAAAGCTGTTATAAGCCATGGGTAATGCTCCAGAAACCGATATTTTGGTGTTCATTTTTCCTGTGGGAACACTTCCAAATACCTATGATGGTGTTTGCTGATCTTGCTGTCTAGGTATCCTAGTGTCTCAACTGTGTGGTCATCAAAACCTGTCATGCAGTGTCATCTTCTGATACTTTGTCACCAAACATAACAGCTGGCATCCGCAACAAGCACATCAGCTTGTTGCGGCAATGTTTCATGTGCATTGCCTCCTACACTCTTGTGTGAAGCAAAAGTCAGTGGAATACTCAGTTTACTCTTGTAAGTAAATTTACGGATGGAACTATTAACCTGAAGAGAGAAGTAGTTTGTCTTTATTGACACATTGAGACACAGTGCCAATTCTAAAGGTACGATCCCTGCAAGCAAATCATGTAAAGCATAGAGGGGATAACCTGACATGGCATGAAAGTAATTCAGTCAGTCAGAGATGGCACACTGGCATTGTAAGCCATAACGATGGGCTTGAGAAGTGCCAGGCGCTTCGACATGCACGGTATGGTTGGACTTAGTCCGGAGAGGAAATAGCCCTGCTGGTACTTCATGCTCCTGAATCTGTGCACCCTCTCCAATGCAAAAAGGACAGCGGTGTGAGGAAGTAAAGCTTTCGATGAACCCACCTATGGAATGAGCTCCAAGATTATCGACAACCACAGAAAATATAGTACCCTTGACCACTTTTCCCTTCTAAAATTCCATCATCTTCCAAGCATTTCAAATCACTAAACAGTGGCTCCAGCACTTTTGGATATCGATATTTCTTGACATCATCTGATTTCCAAAGAATGGCTAGATAAATGGAGGATAGGACAGATCGCAAGGTAGCAGGGATGTCTACAAACACCTAGTACACAACCGTGACATTATGCTTCTCGCGGGACATCCCAAAAGGATCGCATACTTCAAAGTCGTCTATGTAAAGAATGGGAGTTTTAGCTCATCTCCAGATGTAAAACTGTTTGATTTGAATCCAGGAGAGACATCAGATGGCCTTCTGTTCTGGAGTATTGCATCTTGAATGTGTCTGTTGTTCACAGGTTGAGACAATAAAGGGAGACTTGGTACATACTGGAAGGTTTTGTTCTCCCAACCATCGAGTAGGTACTCACCTGGCTCAGTGAGTGAGAGATGCTCTTTCATGAAGTGGCCTCTCCTATATCGTGTGCTTAAAAGCTGATCCACCCCTAAAGCAGCACTGAGAGGGTTTAACTGGCAAAGATCTTTCACCATCTCTGAAATCACAGAATCTTCAAAAGTGCAGCCATCCTCAGTAAAATTACTTTAATAACTGGGCCGGATTCAGATGATGTAAGGAAATTAAGTTCCTCCAATATTTAATCTATGCATGTATTAGACACTAGAAAATGCATTCCAGTTTAAGGAAGAGGCAACCCATTCTGTTGATAATAGTTTCGTTCATGTCCTCACCCTCCTCAAGGACAGACTCACAGTTGTTTTCACTTTCAACAAAGTCACCTTCCTCCCATGTTTGGCTTTGGTATTCTTGAATAACGGAGGCATTCAAAACCTTCAAGCGAATGTGGATTATGCTCCGTACTCTTATGAGAATTGAATGTTGTATATATATTTGTCTTGTAATCACAACCTTTAAAAACACAAGGCACAGTTTCAAATCTTTTAAGGCAGCCACCAAGGTGCTCAAAAATATTGCCTTTCTGAGTGATAACAGCATGATTTACTCACAGGCATGTGAAGGAGAGGACCTGATTTGGCCCAGTTGTCTGTGGGTGATACCTGACCAAATGTGACCGTAATGCACCCCACGTCCTAAATGTGCAAGGGAAATCAGGATGGAGACAGGTCATGGACTGGCTTTGACCAACATTCCCATGTTGTAATCTGTAGTGTTTCAGTATCTCCAATCGTTTGATGTTGTAAAGTTACACATTTTGCATAGCCAATTCATTTCAAAATGGTAGCGTTCCAATACTGGTTATCAGTTAAGGGTATATGGAGAAAATCTTAAATTCTACCCCTTCTGTCAGTGGGGTGTTCAGTTTCCTTGGGTGTCTTTTGTGAAGACTGGAATACCTGAATGCTTTGAATGGTCTTGTTTCCTGAAAAACCTTCCTTGTTTTTCCTGGATTGTTTTTCATACATCTGACTGTGGAAGTACAAGAAAGAAAAAAGTTAAGTTCTCAAGCATAGATATTTAAATAGCTGAGTATGTTAACAAGGAAACTGCAATACTAGCCTGTGTTGCTATCTAATGTTAATCAGCTAATCACTGCCTACCCAGACGCATTTTACAAGTGGAAAAAAGTCAAATGCATTTACTATATCACTCTATTTTCACTACGAACTGTATTACAAACTGGTTAACTATGTATCACTGTCGCTAGCGATACAGGCAAAAACAGAACCAGACTGTGTTGTGCACTGTATGTCCCACCCCTTCTTCAATGTGATTGGACAGCTGAGTAAAAAGGGACAGCGATGAGCGTAGCATATTTTCAAAGTTGAACATTTTTCAACTATCACCGGGCCATCTCAGCACTGAAAGTACACTCAGCTCCTGGTACGCTCTTGGCATGTTTTATAGCAGAATTTTACAGCAAAAGCGCTCTGATCCCATTATTCTCTGAAAGTACAGATTTGTGTTTGATTTTATGAGTCACAAAGACATCTATAGATCCTGCTGAAAGTCAAGCACAATTAAAGTGAAAATTAATCAGACGTTCTAATCAAAGGATGTGAGTTTTATATTATAGACATAGAAAAGGCTATGCTACACCTTGTGTGATTTCATTTCCCAGCTGAAATAGTAATGCAATTAATGAGAATCACAAGCTATTCTTTGCAAATTACAAGGTAATCCCAGTTCAGCATTATGTATTTGAGTTCTACAGTACGTAAAATTTAATTCAGTCAATAACAGTCGTTGACAAAATATCTGTACTACCAATATGATTGTAAAAGTTAAACTGTAATTGGGGGTGAAAAGAGAGTTTGTGAATGGTGCTGCTACCAATGGGTCTCTGAACAGTCTTACCACATCCTCATTACCATACAGTTTCTGGTGGTTGATCATATTGAAACAAATGAGGAATGGCAAGCAGTTTGGCATTTTTAAAGATATAAAATCGTACATGACATACTTTTTGATAGTGATTAACAAGAAGGCTTCCAGAAATTGAATATTTGGTAGTGTGTACATTCGCATTACAGGGAGAAATTGAAGGAAATTAATGATGAAAATATTTGTTGTTTAACACACACACAATAAATATTGTTGAGGACATGAGAATTTAATAAAAAAACTAATGGTTCCCTGAATCCAGCTGGTTCTAGCAATTCATGCCCTCATTTAATGCCAGGCACTCTGAACACCAAACACATACCGAATGGAAATACGTAACCAACGCTTAAAATAAGTTAAAATACATTTCATTAAATAATAATTATTTAAAAAAATATGAACTGTTAATTAAATCACCGAGTTCAAGATAGGGATGCACAGTCCGGTGGATCGACCTTGTACATTTACAAAATAAATACACAGACTAGGTTTATTGGACAAGAGAAACACAACTCAGCGTCTACACTACAGACCTGGTACACCACCTTGACACCTAGACAAACAGATTCTAAGAGGATCACAGAGCAGACAAATGAATGAAATGAACCTTACCACCGCCAACTGTTTATCTCACTTGAGGAAATATGAGGGAATCACCCACAATAGCAGCCAAACACCAAAAAGGAAAAATACAAATGTCACTGGAGAAAGCAGAGTGATAGAGTGACAGAAACTGAGCAATGAGGTCTGTTCCAGACCCAACCCAACCCAAGGGTCTCTCCCCTCCCCTCCTCTGTGGTCCACACATTAATTATATGGCAGAGGAATGCCTGGAGATTTGCACAGGATTTTATTTTTATGCATATGAGACAAACCTACGAGAACACAAGTTGGCTTTTTAAGATTATCTTTTTGATAATCTGCTGTTTATGTGCATCGCAATGATACGAAACATTAATATACTCGAGTTTATGGAGGAGAGTTCACAGAATGGAACAGGCAATTCTTCAAATTAACACACTTGTCATCACAAGACTTCAAGTTTTCAAACCTTGAACATCACAGTAACATATCTGGATGGTATAAAAAGGTACTGTGATCCAAATGTACACATACACACACACACACACACACACACACATCCATGCTGCTTGTCCTGGAGGAGAAATGATTATGAGTCATTTTTCTCTCCCATACATATACGAGGGTAAGTTGAGAGGTATTGCTAAAAAATAATAGAAACCTTTATTAAACAAAAATATCAAAATGTGAAGCAATTGTTTCTCAACATATCCTCCATCTAGGTCTATAAACTCCTGAAGGCGGTGTTTCACACTCTCTTACCCTCCCCTGAAGAATTCTGCGCTCTTTGATTTACACCATGTCAAAACGGCAGTTTTGGCATCATCGAGGGACTCAAATCGTATTCCTTTTAAATGTTCTTTGAGTTTTCGGAACAAAAAAAAGTCTGAAGGAGCAAGACCAGGGCTGTAGGGTGGATGGAATAAGGTTTAACAACGAAATTCTCATAGGACAGCCCTTGCTACCCTCGAAGAATTAAGCAGGTGCATTGTCGTGATGGGAAAAAATTCCTCGGTGCAACTTTCCTGGCCTTTTTCTCACCAATGCAGTTTTCAATTTTCGTAAAACCTCTTCATAATAACCCCCATAAGAAGATTTCTATTTGATATTTGTTAAAAATTTGATGTTCGCCCTGACCTCAATTTTCTTTTCCATGGCACAAAAAGCAATTTGTTTTTTAAAGGAATCCCTTTTTGACTTACCCTTGTGTATACACACACTCACAGTGGGGTCCAAAAGTCTGAGTGGAAGTGCTTCTATTATCCATCCATTTATCATTACATTTTGAAATACAGATGAACAAAGTACTAATTTGAAAAGCCGAATCTTTGAAAAATGTGCATGATTTCAGAATTTATTTATTTATTAAGTTTAATTCTAAAGTTTGAAGGCCTAGACAAAGTCATGTTCTTCATGGCACAAACTGTAGAACCACTGCCTCACAGACACAATGGAGTTTAGTTCAAATCCTGGGACAGGCTTCCTGGTTAACATTGTTTATTTTGGCAAAAATGGTCAGTCAATTCAGTTATACTAAGACCAACAAACATTTTGGAAAATCATTTTGATTAAAAAAAAAATAATCATTCACTTAATAATAGCCTGTACCCACAAATGCAAAAGCATTTACAAGGATACTTTCTCCCTCTCTCCTTCTTGATTTTCTTTTCAAAATTACATACATTTTAACTGCTGTAAATGCTTTGAGTTTATTGCACAACAATGTCCCAGGTTTCTGTCACTTTGTTGCCTGAAGCTATCAGAAAGCAGGTGTGATGCCAGCTCTTCAATGCTCAATCAGTAAGTCACACAATACAAAGTACACAATGTTCCTGGGTTTGAATCCCAGTACTTTCTTGTCATGCCCATGCATTGCTTGTACCCTGTAAATTGCAGCTTTATATGTGTCACTTATTGGTCTAATTATGACAAATACATTAATGGATAAGATGCTTATGTTTATTTGAGGAAGTCAAATTAATACATATGTGTTGTAAAGTAATATGAGTACACAATCCCATATGCCCTAACGATGAAAACATAAAAAACATAACTAGCATAGTAAGTCATAGTCTTGATGTTAATTTCAGAACCTAATCCAGTTCTCTTGAAAACTCTGAAATGGCCTCCTTGAAGAAATCATCA
Source organism: Albula glossodonta (assembly GCA_019788955.1). Classification (NCBI taxonomy): domain Eukaryota; kingdom Metazoa; phylum Chordata; class Actinopteri; order Albuliformes; family Albulidae; genus Albula; species Albula glossodonta. The sequence continues at coordinate 1,622,038 of JAFBMS010000078.1, forward strand.
GTCGTACAGGAGTAGAATTTATGTCATAGAGAGATTGCAGTCATCCTGCATTTTTCACAACCTAGTTTTAGATAATAAACATGGTAGCTTATTATCTTTAATGAGTTTGGATCTGGCACAGAGATGTCTAAATATAAAATACAATTAGGTAAACTCAGATGGCACCAATGTCTCCTTCTCAGAACTACTGCAGCCATGTTAATGCTATCCCGTTTTATCTTAAGATGTGCCAGCCCCAGAAAGTAAAATACATGCCATTACCTATACTATTCCTCTGCCAGCCTTGATAAATTCTGTATCTGCTTGAACAATATGGTTTTGCAAGTTAGATCACCCAGTAATAAATGTGAATGTTGGCTAACATGTCATGCTTTCTGAATGAGTGGGTATATTAAAAGAGTAAGAGGAGCAGCAAACAGAGGGGTAATCTAATCAACATTAATATGATGACTAAATAAAATTATGGAATTTGATTTGTGATCAGAAATCCGATGAGTGTCAGACAAAATATAGTATTAATGTAACACTTTAAGCAAAATACATAAGTAAATGCCAACATGTAGTTGTATCAGCATTCAATATGTTGAGCCATACTGAATTATATCACATGGGATGTTATTGGCAAGAAATGAAAAGTAAATTGCAGTTGTCTTTAGAAAAGTTTGAAATAGTAAACCTGATTTCTGATGTTCTGGGGGATTCTCGCACACCCTCAGTAGACTTTACCATCATGAGGAATGTGTCATGTAAATAGCCATGGCTGATTGAAAAGGTCAGCCAAGAAGACAGCTGTCGAACAAGGCAGAAGCAAGAATGAAGGAAAATCCATCAACTACAATCCTCTCAATCCAATTTAAGAATGATTTCTGTGGCCAGGAAATGATCCCAAAGGTAATTGCTTCGCCAGAAGGAGTTTAGTCAGACAAGGATGAGTGTACTTCTCTATTCATTTTAAGTGAATAATGAACATACTTAGAGAGAGAGAGAGTGTGTGTTGGAGAGAGAGAGAGAGAGAGAGAGTGTGTGTTGGAGAGAGAGAGAGAGAGAGAGAGATGTGTAGCAACAATCTTTCCATGCATGGTGTGGCATCTCATTCTACAAATTCTGTATCATTGGCTTTTGACTGTTTGCTGAGCAGAGAAGAAGAGAAATCAGCTACAGAACACACTTGAGGTTTGAGCAGCACACAGGAATATCTTAAGGGCAATTTGTCATCGTATAGCAATATCATAAATGACATTTACAATGCAGTTTCCATACCACTGAGACCTCATTCTTACAAAAAGTGGGTACTAGACTAGACACTGGTGATTTATATTAGCCTCCCAAAATCATCTGTGTCAGTATTTCAGAAAATGTGGACCATACTGATAGCCTTTACACAATGCCAGCGAAAGCTATAAAACTGGTAATTATACACCCACGCCTGAAACAGAAGACATGCTTCAATGTCCCAAACTAATTTGCAATCACCTTGGTAAAAACCGCAGATAGTAGATGTGTAAACTGCACTGTCTGGAGGTACGAAGCCACAAATCTAGACTAGATTAAAATGCAGGATCAAAATAGCAGAAACAAAACTTCCAAGGACCAAATTCATTCCAAGTGTATCTTTAAGCTCACACAGAATTGTTGACTGAATAAAATACCGGAGGCATGCATACTCTACGCTGATGTGAGTCTGGTTTGTTTTTTCTTATACCTGGACCCGTGTCTCTCGGCAAGGAATTTCAAAAAGATTTTGTTTGTTTAACATCTACCTGGGTTTTATAAGGTAGTGGAACTGCATACATGCATAAATGATATAAATATAAACATGGGATGTCCTCTGCAGTGGCATATGAGAATAAAAGTTCGCATCATATTTTTCGCATGCATTTCACGATTGTGCTGATCTTTCCATGATCCAAGGATTACTGGCTTCAATCTTTGAGGCAGTATTTGCCATGGCCTTCAGCATGGTGCTAAGACTTGAGTAAGTTTCTTCAGTAAAGGGCAAACTGGATTTTGTGACCCTGCATATTTTTAAGGCAACCAGATCACTGGTAGTGTGTAGTAGCTCACCGTTTCTACATGGAACTTTTAACTGTACCAATCTTATCTCTCATAATTGATATTGATTTGGTATATTTATTATTTATCCATTCTAATCTTCAGCTGTTGGTTTCCTGATGACAGGCATAGGTCATGCTGAAGGAGAAAAGCACCGCCTGAAAAATTGTGTATTTAAACATCTTTGAAAGGACATATGGCAGTCCCCTTCCCCTCATATTGTCATTTATTGAAATTGATTAGGAAGTGCCTAGCCTGTCTAAAGATCAACCCCTATATGGAATGTAGTTTTGATTATCTAATATGCACTTATTAGATATTGCATTCAGACATTTGTGTTCTAAACAGTGTGGTAATGTATTCTCATAAGCAGAACAGAACAGTATTATGCACCTTTTAAATAATATTTCAAACCCAAGCTATATATTATGGTGGAAAGACCTAATTAAGATAATTTTTTGGTTTTTTGATTGAGCAGTTAATCCTCCTTAGTATTGCCAGTGTTAATTGAAATAAATCTGACCCTGAAGCCATTTCTTTTAGTGCTGAATTGAATTTCAGATGGAAGATTTTTGCGAATGAAAATGAAAGGGAAGTTTGCATGTCTGCTATGCTTTATCATCTCCGATTTGCCATTGTAATTGTGCATGACAAGTTATTTCACAAATGTGTGTGTTTCCAGATAGGACTGAAATGGTTATTAAGAAGTGCAATTACCACAGATAGAAAATTCTGTTGCCTACACTTTGCAAATGTGCTGTGTCCTTCACATCACATCCTGCACATGTTTGGATTTCCAATTTTTTTATGTTAATTTTAATATTAACATAATTCAGGAACTTTTACATAAAATATTTGTAGAAGAATGCACACAATGTACAATAATGATTGAATCACTAGAACCTTAACCTGTAGCTTTTAACTTCATTGGTGACACTGGTCCTTTAGGGAAAGTATTTTACCTCAGTTAGAGCACAAATTTATATTAAAAATCCTACAAAGGTTTGTGCAGAACTTAATTTAAAGATGAAGTACAGTAAACTACAATTTTCTATTTTCTCTGTCAAGGGTATCGGAATATTACTGAGAGCCCTAATTACAGTTATAAACAACATCAGAGTTGACTTGGATAAGAGAAATCTTTCTGTCTTGGTACTTCTTGACCCACAAAGTCCTTATATCCAGGCTTAAAAATGGGTAGGTCTTTCAGGCACAGTTCTAAGCTGGTTCAGCAAATGGGTCATGAATATTATGTCTCCCTTGGTGATTTCTCCTCACAGAAAGTCAGCATTACCTGTGGTGAGCCCCATGGTTCAATTTTAGGTCCCATCCTCTTTAGTCTTCATATGCTCTCATTAGGGACTATCATCCGTAAAAACATGACATTAACTGCTTTTTACCGCAATGCAGATGATACCCAGTTAAATATATTGGTCTTGCCTCATGATCCTCATCCTATTGACTCTCTTATTAACTGTATTTCTGACATAGATATATGGATGGCTCTTATTTTTAATAAAGAGATTATGGTAATTGGTGATAAGGCAAATAGGGAGATGGTTGTGTCACATCTCAAAAGCAGGGCCCTTGATGTCACGTTTCTGGCTAAAACCTATACCAACCTGGTCTTTGATGCACATATCAGAAATGTGGTCAAAACAGCTTTTTACCACCTACAGACTATTGGATTTGGCCTGCCATCTCACAAGAAGACGCTGAAAGATTGATGCATTCATAATTAGTCGCCTAGATTATGGTATTGCCTTACTGACTGGCCTTCCTGCCAAAGACATTCACAACCTACAACTACTTAAAAATGCAGCTGCCAGGGTACTAACAAAGACCAGGAGGTTTGCACATATCACTGCCATTTTAAAATCATTATAGTATTTTAGAATTGTTTTAAGGTGCTCTCATTGGTTTTTAAAGCAACACATGGACTTGCCCCTGACTGCTTGAATGGTCTTTTGGTTAAATATGTTCCTGTCAGAGCTCTCAGATCCTCGGATTCCCTCCTACTATCCATCCCTTGATCTAGGACTAAAATTTATAGAGAGGCTTTTAGTTCTTATGCCCCCAGACTGTGGAACAAGCCTCCTATGGATGTGAGAGCATCTGATTCAGTGAACATCTTTAAGAGAAATCTGAAGACTTACCTCTATAAATGTGCTTTCCATAGGAACCATTTTACTTATTTTAACTTTTATTATTTTTAATTTGTCTATCCATTTTATTGTGCACTGTGTTTTTATTAATTTATCTAATTGCTGTTTTAAAGCCTTTCTATTTTCCTCTTACTTGTCTGTTTTTATGTACTTCTTTTTTTATTTCTTTCATCTTTCTTTCATGAATGGCACTATGTGTTTCGAAATGTGCTATATAAATAAAGTTATACCTTACCTTAATAAAATTAAGGTAAGCATTCATTGGCTTGGCAAAGCGACTTCTTCAGTTCAACAGGGATATCCTTAAGCGCAGAACCCTGGCGCAACATCTAAAAAGGATGGATGTGCGTGTAACAGGCTATAAACCAATCAGTGTCATGCTTCATCACCTTTACACACGGATAAGGTTTGTGCCTTGGTGCATTGCCATTTTAACAGCGTTGTGCCTTAAGTGGAAGAAAGAGTTGATTCACTGCATAGGAAAGCTGCTCCTCAGCAGGATGGAAGACAGGGAGCAGAGAAATATTAGAAAGAGTTGGCAGCTTCCCTAAGGTGAAGCATGGCCGTCCTCATTTCCTGTGATGTAACATTTCCAAAAAAATGCAATATTCACTGGACAACATTTTGGCCTTTTGTCAATCCTTGACATGCAACGACTTATGCTATGTAGAGGGTGGAGGTTCAATATATCAATATCAATAATTATGAATGCTACAAAAAGGCAGAACACCTGTTGCGCCGAGTGCAAGATAGGCCCATAGAATCTCTGTTTAAAATAATGGACAAATAATCATTCTGTATCTCCATGTGTTTATTTACTGTTGAACAGGAACATTATGACTTTCTTAATGTTTTAGAAAATTACAGTGGACATTAGACTGCATATTTTTTGCAAAAACTACATGAAGCAGGAGTATCAAGCACCCTGACACAGTAGCTATATCAGTGTACTGACACAGTTTTCAATTCTTTTTTCATTGATGTTACCAAGGAAAGGGAAGGTACTTGGGCATAGGACCAATGGTTCTTGGACAATGTCCAATTGAGGCAGGATGTTACCATGGCAGCTGGTGTTGGTTAGCACATAACCTGGGTCCCCACCTAAATGCTTGATTTGAAGGACTCATTCAGGGTTAAATATAATAATGAAAATTGTATTACTTGTAAGTCCAAACTTTAGAAATATGTTTGTTGAATCCAGGCTACTCTAAGATCTATGAAGAATTCTTACAACATTCTTGTGGCACTTTCAACATAAGGATAATTACAAATAGAAAGACAAGCGTGAGTCATAATCACAACTAGAATGATAAGAGCACTTAGAGGAGGCAAACACACAGAAGGGGTGGGAGGTCATTTGTAAATAGCTTTGCATTGATAGCCGTTTTGTACCAGGTGTCAAGATATTTCATAAATCATTTCGCTTCTGACTTCTGGAATGGAGATTTTTTTTTCTATAAGGTAAAACTATTCTTGCTTGTTAACAAATGTGTTTGCCAATTCTAAATTGAATTTAGGCATCTAAGTTCAGGTACCTTATCAGATATTATTAAACTTGTTTGCTTTTAGTGTCTGCATTAAAGAATTGCCAGGACATTGCGCTATGATTTAAGTGGAGAACTTCGTGTATATAGATCTTAAGTATACAGCTGAAGTTTTTGTGCTTTTAATGCACACTAAAACTATGGTACATAATAAGCCATGTATTACAGGGAGTAATTTGATACCAATGGACATCCATTAGGTTCTAAGGGTTAATTAGATCCAATTTTCCTTGTTAATGGTCACTTTTGTGGCTATTTTTGGAAGGAAACCGCAGCACAGACTGCAGATAAAGGGATAATGAAGTAATTTTGCCACTCTTTATTTCACTAAGTTACAGTTGATTATGCTACTACATACAAATTTGTCAGTTGCTGTGTGTAGCTTTGCATTGGGTTTTGCTTTAAAGTCAATCTGTTACTCAGTAGAAGAGTGCGGGTTTCATGTGTGACATAAGAGGTGTTCGTAGAGAAATTTCAACTGGGGAGCCAGTGTATCATGATGAGTATAGTGTTCATGCCCTGACGATTTTTGCAGACTGCCAGAGTGATATTGATGGGATTGGAGACACTTTTTCCCTACAAATTCCAAATCCTTTTTTTTACTGAAGGAATGAAGAATTATCTGTTTGTTAATGAAATAATATGTAAATGACTGGTCAGGACGGTAAACTTCTTGTGGAGCTTGCCCTGTAGGAGGGTCGATAGAACCAGTTCTTGTCAAGAGCCGACCTTGGATCAGCAGGGTGTGTTGGTTTAATAGATCCGGGACACCCCCAACACCTCCCAGCCCGTGGGGACACACGCCTTGATCCAGGGGAAAGGCAATCTCACAGTCAGCAGGACTTGGACGACAAAACGTGCCCCGCTGCTGGGAAGGCAATCTGGCACAGCTGCAGTCCTCGTTATCCAACAATGCTCTCTGTGATTGCTCTGCTTCTCCACTCCGAAACACAGAGGATGGGATCAAAGTGATTACCTGATTTATTTCATCCTAGACACCCTCGAAAAATAAATCCTCTCATACAGTCAATTTATGTATTTACATAACGTGTGGTGCTTCAAGACATTGTTTCTTTCGATCTGTGTGGCGAACTTTAGTATTCATAGATTGCTTTATGCGCAAAACAAAAGCTCTGTTGCTGAGTTTTTGATGAAGGAATCAAATAGACCTTTCAAAAACATGAAATAAGGAAATTCTGGAAGCCTTGAATGGTGAGGCATACTGGGATGTATTTCAAGTGTGGGACGAATGTGACAAAAGGCATTCGACATGGAACGAGCAGCCGATGCTAAGCAGAGAATAATATCAAACATACGGCCCATTGGTTCTGGTTCTCTTCCCAAGGCCATGCGCACAGGGAAGCAGGTTGCAAATTATAATCTTCCAAGCAGGGTGGAAGAGAACAAGAGCGAGTCTCCACTCATCAGAACCAGAGCCAGAGCTCTTTTGATCACCGCCATGGGCTGCGGCCAGCAGCCAGCCAGAGAGAGGGGGTGGGGGGCGGGTGGTTTAGACTACAGTTCAACACATGTCTAAGCTTTAAAAAAAAAAAGACTCACTCAAAATGGCCAAGCCTTATCCAGACAGGGGCAAAAGTGCACAATGATGGTGAAAGGACAGATAATAAGTCTATGGCAAAGAGACTCTGTCCAAAGGCAGGATTCCAGAAAAAAGCAAAGGAATGAGAGAGGAGAGAGGAGGAAAGAGGCACCGTGATCAGCTCATATTTAATTGTTGCCAAAAGGACTGCACTGAGTGGGTGTCAGCAGTGAGTGATCATTCAGAACGGCTGACTAAAGGCAGTTTTCTCAAGCCCCCATGGAGAAACAAAGCTTTCAAAAACATTTATTTCAAAAGGCAGTCCAAGGGAGCATCATTACTGTTTTTTTCAATAATAAATTAATCAATGTTAATGCAAGTTCACCACTCTCAATTTCAAAATATATATATATATTTTTTGCTTGTTTATTTTTAATGAATTTGGTTTCTCTGTTTAAATCAATTAAACAACCAGCGAGTTGTTGACAGCAGGTTACTTCTTAAATTTTACTATTTTTGGTCGCAGAGAGTGATGTGTGGGTGAGAATCATTTTGTAAATAGTTATAAATTATTTTTGTGTACAGCTTGTAAATGTGATCCTCACTGTTCATGACCTGTCCTTCACCTCCTTCATAAAGTACACAAGACATACATGCATAGAAACCGTGTCTGAAAAAGTTTTTGTGTTAGTTTTGAGGATGTGCAACCAGTGACATTTACGTTCACGGCAGTAAGAAGACAAAAGGGAGTCTTGGCTAGCATTAAGACATTTTGACGATTTGTTGATGCACAGCTTCAACCTTTGTAATAGTATATAATAAGTGTTGGTAAAGAAACAAAAAAAGGACTGGATTCCTACTACATAACACAATAAGGTGCTGAAACCAAAAAAGATAAATCACAGATCTTTCTTCACGCATACCCACACTTATTTATTAGGATTAAATAGGTTGAATCTGTACATCAACAAATCGTCAAAACATCTTAATACTAGCCAAGACTCACATTTTTTCCCTTTTGTCATCTCACTGCAATGAATGTAAACCAGCTCCACATTCTCAAAACTAACATGAACGCATTTCAAATGCTGTTTCAGTGTATGTATGTCTTGTGTACCCAAATTTAGCAGAAAATAAACAAGCATATATATTAACAAACAATCTTTAATAATGCAATCACTATGGTAATGGTTTCCGTTTTGGTATACTTTCCATGAGACAAGCACAACGAATCTGCATTCCTTTTTATAAGCTTTCCTGCCGGTCAAGCCCACACACAACTAAGGCCAGCAAGCAAAAATATTTCAAGTTTCTTGCAACCCACTAATGTGCGCTTGTGTTTTTGGGGAAGTAAAAATGTCTATCTTTTTACTTGTATTGTAACAAAACGGAAAAACTACTGCAATAAAGGAGTGTTCGTTTTATTTTGAGATAAGATAGAATATCATAATGAGAATAAATATTTTTAATGTTGAAAATGAAACGAGTCTAATCGGAAAATACCGTTTCTGCAGGCAAACTACTGGAGGGTGACAGTTTTTCTGGTGCATAGGTTGAGAGCTGAAAGCTGGCCCCTTGATCCTCCCCCAGATTAGTTGAGCTTTTGTCAGTTTCCCGCCAGATCAATGAAGTTTTCACAGAAACAGCATCACATCTTAAACATCATTTACTGCTGCTGCCAACAACAACTCCACACTACGCCAAGTTACAGCAGTAGCATTTATACACATTTATACGAAATTACACATTCCAGACAGTACTGCAGTATATCTCCAGGTAAACCAAGCGTCTTTTAATTTTTCTACTTAACATTAACAACTTTAACTGTTATTAATATCCCTTCCTGTGTTTCATTTACATTCCTTAGCACTCTTCTAAAAGTAGATACTACTTTTTATTCAGATGAGAGCTTTGAGACAGATGAATTTGCTTGTTGAAAGCAAAATTGAGAGGTCAATTCTATTTCAATTTTTATGGATTGAATAAATAGAATTTTTCTGTAATCCCAAATTGTCATAAATTATTGGTCCGTATGAAAAACATCACTGAAAATCATACATTATGTAAGTCGCGTCGTGGCAAAGGTGTCAAATGCATAATGACACGATATGATATTTTTTACATTTATTCAAGAAATAATAGCAAGTGAGTCGTAGTATATCGGCCAAACGTGCCTTTGTTACAAGGACACACTGTCTCCCACTGTGATTTTGCTGTAACTCACATCAGCTCATCCATTACATTTAGGACCCCCTATTTTTCAAGGTGACACAGCTTACATTTTCTTTACAGAGAATCCATTTACACCGTTGGATATTTTACTGAAGCAATCTAGGTGTTTGGTACTTTGAGGTACAAGGGTAAACTGGCCCCAGAGGTGGAACTTAAAGTGGAAACTATACCTCACACCATTATACCACATTGCCACTTGCATACCATGGTTAAAATTCTTCAAATTGTGATCTTAAGTGATTGTGTGTATTAATTACAGGAGTATGTGCTTCTGTATTCAACTTTTTCTGCCGGCAACACATCAACTTTCCCATGTGCCAACGAAATCAGTTTAGCATCAGGTTGTTTATCTTTGCTCTGAATCCATAACCAGAGAATACGATTCAGTTATCACTACTTTCAGGAATAGCCTCCCAACTTCAGGAAGAGGAAGCTGTGAGCATGTGACTCCTCCGATTCATCTGACAATTACAGTATTTACTATGACAATCCCAATTAATTCCTTTACACACCGCCGACACATTACCAGTCACATACCACCAATGTCATTGGAGGATTATGAGGCCAGGTACCCACCCTGACCATACATGGCTGCAGGAGAGCAATGAGACCAAATGAACTAGCCAGCTTACCATGCCCGTCATTCCCTGGCGAAGGTGGACCAGGTGGTTGCCTCACCGATGTGTATCTTCGGTCATAAGCAGCAAGTGTGCGAATGGGACATGAATAATTGATCACAGGGCTTTACTTTCAAAGCAAACGTCTTTATAGCTTAAGCCATCTGCAGGCCCCATGTGTTCCTTTAGAAACAGTGAATCAAACTCTTGTAAACTCTTGTGAATCAAACTTGATTGTAAACTCTTTGCATCTCTGGTGCTTTAGATTACTTTAAATGTATTTTGAGTCCTTCATTATTCCCAGAGACAAAATCACTCTTTTTTCATTTACAGTTTATTTAAGCTCTGTAGATATTCCAGGCGAATTGTGGTCCATTTACTTTTGAGAGCAAGGGTATCCTTGCAAACCCGTTAATTTCAACAGTCTAGTCCAGTGCGCCAGTCCAGCTTAAACTGATATGATTTTCTGCCATGGTACTACTACTCTCAAACTGCCAATGAAGAATTTCTATCAAAAGAGGACTATATTTGATAGAAAAAAATCATCATTTATTTAAAGTTATAGATTAATTTTTCAGAATTTTTACCAAAAAGTTGCCTTCATTGAATGATAATGAACACCAAAGACCTGCAACTCCATTAAGCCAGGTACTGACAATAACAAGGACGCACATGTCTGTATTTCTAATATACTCCTTATTGCATGATTGATCACCTCACTAACTAGATCAACAAAGCTGTGTTGGAAACATTGCGAGGTCCTTCTTGCCCAATATGGATAAAAATTACTTGTATTAAGATAACTTTCTTTATGTGGATTAAACAGACAGGACTTGTGAAAGGCAAATTCTACACAGAACTGTGTTGTCCAGTACTGGCATAGGTAAGCAGACCCTCCCAGTGCAGCAATCCTACCCCTTATTTAGCTGCTCCCCCTCCCTAATGAATGGTATTCTCCTGGATGTTGGGTGAACCTGCCTACTGTTCCGGATCCCCTTGCTAACAGCCTTAGCAAAGATCTTAAGGATCTGGTCATGCCGCCAGCAGTACCAACCTTGCCCAGCACCCTGGAGCAACTGGACAAGATGTGTTCCATGGTTCCTGGGTTGGAACACAAGGGACAGTTATGCCCCATGCAAACAGGTTGGACGGGCGTGGGAGAACATCATAGACTCCCCAGATCATAATCTTAATCCTCTGCGGATTCCACTTCCACATGTCCACCCAGGACTCTCCACTCCAAAGCCTGTTCTCACCTCTTCCAGTTACCTTGATTTTTCATGGCCACTGTTCTGCTGTTTCTTTCCTCCTCCAATGCAACACTTCCTCTTGCACCAGTCTCCTTTTATCCTTCCTGCTGGTGGTGTTGCAGCGGGCTGCCATCACGCTCCCCAGACCTGTCCTGCCTTGTGCCACTCTCCCCTCATGCTGCGGGCAGGATTCTGCCTGCCTTACCGCATCAGCCACCTTCACTTCCTCCCCATCCTCACAGTGATGCTTACGGCAGCCACTTTGGGGTCACTTGAGCCGGTGTATTGAAGATGTTCCCGTGCCCGGGCCACAATGAACTCCTGCTTGACCACGCTGAAGGAGAGCTTGAGTTTATTGCTGTTCTTATACAGCGCAATGTTGCTCAAGCTGTGAGGTGGTCCTAGCCATCTCTCCAAGCCTTCCAACCACTGAGATGGGGACTATGTAGATCAGCAAGGGCTAGAGTAGTCTTGGAAGGATCCCATGCTGATACGTCCAGGCATTAAACTTCCCGGAACACCTGATCTGTCGACAGCCTTCAACCTTCGCTCAAGGTCTGCACAGGTTGCCTTGATGGAGTCTGTGTCCTTCAAGCTGCAGCTGCTGACCTTTTCGAGGCTCTTCACTGGTTTTTCAGTGATAGTGGGGATCTGCTCTCCACCAAACTTGAAGCAGAACTTGTCCATAACCTCCTTTTAATTAATGTAAACAAAAAAAAAATCACTTTGTTCGCAGACTGGAATGCATGCGCAGGTACGCGTAAATAGCCGATAAGCGATTTCATTGCAGGCAAATTTTTGTCCAACAGAAATCTGCACAAAATATACAAAACTTGAGTAAGATGGATGGGCTATAGTGCTGTAAAACTATCTTTGTAGCTTATCTTGAGGGTGTATAACTTGCTGTAGGGCATACATGACTGCATGATTCATCACTGCAATACACCAGGCAGATGGTAGAAGTGGTGTTCGAAGGATTAGACCTGCTTCTGCACAAGTAAGGTGTGCATTTTTTATTACCACGTTTTTCAGTTATTGTTATATTATCGATATGGAACCCAGCATTACCCAGAGTGTTCTTACGCTCATTGGCTTGTTGTATGAGCTAGCTAACCTTTCTGCTGCAGCAAGTAGGAGACATTCACGCTGAGCATGGGTAGGGGGAGGGGAAGGGGGCGGGTGCTGTGAAGAACCAAAACGAGACATTTCAGGCAAGATACAATTTTTTTTTTTTTCAGACAATACATGATAGTACAAGCCAGGCATAGTCAGCTATATAGTATGAATTTAAAACCTAATTTGGTTGTGATTACAAAGGATTATAAGGATTGCAACCAAAAGGACTAATCTATAGTATTTCATGTCAAGCTTAAAGCAACAGTATTAACTTTTTTGAAAAGTATATTCATTTTCATACATTTCTATATATGATGTATTCTGTTTAGTCATAAATGTGCATTTGTCTCTATAGGGAGGACAGTGATGACACCCATTCTCCATCTGACAACTCTGATTGGAGGAAAACCCTGCCCTCCACTGACACTCCACCATCCCTCAGTACCTCCAGTCATTTTTTAAATCATTCATTTTCCCGGAAAAAATATATAGAGATGCTCTCTGTTTGGGAAGGTTAGGGGACACCACGTCTGGGTAAGCTCAAGTGGAGTTTGAATTCTGTAGATGTATTAGCCATATTTTAGCATCAGGTTTGTGCATAAACTTGAGGAGCTCCAGTCAACTTTGCTGATCATGTATGTGCCTGTAACAATAAAAAAGATATGCAGATGTTCTGTATTTGGAGAGATTCTGGTACACTTTGGGATGTGTGGGTGCAGTTTTGGTAAAACTCAAGTGGAACTGAAATGCCTCTAGATATCTTTACCATCTTTTGTACATCAAGTTTTTGCACAAATATGAAGTACTTATGACTTCCTCCATGACTGAGAAATTGAGATATGAAGTGCTAAACTGTAAAAATATCAGGCGTTTTGTAAATTTTTGATGCATATTTTTTATACACTACACACAATGCTCTGATACTAAATTAGTACAAGGTACAAGACTCATCTTTCTTTTAAGCCATCAACCATGTGTGCACAGTAAATAGTTTTTGAAATATTAACACATATAGATGAGTAGAAACCTCGGCGGACATTGCTTTTATATGGGGCATCCTCTGCATGAATTCAGGCTTTGAGATTTCAGGGCTTGTGTCTTGTGAGTACCACAATGCTGTATTACGTTTTGTATTATCTATTGATCAGACTTTGATATTTACATTTTTTCAGTGTTAAAATATGGCATGAAGTAGGACACCTCTTGAAATCATTAAAATAATTTCTGGACAGTAGGCGCATGTAAAAGTATTGCCCCTACCATCGCCAACAATTGAGCTGTCTGTTTGCCAGGATATGAATAATTTATTAAAAACAGTATAACCACTGGTATGGATACTGAAATCAGCTCAAAGCAGATATTAAAAATATAGGCAATACATATGACATAGGGGGCCCTACTTTGAAAGTCATACGTCAAAAGTAGGAAATCATTGACTGATTCTCGCAACATTTCATGGGAGGGGCAACAGTGCAAAGCTATTTTCGTGGACACAAGTTCAAGGTGATAAATCAAATTGGGTGGGTCCATTCCGCTACTGGCAATAGGAGGTCTTTCACATGGCCCAAGCTGCAATGGGTGGGGTAATGTTTTAAAATCAATTAGAGGGCGTTGGCATGACAGTGCATGTTTCAGCCAATCAAAATGAGTGTAACATACAATGAAATCAAGTGCACCCAGCGCTCGCAAGAGAACATGGATAAGCTAAGGCATAGGAAGGCGCCGTAACCGTGACATCCCCCCTTCAAACTAACACTCCAAGGTCATCATCCTGTTGGACCTCTGCCATAAAAAAAGGCAGACTCATTCATTCTTACGGCTCAAGGATACCCTGAATTGTACGATATTCAATTTCTCTTCTACTCCCTTGTTGCACTCTCGACCTGCCTGTCACTTCACGCCACATCCCTTGGCCTGCCTCTTCTCCTGGGGAATTCCCATCTCCCTCATCATTTTCCATTAATTCAATCTCCTCCTTGTCACCATTTGTTAAGCCCAAAAACTCTGAATTGCTTAAATTTCCTGACAAATTTCCACACAATTTGCATTCGATACGTTTGTTTCGCTAGCATATAGCATATTAGCATATGCTAATCAGTTAGTGCTGGTGTCTCGTAACTATGTAAACCATTAAAAAAATCTTAAGGTTAGATTGGTTAAAAAATATATATTTTCTGTGTCAAGACCTAACTACACAGGTTTGATTGGTTGAAAGCTTTTTATATTCATTTATGTCATTTGGGTGAGTAAAAGAGTAGGTTAAAGTCATACCCTACCACCAACAGAAAAGAGCATGCACTGATATTTATGTATTTTATTTTTTGAATAGTTATGACCTATAAAATGTAGGCTATCCTATTTAACTAGTGCTAGATAACTTGCTTGTCATGGTCCATTACGGCAATGGGGACCCATTTTAGCTAACTAGCTAAATATATTGATAAAAATGATCTGCATGCTTGTCCACATGTGTACGCTTGCCTAGTCTCTAACATTGTAGCAGGCAAGGTGTTAGTAAGAGCCAGGTGTTACAGGACTTTGAGGTTGAGCGAGGAACCACACAGGTTTAAAAAAAAGCCCTCAACATGACACATATTACATATTATTTACAAATTCTGCACTTGCTAAATGTAATGTTGCACTCTTTCTACACAAGTTGCCTGCTCTGTCTACAAAGACATGATTTATGTGTAGAGTACAGTGAAATCATAGCCTATAAAAGGGAAAACATTGCAAAGTCTTGCATCATTATGTAACAAGGTGAACTTGTACTGATGTGTTTTTCTAATTTCACTTTTCGTGTGGGTGCAGAGTCTCTTTAAATTAATTAGAATTCACCAGTCTTAATTTGCCAGTCTTGTTCCTGATAGGTCTATTGGCTCTACTAATTTGTTCCTTAAAGGTGTGTCCATTTAGCATTATATAAGCACACACAAATGAGTGGAAAAAAGGCTGTAGGATCTTGGTTTAGCATAGGTGGGTATGGCTGGTATTGTGTCATTTTGTTGCTACCCTGTCACCCACAAGAACCTGGGTAGCCTTTTGTATAATGCGGTGTTACGTTGGAGGTCTCCCGCCTATACAAAACAGGAGTGGCATAGTCGGCCTTTGCTTTGCTCTGCCTCTTCTGTAATACCCCCCGCCCCACCCCCCCACCCCCGGTCAGGGTATTACAGTTAGATATCATGTTGTATAGCATGTTTACCGTGTCTGCACCATTTTCTTCTCTTTTTAAAATTTCCTGAACAAAAGCACAGCTCTAGCAATGTTTAACTACAATACCTTGTATTACATTATCAGTGATAAGTGTCACAGAAAGGCTGTGATTATAATAAAACTGGTAATCACAGTCTATAAAGACAGTAATCACAGTCAATAAGTAATAAATAATACCAATAACAACCTAAGTACCTACTAGTTGTATTTCCGTAGTCAAGAACCCCCCTTATTTCTGGTTTGACATTTACATAGTTAATAAAAATTGGCCAGGGGTTTTACAGGTTTGGCCTCCTCTTGCCTGTAATACAAAGTTTTGTAGGCAATGAATTTGCTTCCTTGCAGTGAAGTCTGCACTCAGTTCAAGCTTGTTTTAAAGGTGAGTTTAGGGAAGCATGAGACAATTCTCCCTGATCAGATTCACCTTTTTTTGGCACTGGAACTCAGTATGACGACAGTCTTATCACGATGGTTTATGTGCTAACAAGCAATGGGAGTTGCTTTGTTTAGGCGTCATGCAAAGCACTGAAAAATATTTTAAATGGTTGTTTGCCTCTATATAAATTAAACTGATGACATTGATCTGATCTGGTTGATTTGCACAGAATCAGATTAATAGTGTCTTGTGTGTTTTCAAAAATCCATTTTGGGAGAAGCCAAGTGCTGGAGAGAGTCCTGGGTAAGAACTGGAGATTTATTGATCTGGGCTCAGAGGGAAGGGTGACGACAATGCAGCAGAGCCAACCCATTTCTGCTTTTCAGTAGATTCCTTCAAGCGTGTGAAGCTCACATTAGAGGTGTTACAATGGGTGCAGTCCAGTCTCTGTGCTGTCCAATCAGCTGTACCCAAGGAGGAAGACGTCTACAAAACAGCAGGAAAAATAGTCTGTCTTTCTTTAGTGAATTGTTTTTTTTTTCGGGCGAGTGAGCTGTCTTTAAGCAATTAACATTCAAATAATCAGTACTTTTCTCAAATTTGCTTGTCCATTGATGGTGTTCATAATTATAAATAAAAAATATATTCCTTGGCAGGCAAGCATAAGAAATAGTATTAGAGAACAATTATTCCAGTGGTTTCATGTGTGACATACTTGCTTTCTCTTGGCTCAGAATACTGTCTGACCTTTAATACTGTTATAACAACTAGAATGTAGCAGCTTCTACTTTGCTGCAGGTAACACACCAGTCCTCTGTGTTGTCCTTATCTTACCCCTAACGTGAGTGAGAGGAGAGCTGCAATTTGATTGGTGGAGAACCTTGATGCAGTCCAATCAAGAATCTGTGGCTGTTTACATGAATCACTCCACAGTGCTGCTGGAAAACCCAATACACATAAGACCTTTTCAGCATGTTTTCCATCTCAGTAACGGAGAGACAATGGTGCCGAGTGTTATGGTGTGAGATATGCTTTGTCGGTGTGAGAGCGTGAGACAAAGCCTGTGTTACAACAGAAGTGTGAGAGCTGGCAACCCTGGTTTAACGTTATAGCATCGAAACAGACATACAAAAGGGCAAGAAGCTTTTAAAGGCGATCCTTAAAGGGATCTTGTCGTTCAAGTCAAACCGTGAAATCATACCAATGTGTAAAAATAGGCTGTTGGTTACTACCATTTACTCTCTGGTTAGCTATATGATTGCTAAAAGCTACACCAAAACGCCAGCTGCTACCTAGAAGATGTTTAGCTGGTCTTTTCCTCCTCCTCCTCCTCAACAAAGCAAGGGCTAAAGCCGATTTTTGCTCTACAGTTAGCAAAGGCACTATGTTTACCATCTGCTGATGAAAACTACAACTGAATTGCGCACAAGTACAACTTGCAGCAAAATGCTCTGCTGCCAACTGTGCAATGTGTGTGTATACAGTGGGTAAAGTAATATAAATATTTACAGTAAATGGATGTGTTTCTGCATATTTAGGATATTTACAGACTTATAGATCCTGGTACACAGGTTGTATTGCATGTGTGTTCTTTTTTTGTTACAGATTTTACAGTTTTGTAGTCCAGTACAGTGTATGGCTATAGTCCAGTTTGTATTAACCAGTTTTGTTCACCTTGTTATGTGGTATGTTGTGTGTGAGTTTAGGTGTACATCACCTGTTTGAAATCCAAACAAAAAGCAGGAATTATTGGTTATTCTGTCTCATATTTATATGTATGTATAGTATATTTATGTGTTTATTTTTTGTTTATGCAGCAGAATTACAAACAAAAAACATCATCGTGAGCTGCCCGCTGAGTACCCCTGAGCTTCTGTATATTCAGTAGGATGTAGAGTGTCTCAGGGGGTACATGACTGTTAAAAGTTTGAGAACCACTGTTCTACAGTGATAAACTGGTTATTCGACCTAGTTTGTTGCACTTCTTATTCATCCCTTTAGGGATGGGTTCACAGGAGCGCAGATGGCTTTCGCTTCCACATTTCTGCCATGTAGTCTAATCCTGCCTGTGGTAGTCCAGTCCTGTGAGAGATATGGCATGAGAAAAGGAGCTCTCTGTGATCCCTGTGGCTTTAATGGAGCTGTACATCCTCTGATACTTGGATATCTGGCAGG
Organism: Albula glossodonta; assembly: GCA_019788955.1. NCBI lineage: Eukaryota > Metazoa > Chordata > Actinopteri > Albuliformes > Albulidae > Albula > Albula glossodonta. The sequence goes on from JAFBMS010000078.1 coordinate 1,640,321, forward strand.
ATTTGGTGGCAAAACCGATTCACTTCCTTCTATCTGGCACCCAGTTTCTCACTTTAACGCTCTCAGGAAGACATTTCACGTCTGGACTTTGACAATCCCCTACCAAAGATAGTTACATGTGTAATATATGTACAGACAGTCCTAAAAGAAATTCACTTGACTGAATAAACGTACATTCATCATGTTAAAATGTGAGAGACATGTACTAAACATACAATGCATAATTATCATGCATTATGTCAAAATGTGTCATATTTCTTAAACCATTTTGACATAGACAACACTTTTTGTGTACTTATATTTCTATGGTGAATCTTAACATACATTTTGTAGTATATGAATCTGACCTTTAATAACTACTGGATCATTATCCTTGTTGCTTAAGCATGACACAACTACTATTATTGAGATGCAAAAGAGTGGTCCTGTAATGAAACTCGTCCTTACTGGCAAACCCTCAGTTGGCGATATTTATTTTTGGATCTTTTTTCACCCAATGACAGGAAACCAGCAGAATCAGTACCTGTTTCACACCTGAGCTGAGAGCTATCTCACTGCAACAGTGACTGCTGAGCACTCAGCCAGTGGTCTGCTGGCGGTATTTGATCAAAGTCATAAAATGGAACTGAAACCTAGCATTCATTCATAAAAACATGTCACCAGTAATGTTTAGGGTTAGCGTGAGGGTTTTTTCCTTGCAGAGCTATGCACACCCTAGGTATGAGGGATGATAATAAAATATGACCTTATCATGATGAGTACTCCACTTATTAGTGCTGTGGAAGTACTATATGCAACTGAATTTTAAATTTTATCCTCTGGGTTCCAGACTGGTGCACATTTTAGCCCAGCACTAATGCACATGATGTAGCCAATCACCTAATCATGAAGCCCCTGACTGCTTTAATCAGGTGTCTTACAGTTAGTCTAGAACAAAGTGTGGTGGGGGAGGTTTGATGCATTGAAAATGGGTTGACCTACCCTATCCTAACAGTACCTGGTGCAGTTCAACCAAACATTGTGTTTTGCTATTGAAAACCAGCTTTTAGACAAATTCGTCAAGTCTCATGTTTTACACTGTCACATTTTTTGTTGCCTTTGCTGGCATCCCAGCGCCTTCAAATATAAATCTCAAGAACTGTTTTAAGAAAACAGTGGCAGATTGTCATAGCTAATGGAAGTTCAATATCGGTGATGATGACAAACTTTTGGAATCATCAAATAGTGTAGCAATAACAATAGTGTAGGAATTTGTTTTATTATTCCTCACACGGGGCACCGACAGTGTGGGAATGTTTGCTATTCCTAACAACAGGGGGCGCCACTTATGTGGAGGAAATTCTAGAACATATTCTACTAATGATGGTGTAATTACTTCAGGTGCTGTCTCGGGTTACTCTCTGTCTTTTATACTGTTTTGTTACTTTTCTTCTGATTGTAACTTTTTTCCTTCCCTACTTGGAGAAGTGTATTCCTCGGCGACAATGTGGCTTGTCAAAACCATTCAACCTTGTAGAAGCAGCAAACACATCTATTGTTTACTCCAGGGATGAGCTGCTGGATATATGCCAACATGCATCGGCCGTTGGAAGACCCGAAATCAACAGGGAGCTGAGGAGAAAATACAGAGGATGTAGGAGACAGTGGATCATGGGAAACGCTCCGCAATGAGATGGATGGACTAACCGCACAGAAACTGCAAACAGGCGTCCAGACAACTGATTTGTTCACCCCTGAGATACCATGGTCAGCAACATGGACGCCCCCCAGGGAACCATTCTACCCCCTTTCTGGTTCACCCTCTACACCTTGGATTTTAATTATAACTCTGAGACCTTCCACCTGCATAAGTTTTCTGACGACACAGTGGTGGTTGGCAGGATCAGACGAGGACATGAGGAGGAATACAGAACCCTGGTGGACAACTTTGTTGAGTGGTGTGGGCGGAATCATTTGCAGCTCAACATCAAAACAACGGTACTGGTGGTTGACTTCAGGAAAGTGAAAACCTCCCTAATTCCAATCACTATCAAGGGGACAGAGGTTGAAATTGTCTAGGACTTTAAATACCTGGATGTTCACCTGGACAATAAGCTGGACTGGTCCAATGAACTCAGAGGCTGTGTACAGGAAGGCACAGAGCCGACTGTACTTCCTGAGGAGACTCCCTCTGCTCCTGCTGCCGTCCTGGCTGGAGCCGGTGGGCTCCACCAGGGACATTTGGTGCATGGTGACCCGCCCTTGCACACTCATGGGAAATCAGCACAGCAGTCCCTCCTTCCTCATTCTGCAGCCACCCTTGCCAGAGCAGACAAACTGCACTTGGGGCCTTCAGTGCTGGTTTCTCTCATCATTGCACGCTCCCAGGGCAAACGGCTCTGCGGCCCTCCTTCCCCCTGGCTGGTGCTTGACGTCTCTGCTTTCACCCTCTTCCCTCTCTGAGCGTAAGGTTTTAGAGCAGACCTGGGCAAACTACGGCCCGCGGGCCACATCCGGCCCTTTGTACGTCCCTGTCCGGCCCGCGTGAGGCCAATCATAAACACCATAAATTAATCAAAAATCTTTTTTTACTTTTATTTTGAAATTTTATTTTGAAAAGCGTTACGTTACGTTACTTTTGTATGAACGTATGCACGTAAGCGAGTGAAGGTTAACAGCTACAAGTGATTCTAGCAAGGTCACCCTCAAGATGTCGGCTTACTCTAAGAAAAGAAAAGTTGATAACGAATGCCGTGTTTTCAACAAGACATGGACTGCCAAGTATTTCTGTACAGAAGTTAAAGGTAAAGCAGTGTGCTTAATCTGTGGTACACAGATTGCTGTGTTTAAAGAGTATAATTTGAATCGCCACTACACGACCAAGCATGAAGATAAATACAGAAATCTGTCTGATGAAGAGCGTGCAAGGGAGTCTGATGCATTGCTTGCAAAACTACAAACCCAACAAGGATTTTTTCTAAACTTCACACTCCCAGAGATGCAGCCGTCAGGACAAGTTATGTCATTTCTCACAAAATCGCCAGAAAAAGTAAGGCGTTTTCCGACGGAGAGTTTATTAAGGAGTGTTTATTGGACTCTGCTGCGCTGATATGCCCGGAGAAAAAGGGCGCATTTGAGAGCGTTTCACTCTCCCGACGCACTGTAACGAGGCGTATTGAGGACATCGCAGGAAACTTAGAGCTTCAGCTGAAGAACAGAGCGGCCGACTTTGACTGTTTTTCTCTGGCTTTGGATGAGAGCTGCGATGTACGTGACACCGCCCAGCTACTCATCTTCTTACGTGGGATAACTGCAGACTTTCAAATCACGGAGGAGTTAGCAGCCATGCAGTCAATAAAAGGGACAACCACTGGTAATGACTTGTTCAGAGAGGTAAATGCATGTTTGGACATGTTAGGACTGAAATGGGACAAGCTTGCAGGTGTGACAACAGATGGTTGTCCAAATCTGACAGGGAAAAATGTTGGACTTTTAAAGAGAATGCAAGATAAAGTGACGGAAATTAACCCTGTGCAGAAACTGACATTTTTGCATTGTATCATACATCAGGAAGTGTTGTGTAAGACAGTGTTAAAAATGAAACATGTCGTTGATGCTGTCAGTAAAATAGTTAACTTCATCAGAGCGAGAGCTTTAAATCACAGACAATTTGTTGCATTGTTAGAGGAAAATGAGGTTGAACATGGTGACATAAGCTATCACTGCACTGTTAGGTGGCTCAGCCTTGGCAAGGTACTGAAAAGCTATTCAAAATATTTAATTTAGAGAATTTTACAATGAAAGAAAGTTGGTGGCCCTCTGACACAATTCAGGTTTCTCATGTGGCCCCTGATAAAAATTAATTGCCCACCCCTGTTTTAGAGTATGACGACATTACGATCAGTCTTAAGACTCCACCTTTCCCTACATCTAAAGTCCTGACTTCCCACGAATTCTGCCTAGCCTTCTTCCAGTACACCAACATTGTCTGCTCGGTTTACTCTCACAGTCGCAGAGAGCTGGCAGATTACCTGGGTATTATTGTGGATTTAGCTGTCCATTTTGGGGGTTCCTATTTGTATTCATATCACAAGCTTTTTTCTGCTAAGTCTGCTGAGAAGGTGTCGCAAATTAATGTGTGTCCTTATTGGGGGTTTTTGGACTTGTACTGCCGGGTTTTCCTGGGGTTGAGAGCTTTGGTTCGCAGCATATGTCACTCCACCAAACACTCCACTCGCTGATACTCCATGGTCGATCGCAACCGCCATTTTGTATTGTACCCTGGTATTTAACCACAAACAAAATGATCTGGGATGATCAAACAATCATTACAATCTCAGTCACTCTTTCAAACGAAGGAAACATCAGTGTATCCCACCGCAGAAGTCTTTTCACATTACTGGGTGACATCATTTTGCTCACAACCAGTCAGATTAATCCCCCAGACCATCCCACTGAAAATTTCACCATCAAAAAGTTCTAAAACATGACAAAGAATTTACCAACCCTTAAGTACAGTGCCAGAGCAGTACAAGGTAATTGGATTATTTACATTAATAGGGAAACATCACTATTTGCTTTTTCATACATATCCACATTGACGAGATATATTCACTTTTTGAGTTGCAAATGGTTATTTTACCAAGGTAAAATTGAGCAAGTTACTGTAGCAACAAGTTTATTTATTTTCTTGTACATATGTTTATTTTAAATCATGAGCAGAATGCGAGTAACTGACATTCATAGTTTAATGCATAAAAAGGGCTGGCAGTGGATAACAAACATGATTGGCTCAGGTATCCTTGGAATCAGTTACACAACTTCCTTAAAAGCCGAGATCAACTGTCATGAAGGGCTAATTGATTTTGCTCTACCAGTTTTTGTTTCATCTCTTCGTTTCATTGTCTCTGCCACTCGTTTCCTCCCCTCATTTTCTCTACATACTTCCAGGGTAGATGACAAGTGGAGGAGATGAGAAAAAGTATTGGAATGCACCCCTAGATTATTAGGACTTGAAAATGGCTGCAGGTGGTAATCAAACATTTTCCTAAGAATTTATGTTGTTACTTTGATCTCTTTATCTGTTGTCTGGTGGAGAAATTTATGTTGTATTCATACATTGTCACTGAACTGTTATTAGGCACTATCAAATTGTGGTGATATTGAATTGTGAACCTCATATCGTATATATAATCAAACTAATGAGATAACTATATCGTCCCATCCCTAGAGCCCAGTGTTACAGCTTTACGTTTGGGGTTTTTCCCCTGTTGTTTAGACAGTCCATTCCTCTTGTTCAAGTGAATCTCTGGTTTTCCGAGGTGCAAAGTTGGGTCACTTGTCCTTGCAGTGGTGAAGAGGGGAAGCATTCACTCCTCTGGAATCCGAGGTCGGTTCTCTTCGTACACATAGCAGAATCCTTCTTGCAGACTGTTGACCTCCGGGGACTTGCAGGTCTTCGCTCTGCTGGATTTGCCGTTTTGCGTGAATGGCTTTCCATGGTACTTTGCAGAGTTCCATTCATCTTCTAGCCTTGTGACTGTGCATCTCTGCACAGTTTTGTTAAATGAAAGAGAGAGGGTTGTCTTGCATGCAAGGGAGATGAGTTCTAGTGTGAGTCATGCATGTCAGTGGTGGGAGAGAGAGAGAGAGGGAGAATACCTGCATGCACCAGGGTCAGGAGAGAGAGAGAGTTAAAGGTTGTTTGTCCATTTGTAATGCAGGTTTTATTGCTTTTTGTACAACTCCGTTGTACTGTATATGGTTACAGTGACGGAAACTACATCTATGGCTGGTGTCTTATGTCACCTTAACTGTCTTTGGAGTTTTGCTGTGGAGTGAATGTCGTTCCTTAGTCCCTACAATAGTTTGACAAAAATTCAATGTGTTTGTAGAGACCACAGGATGGGGTGACTCAGGGTATAAATTAAAGGGTGGGGTGGCTGAATTCTGAGTGTTTTCTACCACAAATCGTCTTGTTTCCATTACAGGTAGGTTGACAGGTATGAATGTTTGTGGACATCCTATTTCTTGTGAGTTTCATCTCATACTTTGTTTTTCACTTCATTGTCCAAGGCAGTGCCCATGTTGTCATTTAAAAGAGGTGCATTCTTAAAACAAAAAAAAAGAGGTCGAGATTTTATGGACTTTTTGTCCTTTTTTAGTATGTTTGAAATATGTGACATGATTGTACATATGCAGTAATGGCTATTGAGACAGCAACATCAAACCTTTATACATTATACAGATGCCAGTCAGACAAGAGGATAACTTAGATAACCATATACAGTCACGGTAAACAGTACATAACAAGAGCAAGGAAGAACAGGCAGAATAAGAAGCAGCAGACAAGGGAATATCACATCTCCACCGAAGGGCTAGAGAGGGAGATATTATTCTCTGAGGAGTCTCATGCCTACAACTGGTCCCCAAAGTTGAGGCGGGTAGGGTGGAATTCTGTGGCCGGTTGGTAAAATCGCAATGGGAAAATCGCAATTGGATCTTTTGAATATTCCCACATACCATTTATATTACCACCATACACTTCTTTTTTTTTAACAAATTATAAGACATAAAAAAATTAAATGACACTCAACTTGTTTCCACATAAGTGGTCTTCAAGTACTTGTCTTTCTCTATAATGAACAATAAATTGTACTGAATGACAAGTTAAAATAAAAAAATAAAAAATAGAAGTAGTACACGGGTTTCTGAATATTGTTTGTGCCACTTAGGCTCTCCATTAAAACACTTGTGGAATAGGTTGTCATGCCAACCTAACAAATGCCTGAGCAGTGCAGTGGTTTCTGCAACGTTGTTTATTACTGCTTCATTATCCAAGGTTTTGAAAACTCTTTGACATTAAACTTTCAAACTGTGGTTTACTGTATATGCAGTGGTGAGGAAAGCTACTTTGAAATTGTAGCGTGTAAAGTTCCTTGCAAAGTTACAAGGTGCTCACAGTTTAAAGCAGGAAGGCTACAGCTAAGCTACCATTTTGATTTAAGCTAAGCTATTAGCTTAAATCAGGTACTAGGTACTAAGAATAGTAGCTTACTTCAGTAAAGTTACTTAACCAAAGTTTGAAGAGAATCAACTGTGGCACTGTCTTTTTCGCTTGAAACCAATATAATATACAGCACAATAATGTATAGCTATTGATTTGTACAGGGATGATCAGGTAAGAGTATAAGAGCCTTTGCTATTTTGTAAACCACTCTTAGGCCACCTTAATTTAACCATAGAACCACCATAACTAGCCATTTGAATCATTATGTGAAAATGTCCACTCAGACCACTGTTTATTTTAATATGCAAAAATATAAAAGAAATTTGATTAAAAGTAAAATGTGACTAATGTTAGCTATTAAACCGGTTTTCATCTCCCTACAATTACAATTCACTTCTAATTATTCACCACTTTAACACATCAGTTCTAAGAAGAAATAAATGCACAACTAAAATAGTACCAAACTCAAGATCATCCCCTGGTGAATATGCAAGCATTATTTTGGGGAAAGGGAGACTGGTGCTAGAAAGAGAGACATCATTTTGAAAATAGCAAAGTCATTGTCATACTTCAAAAAATGTAGTTAACTTAGCATCGCTACTTGTGATGAGCTATTCCCCATCAGTGTTCATGTGGAGTGCTACATTGTGCTTACATCATATCTGTAGACCATAGATACCCGTCTCAACAATATAATTTTCTGAGCCTTGAGTCACCAGATGAAAACTCGTGTTAAAAATATGTCTTAATTTCTTGCACATTTTGTCACGTCCTCCTCGATTGCGTTTCTCTTCAACCTTTCACTTCACCTTTCCTCGTTTTACGCCAACTTCTACATATGTTTTGTGACCAGCCTGGAATCGACCAATCGGAGCCATCTCATCATTAAGGTTTTTGGTGTTCTGCGTTGCGGCTTGTCGGAAGACCAGGGTTGAGTTAGTATCGGTGTGTGTGTGTGTGTGAGTCAGAGGTGGAGAGTGTAGCTGCAGCATGCTGTGCATCAAGTATACTGTAGTACTAACATAAAATTATTTCAGTTGCTGACCCTCATCCAGCCCACGTCCTACGTAATCCACTGGAGATTCTCCTTGACCTCCCGATTAATCGCTCTAGCATTGTCTCCACCAGCAGGACACTCACTTGACAAAGGAGCTGTTGACAAAGGAGTCCGAATGTTGAGACCCTGGAGGGCTTTGTCTGCAATAAGAAATCCTGGGCCGTGAGAAAATATTCTCCGCATGTCATGCTGACAATTACAACAGTAAAATGCTAATTTTAACATGTTTAACTCTCCTCCGCAAGAAATGGTGCAATTTTTGAACAATGCAATGAAAGTGTCAGTAAATTCTGTTTCTGTTTGAAATGAAAGAGAAAATTGGAGCACCTGGTGGGAATGGACTGTGGAAGTACTTTTGAGAGGAGAGGCTGCAAAGATATTGTGAGCACACAGAGCAATGGCTTCTTGGGAAAAAAAAAAATGATTGAAATAGAGGCAAGTAAATTGCAGAGGTAACCATAGTGAAGTGCTACCACAAAGGAAAGTTCTTAGAGTTCAGATAAAAATGGTTACTGCTTAACAAAGTGCATGAGTAATTGCAATGTTCTATGTGCCCCTAAAGTTGTCGAGGCATCCAAATATACTAGCACATATATGGACCATTTTTATGAGATTCGAGTGATTCTGAAATACCAATTTATTCATGATGGCAGTTTGATATTGGTCAAAAGAACCACAAAAGTTGGAACAACCACTTGTTGACTTATAATATGCACTACACATTGCAGTTGGATGTAAGAAACCTATTTCAATTTTCAACTAAGAATTAAGTGCCTGGAAAGTCTGATGTGGTCTTTTATGAGCAGTGAAACAGAAGGGTTTCGGAGAGATGAATTTGAATCCACCATAACAACAGTGCACATACTGTCAGAGAATCACAAACAGGGAGGATGCGAGGTCTGCAGATAACCACCACATCCTTAGACAGTTATTTCTTTACATCTGTGAGGGCTCACTGGCAGGCTGTAAGAGACATTAGTTTGTATGCATGGACTGGATCCCTTGTCAGGTTCTCAGGTCTAAAGCTTTCTTATAGTCCCAAGGTTGGGCTGGGAGCTTCAGCAAGACTGAATTTTCACAGCAGCCGTGTGCTGGGACGAGGCAGTGGGTCTGTGGGACAACTGTCCCCTGAGTCTCTGCAGAACTCCTCGAAATTGTTCTTTGCCTTTTATGGGCTGTTCTGATTGCAAGTGCCAGACAGAACTCTTGCTTACCTTGTCATAGCTTCCATTACTACTGTGCAGATGAGTCCAGGTATAACAACCGAGGTCGAGAGATGCTTGGTGCCTTGTAGTTGTTAAGTTGTCGAGTGGTTTCAAAGCAACACCTGAACAAAACTTCTTCACATTCGGGTGAAAAACAAACTAAAACCAAAAGTTAGCAGTCTAGCAGCCAGTCTAATCAGTCAGTATCATGACAATTAAGTACCAAAGCAGAAAGCAACACAACCGGTCTGAAAGCAGGCATTAGCCAGCTACCCACATGGATTTGAATATAATGAGGAATGTTTGCCGTTTTCTTTTATATTTCAGTAAATTTTCTATGTCGTGTAGGTATGATTTGTGGTATTTTCATGTAGAAATAGGTAGGGGATGTAGAGAACTGGTTAGAAGTCGAAATGCAAATATGTAGTTGACATTCCCTTAGTGGTGAATGTTGAAGTACTTTGTCTCTACCTTGTCCATCATGTCTGCCTGTAGCTCAAAACTCATGCTTGTTTGAAGGATATCATCTTAGTAATTAGACAAGGCAAACACAGCTCCCCATTCAGTAAAACAACAATAGCAGTCGCGGAAGTTTGATCTAGGCAAAGTTTAGTTAGTCTTAATTCATGGATTTTAAATTATTTTGAATCTTATATCCAAAATTATAAACAGTGCCCTTCTGGAATGAATCAAAAACATAAGTATTATCTGTGTACAGAATTAATTTTTAATCTTGTTTGGGAACTTGAATTCTAAGTCTAGTAGGGCAAATATGGTTTCAGATGTTAACAAGGTATAACCTACACCTTTGGAAAATAAGATTCTAACATCCTCGTCTTCTCTCCTCTTCCAAGTTCTTGGACCCCAGGAGGACAGATGAAGAAACCTTAAGGAACCGTTTTTCTCCAAAGAGTGTAACTGTGGAGAATCTGTTGTGGTTCTGGAACTCACTTGTACCTTTCTCCCTGTTCCCCGTCCCCTCCAGGCTCCAGGGAGATGCAGAACTTCTTAGACCTGCGGTTTGTGCTGGAGCCCATGGACACAGTGACAGTGAGGGGGGGCGACTTGCAGCTGGACTGTGAGGCCCGGTCAGACAGGGGCACACCGATCATTACCTGGAAGAAGGACGGGGTCCTGCTGAACACCGTGGTGGATGACAGAAGGCGGCAGCTGAGCAACGGCTCTCTAGTCGTCCAAAACATAGTACATTCACGGCACCACAGGCCGGACGAGGGCTCCTATCAGTGCCTGGCCTCCCTGGAGGGCTCCGGAGCTCTTATCAGTAGGACGGCCAAAGTCACAGTGTCTGGTAAGCCTCAGTAAAGCCAGGTGGCTTAACTTCCTGTAAATCTGCGCTGTTATTTTCTGATAGGCAGACCCACTTTCATTGATGAGTTGTTTAAGATGAAAAGGGTATCATTTTCAGTTGGGAAATTATCTGCTAGTTTTTTCATTGCTCGTCTTCCAAGTTCTGAAACAGAGTTGGAGATGTGGACAGATGAGATGTGACACAATCAAAAATGTGAAAATACAAAGAAAAAAAGTACTTCCATATATTTGATTTACTGTAAACCCAGCATTTAAAACAGAACAAAGTTTCAATTATGATTCCCCTCGCAGTCATCAATGGACATAATTCTCAGCAAAAGACCCATATTAATTCTGTTGAAGAGACAAATCATTTCTTGGAGTTCTGTCAAGCTGTTTGTTTCTGATTCTCTGCCAGTGAGGAGATTAAAAACTTCCTTCAAAAGGTGATCATGGAAAAAGCCTGAAAATTCAATTATCACTGAGCCTGTCTTTTTTCATTTCACAATGTGAATCTGAAAATTATAATGTGGACTACTTGGTATAAGCAAAGCACTCCACATTTTACATAATTCTTTGTAGCGATTTATCTACTGTGCCGTATATAATCCCTGGCCACAATAATCCAGAAGAAATCGCATAGTGATTAGACAAAACAAAGCTGATGCTTGAATTGTCCAAAAACTAACACCACATGCCAATTGTCGTTCAAATGCGGTATGATAAATCATAATGACAAATAGGGACTTGCAGATAAACCTCAGCTGGGCCCAGCTCCTAAGTGCAGTCATACAGGTACCAGTGGGGGAGGACCAGAGGACACTTTCCCTTTTTACGGTTATCCTTTGTGCAGCTCAAATTCAATTCAGTCGGGGCAGGTTGAGTAAACATAGAAGGTTTCATAACTATGTAGATTTAATACACCTTTAGGTTATATGAAGGCGAAATGGTTCACCCCTCGATTGTACACAGACTACATGGTTGACATATTGTGACAATGCAGAACCATGTGTGATCCAGTAGTGATCAGGAATCAGTAGTTCTCTAGCTGAATTGCATTACATTGGAATCTATTGATCGGGCAAATCCTTTTACTCCAGGTTATTTGTGGCCACTAGTAAAAACTCCAGATAACTAAATTAACTGTAAGCCCCATAATAGGAATAGGCAGTAATACACCACAGATGCAGATAATAATAGTATATAACTATACATACAAATAACATTCTTAGATTCTCATGCTATGTGGCTAAAATATATCCAATGGAGAGCAGTAGAGCTGAGTAGCTACAGCAATTTTATCTATTAAAAGTATTTACCTGATATCCCAATATGGAAATTCCTAAATGTGACATGGAAGGTAATAATGGACTTTGATGAAAACGGATACCTTTTTTTAAATCTCTGCCATTTGGCAGATTGTCCACTAAAGTTTGCTAACTTACCATCCGGGTGGAGTGAAGCCACTTAGCTCGTTATAACTACTCCAGATCTAAAGGGATCATTGTGCTCTGACATGATTTTTAGTTACCACGGTACCCTTTTTGAATAATTGCTGTCTTCCAATCTTTTTGCGATTAGTCTATATTCAATATAGTCTAATTTTGTGAAACCATTTTAATTGCAATCTAACATGTATCGATACAGTAGAACCACAAAGACATAACTTAGAGTGGTAAACTGAACAGTTAAAGACCTGAAAATAGAATTATTTCACTCAGTGTTTTGTGAATATAGCCCCTGGACACTGTAAATGTTGAGAGACAGTGGCCATGCCAGACAAACTGTCCAAATGTCATGACAAACAGAAACACAACAAGTCTTCCAAAGAATAATAAATAAATCAAAGCCACTCTTTTACCAAACTAATCTTCATGAAGTGTGTGGCGCTACTGATCCCTTAAGTGTCAACTGATCACACCTAAGCCTGAGAACCCGGTCCCAACCACATAAAGTGAAAAGGATATAACTGTGGATAAGTTGACCTTGACAGTCAAATACATTCTCATTCAGTAATAATGAAAAAAAAAAAATGCCTCTTCAATATGTAACAAATGCTTATGCAATATACAACTAACAAATTCATCTTTGATATATAAGGGAACAGAAATATCAGGAATATGTGAAGATAAACCAAACAAACTAAATAAAATAAGGCCTGCAGGTGTTTGGCCAACGTGAGACAGAAGGACAAATGTCTCTAACTGTCCAAATGCAGGTGAGTGAGCGTAAACGAAACTCCCTCCCCAAACAAGGCGAGAGATTGTTCAAAATAAGCCTAAATCAAATCAAACCAAACAAACAAATGACAGCCGAGAATAATCAGTAAGAGTCCTAAGGCTAGCGTTTAAAGTTGACGAGATTTGTTTTGCTGCAGTCTGCTGGGATCAGAAGTAAGATCAGAATGACACTGGGTGTTCAATTACCTACCTCTTTTAAGCCCAAAAGAAAGGGTGTCGTCACACCCTGATTGGCCAAGAGGGGAAATGCACTAAGGTGGTCCCAATTATCAATTAGGAGCCAGTCTCCACATCCTGAGCAACAGGTGATCCAAATAACCCTCCAATCAACTGAGGGAAAGGAATTTCAACATGCAGCACAACAAAACTGAAAAAAAAAAATGCCTCTTCGATATATAAGGAACAAATGTCTCTTTGATGTGTAAGGGAACAGAAATATCAGGAATATGTGAAGATAAACCAAACAAACAAAATAAAGCCTGTAGGTGGTTAGGCCACCATGAGGCGAACTGGAAAGACTTGCACGAATGTCTCTGCCCAAACTGTCCAAATGCAGATGAGTGAGCGTAAACGAAACTCCCTCCCCAAACAAGGCGAGAGATTGTTCACAATAAGCCTAAATCAAACCAAACTAACAAATGACAGCCAAGAATAATCAGTCAGAGCCCTAGGGCTAGAGTTTCAAGCTGAAGAGCTTTTTTTATGATGCAGTCTGCTGGGTGCAGAAGTACGATCAGAAATTGCACAACCCAGATGTGCAATTTCCTACCTCTGTTTAGCTGAAAAGAAAGGGCATTGTCACACCCTGATTGGCCAAGAGGGGACATTCAGCACAAAGTTGGTCCCAAATCAAAGCAATTTTTTTAATTTCAAAAATTTCAAACATGGACTTCAGATATGGCCTGGGGTGAGGAATCGTCATCTTTATCTGCCGTAACCATCATTACCACCGCCAAGCTCAAATTGAACTGTTCAGAAAATGCAGCAAGTACTTTGAATTTGACTGACAGCGTAGGAGTAGTTTACTGTGATTGGTTTTTCTCCTGTGACGGACACACTGTATGGCCTATCGCATTTTAGAAGAAAAAAGGAAATTCACCCACTGACTCAAAGTTATGCTTCAAAGTAACGAGTAACAGGAACCTTCATAAAAATGTAGTGGAGTCAAAAGTACGACATTTTTCTTTCAAATGAATTGGAACAAAAGTCATAAGTTTCCAAAAAAAATGTATACTCAAGTTAAGTACAGATACTTGAAAAATGTACTTAAGTGCATTACTGTTAAATAATGCATATAAGTATGTATATGTACAATTTGGTGTTGACCATTAAGGTTTTAAATAAATCAATTTGCTATCAGAAAACAAAGGAGTGACAACTACATGGGTCATTCCATGCCAACCCACCCAGAATTCAGAACTTTTCCCAGTTCATGTCATGGATTTTGTTGAAAAAAAGAATGTAAAAATTTCTATGAAATGCGTGGGGCCTTGCAAAATCCCATACCTCCACTGCAAATACTTTTTTTAGTTATGATTTTTTGAAGTTTGGCCGTTTGGAGCTAAATTTCATCATTTTTGTATGTGTATTGTAAGCCTTACCAATTGCTTATTTTTCAATGGATTGAGTTTCATTTGTGATGAACACCCAAGAAACCCTAAGGATAATTTGCAACATGTATTCATGTAAACAGTCACAGTTAAAATCCCCAGGCTCAGGACTCCCAGGCAAGCATCCAACCCTGTGAGCCACTCAGAGCCCTGAACTAATTTTTGACATTATCAACCAGTTGCATCATAAAACAAGTCTGGGCTAATCCCACTTGAAACAGGTTTGGGTGGATTATTTTAAAATGGATTGCGATATACCCAGAAGTATATAAAAGAGCGCAATCATAATTCATTTCATCATTAAGCAGTTTGGTGTGATAATGAGATCATGGAGCCCTGCTCTATTGGAAAAAGCCTAGAAGAAGAGGCCAACTGTCAAAGGACATCCTACACTCATGGAAAAGATGATCTTAAAAGTTTGGCTGAGTTGGGAACAGACAAGGAACTCTTGAAGTTGAGAAGTGGATGTTCTGACTTTATATTGAACATTACACAGAAAGAACGAACACACACACACGCACAATTCACTGTGGAGCTGGAAATTTCACAGAATTCCAGTCCATTTTCCATTTTCTACCCATTTGTTATACTGTTGATGGTTTTGATTTGTGATTTGTGATTTGAGTATCCAGAAGCACAGCATTAACTACAAATGTGTCTATGGAGAATAGAGCATAATGCAGTATTTATGCGAAAGTGGTGTGCTCCCATGTGTACTGTTGTTCATCCATACTTTATTACACAATAAAAGCAGTAAAAACATCTATAAAGACTAAATCATGTCTTCCAAGGGTAAATCCAAATGGTTATTAAAGAACATGTCCTGCATCTGCCCACAACTCCACTTTTCACCTTAATGAGCAAGGAAAACTACATCCCTACCATGAAATGAAAGGCTTTCTGTCGAGTTGTTACATCAGAGTCAATAGTTGTTTGATCGTTCATGAGAAAAGAGGGTAACATTGTGTCTGGTAGACTGAGATCCGTTAAGGTAATTATGTGCCCTGATCGTGCACTGATGGAAAATATTCCCTGAAAATTAGTATTTCCTAAATTACTGTTGCAACCAATGTGCAGAAACATGCAAAAGAGAATGTCACACCAGGCATTGTGGGAGATTGCGGTATGTCAGATGGCATGATGAAGATTAATTAGTTTGTGTTTGATGTGCCTCTTGAGTAGCTCTTCATAGTTTTAACCCGTCTCAGTGTTTCAAAACACCAGCACAGTGGCAAATGTAATGTTTAATGAGAGGTAGGTATCTCTCTCCCTCACCATCTGCATCCATCCATATCCAACCCCACCCCCCGGACCTGCAATGCATGTTGAACAATGACTGTCAGTGCCTGTCACAGATATTGCTTGCTGTTGGTCCCCTTGAATTTATGAGTCAAAGGTAATCATTACCAAAGCAGGATTTAAATCTCCCCTGATATTAAAACCAGCTCGGCACGGGGTGTGACTGAACATTAAGCCCACGTAGCATTATGCTAATCTTTATGTCTCAGCTTTACAGAGGAGTGTGTCACCGAGGTCACCTGAAACCTCTGTCACCGATATTTTATTTTGCTTTCGTTCGGCTTAATGCCGTCGCGCAGTATACCTTTGGAGAAGCAGTACCCGAGCTGCCTAAACCCTTGGAGCTCATGCATCACATGGGTTGCAAGGAAGAGATTATTGCTCTAATGAGGAAATCAGTGTACTGGGTAAGAAAGAGATCTTCATTCAATTAAGGCATCTGCTGTTGGCCTGGGCTGATGCACAGAATTTCTTCTCAGCTCATCCTAACAAGCGTTCTAATCACTGTCATCCTGGCTTTGGAGAACTTGAAGGAAAAGCTGCTTATTTTTTGAACACGCTGCTTAATTGAATTTAGGAACACTTCAGCTTATTTGCTTCTCGACACTCCGCAGTCCATGCAGAGCTGTCCAGGGAACAGCACAAAGGGATCAGAAGCAGAAAAGATTCCAGTAGCAATAAATTATTGAGAATGAAACTTAACTAACACGACCAGTGTTTTTTTATGCTGTTCCGACCAGTCGTGTGGGCCTATTCTCTGTGTTATTCACCGAGAAGAGCATACATTCAAGCAAGGTAGATTTGTTTCATTTAATTTCCTCAGGAGTGGGACAGTGAAGTGAGCACTGGGTAGCAGATTCTCACTGAGAGGGCTTGGGTATATCCCTCAAGGTACGAAGTACACACCTTTATATTCAGTAAAGGTGGGATTTAGTTATCTGCATATTCAACATAACACACATTTAAGCCAAAGAAAGCAGCCGCGGTGGCTACAGTAAAGAGACACAGGCCAGTAAGGATTTATCTTTGGTCTGAACCAGACTTAAACAGCAAGTTAGAAAGCTGGGCCCAAATCCCTGTGGGTCTCAGGCAATTCAGTAGACTTATTAAAATGTCTTCTGTCAATGACATGCGTCCACATTCTCTCTCACATGTGAATATGCATATCATGGATTATCATGAACACGCTTACCCCATGGCCTCACCATTTATTTGTGTTTTCAACCCAAGAATAGCAAATGAGGGAGAGTTTCTGATGAAGTAGGACTTTCAATGAAGTTCTTTGTATTCAATTAATGATAACAGCATAATGTTTCAGATGTACTGAAAGTTTGCTCCTCGTTCCAAGAAACAAGAGAAAAATAACTTTTTCCCCTAGAGACTTTAATGAAGAAAATGAATTGTGTTTGCTTTCACAGACATGAATGTTATTCTGTGGAACAATGTAAATTGCTGTTATTATAATATGAGAGAGCAGAACAGCATAATAGCATATGCTGTGTTGTGACATTTTACAGAAATGTGGTTGACCTAAAAGGCATTCTAGTGATGATAGGTCCTGAAATAACTTGGAAATGGCTTTGTGCTTTGAATGCCATGGATATTTATATTGTTGTGTCTAGACTACAGTGCATAATACAGGAAGGCAAAGTGTTAGAGTTCTCTTTTGATTGCATTTTGGCCAAAGTGTTGATTTAAATGAATGTTTAGATTGAACCAAAATGCTCTACAAAACTGTTTTTTTTTTCATGGTGGGTTTTTTTATTAAAATTATGAAATATACTTATCTCTATTAAAGCTTTTTGCCCAAAGTTTTAAGAATAGAACCTACTATAGTATCTTTGCCAGTAGTAACTTTTCCAATATGAATTCTGAGTAACAAGATGCAAATATGATTTTGACCTCCATGCCTGATAACTGCAGAACTTGGATTTATCTTTCAAAAAATGTCTCAGTGAACTGCAGCATTCCCCACAAATGCACAGGGGTGTGTATATTTTGATTACATCTACATGGCGGGCATTTTATTCAAGTCTTTCAGGAACATAGCTGGCCATGCTAGAACTAAACCCTGAAAATTAATTACGTGGTGAAAGGGTTAAGCGGAATTTCAGGGAACTGATTCTACACACATAACGAACCTGGATGAAGTTGCGTACCCCAAAGTGAATCTGCAGTGTGTCCCACACATAAGCTTAATTTAGCCGGACTGCCTAAAGGTATATTAAGGGACGCCCAAGTATATTTTGAAGTCCTAGAACGCAACGCCATCGACAATATCAGCTAATCTCCCGTGAAATCTTCCTTAGCTCTATCCTCTCCCATCCCTGTACGTTCTGTCTGCACAAGAAGAATTTTCTACAAAATCATGCACAACACTTAATATCTCCTGATTGGTAATACCTCAGAAGAGCTCCCCTTTTGAGACGAAGGGAACCACAGCCAAGCAGTGCCAAAAGTGATGACAAAACAAAAACATTATGTTTGCACAGGATATTTGCACAGGACTGAAATGCAATGACCACTCAGAAACAACGAGGCCAAAACAAAATCTTCCACGACTGCCTTACCTTCTGGCTCTTCCCTGGTCTGAGGGAAAAAAAATGTTTTTAAAATCTTACATGGTGGAAATATATAATGTTTTTGCCGCGATACAATATGAATGATTTATGTTATTTACATTACAGAGCCACAGCCACGATTCTCAGGAGCATCCTATTGCTGGAGCCCAGACTCCAATCAGCTACTCTGCAACTCTGAGGAGAAAACGTCCAGTGCCACTGGTTATCCCATTAACCCATAGAGGGCAAACAATGAGGGCACATAAACAGCATAAATATTACAGCAGATAAGCAAAAAAATCTTTAAAATCTGGAAAGAACCACCAAATTGTTTTGAAATAATTATTCCATTGTCATGTAAATTTTTAAAGATGGCTGCCATTTCGGTCATTTTTTTTACCATATAATTCCATTGTCTAGGCCAATTTTGATGAATCTGGTGTTGAATGAAATAGGAAATTCAAATTTACATATCAGAAACTCTTTTTATATCTCCTTCTGCCATTTACTCTGAATATTTTTAAAGTAATGTGAAAAAATATACATAAACACATCATTATTTCAGCAAAACCTTTATTTTTTCATTCTCTCTTCCTCATAGCTGGATTGTTGACTCTCTTCCCCCTCCTTCATCTTTGGTTGGATATTGGTCTGTCACACATGCCACATGGTACTTGAACTCCTGCACATTAGCATCCCCACCACCCAATTTTGTCAGAAGTTTTCCATCATTCAGACTTTGGGCACATTCATTCAATCAATCGTTCATTAAGATGCATCGTCATTATCTGGCTCAGTTAAGATTCCGGAGCTCCTCTTTCACAAAGGAAGTATTCTGAAGCTCGGCCTTCATGGCTGGTTCTTCTCAGGTTTGTGCACCCTTCTGCCAGCTGATTACTTTGACCAGCAGCTCTTCTTCTCTGTGCCCATTCCAGTTTAGTGTTGTGAAAAAGAAGGTGACGGGTCTGGTGGTACTTTGCCTCATTCCTTTTAAGTGTTTCCTCGATGCCATAACCCTCATCCTGTCTTGTTGGGTGAAGAACAATTGGGAGTACATAGATGGTTTGAAAGAGGGGAACACTGGTGACAATCATGCTACAGCCATTATGTTTACTTGGATAATGTATTGGTAGAAGTGTTCTTCTTAGCATCTCCAGACTTATAACTCTGGGTTCTCTTAGATCAAAATGTATGATGTGACAGCAAGATCATTCAAATTGGAAAATTCAACACAAAGTTTCCTCAAAAATAGTACTTCTGGGTTAGAAATGGCAGCCATCTTGAAGAGTGGCAGCCATCTTCATTTTATTTTCTTGTAAAAGGAAAAAAAAATAAACTCTGCATCATCAACAATGAATTTGTTTTGCGTGAGTACTACAACAGTTCGCTGCTTACCACTAAATGTTAATCATATTAATTCTTCTCCAGATAAGAGGTGAAAAGTAGTTTGAATAGGGATTATCTAGGTACCTGACCACTCAATGAGGAATTATATGTTTTTCGTTTTCACTACCAACTTTTTTTAAACTTTGGTTTTGGTTTCTAATTTTTCAATTTTTCTTTCAATAAATCTTATGATTTGCCTTTAAGGTGCGTGTGTTTAGTCTGCAAATCTAAATCACCGTTACCATACAAATGTGTGAGAAAAAGTTGTCACGGGTCACTTTAATGGAAGACAATGGGACATATGTGTCATACGAAAAATCAAGAAAAGACATAAGACTATAGTCTTATCTCGAAAAAGGAGGAAAAATGGGTTGACACAAAAAAAATTCATTTTATGACTTTAAATTATCCTCGATAAGCCATAGTATCCATTCGTGCGTGAAAAACTTGGCAGGCATTACTTGAATGGAAGAAAATGGGATATGTGTCATACGAAAAATCAAGAAAAGACATAAGACTATAGTCTTATCTCCAAAATGAGGAAAAATGGGTTGACACAAACAAATTTCTTTTTATGACTTTAAATCATCCTCGATTAGCCATAATACCCAGCTGAATGAGAGAAAGTTGTCAGGGATCACTTGAATGTAAGAAAATGGGACATATGTGTCATATGAGATTGGTCAGAGTATCCGTTCGTGTGGGACATATGTGATTGGCCAGAGCATCCATTCATTTGTGAAAAAGTTGTCAGTCATTACTTACAGGTTTCATTTATTGGCAGCAAGTGCTGGTGTGGTATAACCTTCCCACCTCAGTTGTGGATTGCAACAGTTTCGTGCTGATCTCTCTCTCGATATTTCTCTTTCAGGCCCCTTGCGTATGATCAGTCCTACAGAGTCTGTTGCTGCCCATCTTGGAGACACTGCACTGCTGCGCTGTGAGGTAACTGGTGAGCCCAGCCCTGCTGTGCACTGGCAGAAGAACAGAGAGAACCTGCGAATCCAGTTCAGCCAAGACAGTCGCATGGTGGTCTTGCCTTCAGGGTCACTGCAGGTCAGCAGGGTTCAGCCCCCCGACTCTGCGACCTATCGCTGCCTGGCTGAGAATCCGGGAAGTTCCCGGACAGGAAGTGATGCAGAGCTTCATGTGCTGTCAGGTAGGTGTTTTTTTCATGACATTATATCAGCAGTATCTGTCACTCTGTTTTGAACACAGGCAATGGATTTGCTCCACAGTACTATAATTATGAAACCGATTACAATTGCATACCTGCTAAAACCATTTGACAACAAATTGTCAGTCTCAAAGGCAGTCGTCTACCTATGTAACATGTCGTTAAAGTAATATTTCTCTGTTAAAATAAAAAATAAATCATTATCACACTTACCAGAGTCTGGATGCAGAGGTTCACTCCAGTCGGGATGGCTACCGTGTCACATAAAACTGTGGCAATCAAGATGGCCGACGACTACATAGCACACACTTTCAAAAATCTATATTCCACTGCAGATGGGAAGGCCATAACTGTAATAAACATTTTATCATAAGTCTCAGATGGTTTGCTCTGATCCAAATAACAAGCAAGTGTTGAGTATTTGGAAAGTGCAGATAGAACCTAAAAGAGACATAATCATTCTGATCTGGAGGTCTCACATGAAAAAAGTGCTTAAAGCACTGTTAAAGTTTATACACCATGAACACATATGCACCTATTACATGTTCTGCAAAAATAAACTAAATACAGGTCATGTTTAGTCTAACCAGTATGGCTAATTATTTAATGGATGGTAAAAATGTACATAAATTACACTAGGTAAAATAAATCAACGATAAAATTGTGTTTAAGTCTCCTTGGGTTAAATAGAGGCTGTGGTTGTCTCCATTGCAGCACATGTAATATACCAGCCTGTGACTTTGTTGCTGATTTTGTAGCTTGAAGGTGGAACTTCCACTTGCTGGTGAGACACAAAAGGAGAAAGAGCTCATGCTGAATCCCTCTGGTAATGGTGGATGGATCGTCTTGAGCAAGTCCGCTATTAGCAGTTCCTGTGAAATAAGACAGTATCAAAATTGAACGCATTAGGATTCTTTCCCCCCTCAAGGCTTTGCTGGGGATGTCATCTCTCGCTTGTTATTCTCCTCAGCTTTGGTCATTTCTTGCAGTGAACAGGTCATGCTCCTGTGGTAGAGAAGAGCTGAGACAAAGTAGAAACTTAAATTCACGTTCAGGCTGCTACTTTTTCCCCTCTTGAGCAGACAAATAAAGGGAAAGAGTGGATGAAACTGGATGAATAGCAGACGTGTATTACGAATTATTCAGAGAAATTGTCGTATTGATGGACATCAAACAGGCCATTTTATCAAATAATGAAGATATTCAGTTTAAACGACGCCTAAGGAGAATGGCTAAGGACAGGCATCATAGCCCTGAATTTATTACAGACAGCTTTTGGTCTGAGGGTGGTTTAGAGCAGCGTTTCTCAAACTGTGGGCTGCGGACTGGCGGTTCGCAAAGCCCTGCAACTGTGCCACTCAAATTATGCTTCTGTCACTCGCCTGGTCCCCTCCCCTTTGACTGAACTTCTTGCTTTAAAAATAGAAACATTTTATTCCAGATTCTGGAATGTTAAGCATACCTAAGCATGTCATTTTATTCAAGATTCTAGAATGTTAAGCGTTCCCGCCCGCCAGAACTTGCCCCCTTTGTTCTCTCAGTCTTTTCAGAACTCACTCAATCGCACACTACTTGAGCTGTCATTTAGCCATTGGCATGTTCCAAGCAAGCAAGGCTAAATTCCTTTTTTTAGTTTTTTAAGAAACAACCAGCATGTAACAATGCAAATTTAAACAAAGAACCAGGGGCAAAAAAACATTGCCCATTTACTCATGATTATACGTTACATTTTGTTTCAGTTCCAGCGATAGCTTCCCCCCAAAGCAAGTCTGTGTCATTTGCCCAACCATGCTAAGCAACAATGCTACGAAACCATCGAAATTGCGTTGGCTTTCAGAGACAAAACATGCACAAATCAGGGGATTTATTTGAAAGGAAAAGGGATGAATTGGCGAATCAACTAAAAATATAGGGTCATATATGGGGCCTTGTAACCCCAAAGTCTACCATTACTGGGCCCCAGGACAAAGAAGTTTGAGAAAGGCTGGTTTAGAGTACAGAAACTGTACAAATATTTTATGTAAAGACATAGCTCCACACTTGTAAATATGCTTACATAAATGTTTTAAGAAAGCCTAATTAGTTGACCATAGTATGGTAAGATTACGGTTTTGTTCAAACACCTGATTTGTATTATTTTAAATTACTATTGGGACCTCAAGTCAATATTAGAGATATTTTGTCAGTGCAACTTTTTTACTCCAAACGTTACATTTATTTGTGTATAAAACATGCTATGGTAAAATAACACAGTTGTAGTGCCAGTTTCTGGTATTTTATGAGCGACGCTCACCACCTCTCGGGGCACTTAACTCAGAAAAATAATAAAAGATATTACTTTCAGCTCCACTCAAAACATAACACTCCCCCTGGTACTGAAGCAGGCAAGGTCTGGAGCGCATAAAGGAGATAGGTTCTCCGAGGCCTAGTACTAATGCGGAAAATGCACCTAAGTGGCATTTAACTCAGGTTTGTATTCGGCTCTAAGCCAGTATTTGATGAGCCGGCAGATTGTAATAAATTAAACAACACATTTGTGGTTTACAGGAGTAGATAGGTACTGTTGTTGTCCATTATTGATACACGATTAACATTATGTGCGTGTTCATTGCTGTCCATTTTTAGCGCTGTACGTTTACTCAACAGAACCTGGTGTCACCCGAGGCCTGGTGTTCCTCCAGAGACCAGCACGGGTAGTTGCTCTTGAGGGCAACGATGCGGTCCTGGAGTGCTCTGCATCTGGTTTCCCAACGCCATCTTTCTTCTGGATGAGGGGTGATGAAATTATCCAGACAAGGTCAGAAATATGGGTTGGAATGTCTTTCCAAGGGGAGGTTTCCTCTAAGCCATCAAATGGATTTTCACTTTGACAAATGCTGTCATTGACATGTAATCTTTGTAAATATGACAGAAGCATTTACCTTTGAAATCTTGCACCATCATAATGTAATACATTCACAAAGTGGGGTAATTGGGACATAATCAGAAATATGAGTTGAGGTTATAAAGCAGTGCAGCAGCATCTGTTTTAAACATGGCGCATGCATGCATACTATATATATATATATAATATATAATACACTGGGCTATAATGTATTCAATCCCAGAATAACACCTTTATCAGATGGAGGAGGATAAGGAACCGATTTGAAAATAATGGACAAGATTCAATAAATAATTCTCTTTACAGTCATCTTGAATCAAAATGTACAAAATTTTCTTTGCTATTTAATTTCATTTGGGTATTTTTATGTTACAGGAGACAGACAAATCTGTCATTTGTGTTTTTCATTTTGGAATTTTGAAATAGAATAGACATGCCTTTAAAAACTTTCTAAAAGGTATTTTTGATTGAATTGTGTATGCCAGAAGTAGATATTGAAGATTTGACTGAATAAATTCAGTACCCTGAGTAAACAAATGGCATGACTACCATCATGATAAATAAGCATATAAAAGTACCATAATATCTGGAGGTCAAAATTTCACAATAATAACCAACATTCTCTCAATAGTTAAGTGAATGTTTAAATGCTGTTGAACAAAGATGGTAAACATAGTTTACATGGTACATGTATTAATATGTATAAACAGTGCCGTTAAAAGGTATCCAATCACTTGCATCTGTTTTGCAATTACAAATTTTGTTGATTCCTTAGTTTTAAATCTAAGTGGGCAATGACTTTTTCACAGGAGCAATATTTGTAATCGGTGACTATCTATTGAATGAATGAAATAATTATGTAAAACATATGTTTAATGTTTGATCGGAGGAAGTCAAGAAGGGGACAAATACTTTTTCATGGCAGTGTATTTATATTGAATACATTTGCCAGTTCCAAATTTTAATCAAATAAAGTCCTATGCCTCCACAGATTAAAGAAGTACTCATTTCTCGGTAGCAGCAACCTCTTGATCAGCAGCGTCACAGACGATGACTCGGGAAGTTACACCTGCGTGGTGCAAAACAAATATGAGAACATCAGCAGCTCATGTGAACTCTCCGTTCTGGGTAAGTTTGAGACGACTCCTTGAAAAAATGGCATGCGATACATCAAAATCATTTTCATGTCAAATTAAAGATATTTTTATTTATTTACTTCTTCCCATTTGCTAAATGAATCGTGCTTTTAGACTTCCCAACATTGCAATGTCCTCTTCTCAGTTGAGGCAGATGCAGGAACAAACTGACATCAGAAGCACAGACTGCACCAGCTATATATTCTGCTCAGTCGTCCAAAAAATTGGGTGTGTAGTCATCGTGTTGGAGGACCGCACTTCCTGTTTTGCTGGTGTGAGCAGACTGTAGGTGTCTGATCGACCAGATGAGTCACCCTTGTACAATGAGTTAGGGGGAAGTCTCCCTGCTGAGAATCCCCATCTTATAGCGGGAGCAATCAATATTACAACCTTTGATATTGACAATCTGGGATGGTCCACAGACAACATTTTTCCTCTTTCAGAATCATCAGTTCCATCATCAATCAACTGATATAACCCATATCTAAAAAGCTTTATGTTGATATTAATTGCTGAGATTGCCAAGTAAACCTATCATCACTAAATCTCAAGAAACAATTTCAATAAAAAAAAGATCAGTATTTGCGTTGTTTATTGTTAATTCGGCTGATTGCGTAAAAATATTATGGTTTGCGGAAAGTCAGATTAACAATTCAGAATATTCAAATGAACAAAGTTAACAAGGGAAGACAACATTAGTATCAAGTCTGAAAGATGATGGACAACTTGTTTTTATATTTAATGGAAAAAAGCATTATTATAAAGATTTATTGTTGTCCATTTTAGTCAAGGCATGATACAAATTTTGAATTCCCTTTTTTAGAATTTTGTTAATCTGAATTGCTGAGATTTCTTCACCCCAGTTTTACCTCTCAGGGCTCTATTTTAATGATCTATGTGCAGCAAGGATACTGTCTGTTACAGCCAAGCGGGCGGAACAAAAGACGTTTAAAACACATTCAGACATTTGATCCATGACCCTTACAGAGTTAGTACCCACTGTAAAAACTCACAAACATATGTACACTCTCTGATTAAATAGTGATGTGTACTGCAATGACTGGTCAAATGACTAGGCAGTTTTATTCATCATCGCTACAGTTATCTAATTCAGCTTTTCAGTGTTCATGAAATTACCAGTTCTTGGTCTCTAATCAAGCTTCCTCACTTCCTCGTTCAATCGTTCAGAATCATCACAGCTGATGCTCCTTTTCTGTCAAACAGTCAGTAAGCTGTTTCTTGGCAGCGACACTGAATCCTTCCACTGTGGATGAGCTCCTTGATGCTGCTAATTTCAAGGCGCAGTTTTTTTTCTTTGTCGCTGACTCTGTGGAGTTAACAGTATGACCGTTTGTAAAACACACCGCAGGCATTGATTCCACTGATATATTCGTCAAACCACTCTTCTCCACGTACTTCTCTTGTGCTTGCTGTATCTATGACTGCAGGTCCTAGCGGTTCATGCATGAGGATTTCATTGTCAAACATGGAGTCGTTTGAAAACAGTGTGATCTTACACTCCTTCACATTTACATTTTCACCTATCATTCTCATATTTGTTTTTGTGCGGACAGTCTTTTACCCAGTGGTATGTACTTTGGCACATACATTTTTATCTCCTACCATGTTTGTCGATTGGATTTGTACCCACCAGTGGCATTCTCATGTGACTTGGAGATAGTAATTTCCTTTCCGGAACCCTCTCTCTCGCTGGCATCATCTACATAGAATGCAGCATCCTCACTCACCCAATTCCCATCTGCTTCTTTTGATACGTTGTTGCCAAAGTCTTTTTTTTTTCCATTGCTGTAAACGTGACCGTTGAACATGCTGTGAGTGCAAGCTGTTTGTTCAGGTTCACATTAAAACATACACACGTACACTGTCGGCTTCAACACCCATCCCCCTTCACACTTCACCCCCCTACCAATCCATACCTTCCTACTACCCACTACCTCAGCCAGCTCAAATCACCTACTTACATTTCATGGTTGAGAAGAGTAGGAGTAACATTAATCATCATGGTAAAATAATAATTAAAATAGAAAATAATAATGACAGAAATAATAATAATAAAAGCACAAGGAGAAAGTTAATGAATTATAAACAAAACAGTATAGTAGGAGTATATAAATAGTAGTATACATATAGACAATAGTTCATTAATTATCTAGGTTCAGGCATAATTATGCTCTCAACAGGGCTCTATTATTTATCAAAGTGTAAATAATGAATAATATGTTAAATACAGTACAATTCCCGTAGTGTTTGTACCCAGATCACGAGTAGGGGGATCTGTATCTAGCCAGCGAATAATGATACATTTGACAACTGCAGCTAATACTATTTGAAGAATGTATTTGCCCGTCCTTCAATACCCTTTGGTATCACTCCCAGTAGAGCTACCAAAAACAAAATTTCAAATTCTTCCCTCATTCGAATCCTTGGTTTACACCTAACCAAGCCAACAAACTGATGTGTCAAGTCACTCCGGTTCTTTGTCTATTCAAAAGGATTGATTATACATTTGTTCATGCATGGAGGCCACATGGCATTGTGGGCAAGAAAGGAGAAAATCTATTTCCAGCTAAACATCATTTAATGCAATCAGCCTAGCGGAGCACAGCCCATCTGCTGACAAGAACGGCATGTCACCCAGGTCGGTGGCTGTGTGCCGGCCAGCACAGCGACAGCCTAGCCTGTCTGTCTCCCAACTAATTGTGATGGGAATGTACCCCGTTAGTAGGCCATTCCTGGCTGGCATGGTTAACCGTGCAGGTACTGTGGGTGGGGGAGCCCTGCTGGGCCCCAGCTAATCCTCTCTTGGAAGCTCCTTCCACAGATTTGTCACTTCGGTCTGGCCAAAACACACAGGCTTATTTTCCATTGAGTGGAGGCTTCTCAAAGAGCCTTCTTCACTGCAAAATGAATATCTCCTTGCCCTATGAATATGAACAGGAATTGGGTTAATATTCCCATTGTAGCTTGAAAGAAGGGCTCGATGACTGGTGGTTTCGTTGTTGTTGAGTTGACAGTCATTGTGGCATTTGATTCAAACCACTGTGACCATTGTTTTCAATTATTCATCCTGTTGTCCACGTCCAATGCCAACCGAGCCGCATTGGCATTGCAACATGTCTTAAAATGTAGTGAACCATTGCTGCACTGCTTACTGCTCAGACTGTGACCTGTGCATCCGTGCACACCATTTAAGGCCTAAGGTCAGGATGTGCTGATTATAAATGCACGAGCATTGATTCGCATGAATGGCATATTCACACATCGCCTTGCATCAGAATAATTTCTCTAATAGGTATTAAAATCTACTGGGATATTTGTGGGGTATGGAAGTGAAACGTTTATCAGATGCTTACACGTTACCCATAGGGTATGTATATAGGATAGCATATTCAGTCTTCCGTGGACTGTTATTTCCTCATGCTTATATTCTGCGGTGACCAGACGTACCCATTTTCCGGGGACATTCCCCAAATTGGCTGACTTGTCCCTGGGCTTGTCCCTGGATTGGCCACTGGGAAATCAAAAAGTCATTCATTTAGAAAGAATTAAACAGAACTTACATCAGAGACTGTTTTACTTAGATCTAAAATGACAGGGAACACACTGCACAAAGTCACAACCATTGTCACATAAATCTAGCTAGCTAATAGAGTCACTGCTGATGGTACTATAGCGACACTAACAAAATAGTTACAATGTGACTGCAAGCTTTGTAAGCATAACCAATATCTTATATTAATGCATTTTATTTTCGAGAGGAAATTAGTGAAAATGCCACAGTTTCAACCAGTGTTTGCATGTTGCAGTTAGTAGTTGTCCCCTTGCAAATGGTGGTGTTTATGTAGACCTACCAAAGGTCCATATGGGAGCGTGTACATGATCGTGTGTACATGAACCAGTCAACCAATGATGATCATGGTTGGGGGTGGGGGGGGGGTTTGCTATCAACAGAGATGTCCAATTTCCTTGTCCATACACTGAACCCTCGTTAAACTGGAATAATTGTGGGGAAAGGGAGTATTATAACCGATACTACGATATTACCAGGTGATAATAACAAGAAAAAAAAAACAAAAAAAAGTCAGACCTTGTCTGTGGTACCAAGCCATAAGAAAGAAAAAGGGCAAAGCAAGGAGAAAAGTGAGGGAGGGAAATGAGAATAGAGAGAGAAGAGAATAAGATGGGAAGAGAAATACTAAAGGAAGGGTGATCACGGATGAGGTATGATAAAGAGACAGGAAGGTTGAGGAGGGGTGACAGTTTTTTGCACAGTGGATCTTACACCTGTGTTTCTAAACCTACCTTTGAATCATCCCCACACTGCCGACACCAAAGCTTCGGTGGTTAGAGGTCTGAACTTGTGCAGTATTAACCAGAACAGCCCACACAATTTAATGAGGTCCGCTATAATGAGGGTTCATTGAACATGCCTTAGATCTTTTTTGTCATTGTTTTCAGAATAGTTTTGTATGTGCTGCCGGAGAATACAATAACAATTTATATCAGTACTCTAATTACAGTGTTGCCATCCCACTTGCTGATTCGTTGGGAGGGTTTGAAAGACTGAAATTAAAGAGGGGAACATAGTCAGGCTCAAACGTATGTTCCTAACAAGTGAGGCTATTAGATACATAGTAGTTAAGATATGTCTAGCACTTTATGTACAATATCGGTCCACATTATGCAAAACAGGACTAAATATTTGGCCATGTGCTAAGGGAACACATGTAGTCACAGAGCCTGAAGCTAAGGAGCAATGATAGGTTGATAGAGGACAACAGGGAGAGTGCCATCTAAACGTATTAAAAATTGGTTAGGACTTTATGCTGAACAAGTTAGCAGAATATGAGCTTCGGATAAAAAATGGTGAAAAGTGCCCCTGAACTGTGAATCATCAAGTTTTGGCCGAATTTCCTTCTTTTCATTTTCACTTTATTTCCTGTTACTAATGGAAAGCTGGAGTTTCAAAGCACTTTGCAAAGACTTCCTGAAGTGGCTGGCAATATGCTGTGCCACTTAGCAGCGCAGGAGAGATTTTTGAAGTGGGGGTGACCAAACTGTGAGCAAAAGGTCACATCTTTTTAACTTATACAATATATTTTTTTTTTCTCAAAAGTGAAGGGGACGGATCTGGGTCCCAATGAAACTGGGGGAGGGTGAATTCCCCCTTCCCGTCCCCCCCCCACCATCTGTGCTCCTTGTGTCACCTGACAGAGTTAAAAGGTGGAACAGCACAAACTGCACAAACTTCTTCTGACAGTTGTTTTAGCGATTTTAAGTTTTTGTTATGAGTCACAATATAATGAAATACTTAAATACCTCTGTGTTGCTGTAAGTACATGTGGACGAAATTTACATTTTAAGAGGCTGGGTTATACTTAAATATGATGTGCTTGGCTTTGTGTTCATGGGTGAAATTTGTTGTGATTTGCTAAACACAGACCATTGTCAGTGAAACCCAGAAATCTTAAGCTGCTTCTGCCTGAATCAAGTTTTGGGCAGTCTGTTTCTTTGTGGCGGGGGATCAGCATAATGAAAGGAACAAATCATAAATCTGATCACAACTCTTCATTTCTTAATTACACAATATAATTGTGTAATACATAATATAACTGTGATAGAATTCAGAGTATGTATTAGTTTAATGTCATCAATAATTTAAGACAGACCTTGGTCATGGGTTATGAACTATAAAGTGAGGTTAGAGCATGGTGGAGTTTGTAATACTATGCATTACATATTTTGTACATCTTAATTTTGTGAATTGCATTGTACTCAGTCAAGTTATTATTTTTACATTAAGTAAGATTATCATTCATACAGTTAACACCTTGTAACACATATGAATCCACTCACCCTCCATCGGCACCAACTAAATCATTATAAATATTCACAATCATAAATAGTCATTCAGAATTTAATTTGTTGCATTTCAAGCTGTAGTCAGGCTTGAATATACATTAAATAATTAAAATGAAAGAATTTCTGTTACATTTTCCTGTATGTATTTATCTTATTTAGCTTGGCATTGCTTGTGTTGATAAAAGGAAAAGAGTGAAATGGGTTTGTTGGAATAGGACTTGTTAAAACAAAAATTCGGGAGAAGTATTTTCAGACAACCTCTCACTCAAATACCTCTATCCGTCCAATCCATTTTTTATGCAGGTGTTAAATTACCACGTACCTGATCTCCCATTACACTCACTGCTTCCAGCATAGTTTTCCATTTACAGCGCAGTGTGCCGTTAACACTTGCTGCTCCACCACGGACATGCAGTTCTGCCGTTCTGAGACTGGATTTCCAACCTGTACGGGACAACTTCCGTATAAAAGAACCAAGTTCTTCTTTCTTTTTTTAATCCTGAACGACTGGATTCCATTTTAAGTGAACTTTTCTTTCGAGGAAAGTGATACAAATTCACTGTTTTGTTGTACGCTACTAGCACTGCGCAAGGGTTTTATTGTTTTTTTCTTTTTCTAAATCTCAGAAACATTTCCCTAGTGGCCATTATTTACAGACTGATCTCGACATTGCTAGGCTACAGGAGGCCTACTGACCAATCCTGATCATATTACATTTTGTGCATAAGTCAAGCCCTGTGATGACATCACTGGTGTGACTGCACTGCCCTCAGCCTGCGCTCATTCTTGGAGTTGCCCTCTGATGACATCACTGGTGTGACTGCACTGCCCTCAGCCTGCGCTCATTCTTGGAGTTGCCCTCTGATGACATCACTGGTGTGACTGCACTGCCCTCAGCCTGCGCTCATTCTTGGAGTTGCCCTCTGCTATGCGTGTTTCTCCCTGAGCCTGGACTGCCTGCACCACTCCGAAAACAGCGATTCCCAGCGAAGCCCTGACTCCCAACAGACCCTGAGAGCTGGCCGGATTCACCTGATATTTGCGACGTCAGGCTCCACAAGTCGTACCCTCTCTTTCCCTCTCCACTGCAGATGCCCCTGGAGTCGGTGGGTTTCAACTACAGCCTTGCCATCAGTTGCCCTGCCTCTGCACACTAAACTTGTGGTTCCAGCCCTACCCCTCCTTCTCTCCTCCCTGCAGCCGGTGTGCTTCCTGCCCACCTGCAAGCTTCATGGTCCTGGCCAACCTGTCAGCTGCCCCGCCTCTGCATGCTCTGCTGGTCCCAGCCCCGCTTTCTTCCTCTTTCCACTGCATCCACACAAGTAGGTGCAACTGGAGCCTGCAGATCCCACACGACGGCCGTGCTGCAAGCTCTCCTTTGGTTTTCCGGCTGCAGGTGTACCCAAAGGTGGATTCTACCTAACAGCCATGCTGCATGTTCCACTGGTCCCTGTCCTGCTTTCTTCCTCTCTCCTTCACATGCACATATGTCCACAGACCTCCACACATTTCCACACAAGCAGTCACAGGCATTCCCAGAAACAACTTCCACCTCACCCTGGCACACTGCCTTCCCCACTTCTGTCCCTACCACACACACACACCCACACACACACACACACCCACACACGTACACTGTGTCATGCAGTTGGAGGACCCTTCTATGCAGCCGTGCTACTGGCGGTCCAGCCACTCCAAACCCCATGGTCCTGGCCCACTGGCTGCCCATTGTTTTCCAAAATGCCCCCTCTTCTATATCCAGATTCTTCTTGCTGCACGCACGCACACACGTATGCGTGAATGCCTATGAACTTACACATTTGTACCTCTCTCCCTCAGACTTCCCTCCCCCGCCTGTGCTGTCGGCTGCCCCACCACCCAGCACTCTGTTGGTCCCAGCCCTGGTCTCCCCCTTTGTCATACTGCTGGAGCTGCGTTTCGGCTTCCTCGCTACTCAACATAGTCTCTCACGTCTACCTCAATATTCACTGCTACACCCCAGTGGTCTAAACTATGCCCTGTGTTCTATACTGTAGTCCTTTGCAGGGACCAGAATTGTAATTATGTCAATTCACTCTGATAATACTACTGCTGCTAACATTACAACAAAAGTTAAATTCATACCAACACCGTTGTACCACTCCTATCATTTCACATATATCATTTCTTAAGGTGTGGAATGGGACTTGTTGTTTGATGAGCATGCAGCTGCCATCAAGAACAGCGGGGTGCTCCTACCATCTACAGCCATGGGTCACACTGTGGGTGCATGGGAGAAACCCCCTAACCTCCCTGCCAGGGTAACGGTTTGATTTATGGAGATCGAGATTGCTAGCTATGCGATGCTATGGTAAAACAAAAGTTTGGGAAAAATATTTTTAGACAACCCTTCACTCAAATACCTCAAATATCCATCCAATCAGGTTATCTAGGCAGGTATTAAATCACTATGTCCTTGATGTCCCATCATGCTCAGTGCTTCCAGCATCCCTCCTCTCACCATTTCCGCCTTCATGTCTTCTTCCCTTTCTTCTGTGTTTCTCCATCTCTTCTTGTGGTCCAGTGGGGGTTCCCTTTCCCTCCAAAGTATTGAGGCATGACACTGATACATTAATCTACACCAAGCAAGGGAAAGCCTTGGCAACTGTTGCAGATTCATTTCAAAACCGTCTAGGAATTGACCACTTATTTTCCTCACGTCACCATGATTATGAAAAGCTGTTGAAATTTCTTGCTCACAGCACTTCTGAATTACAGCTGTAGGCTGCAGAAATTTACATTTTATTTGAGCCCTGAGAGATAGTATGCCTTCCAAGTCGTTCTGTGGAGGATGGGGAAAAATAAGTAAGATGCATCACAAAGAAAGAAAAGAATTAAATGATTAGTTTGGCTTGCCTTCTACTTATGATATTTAGGGGCCCGAGCACACAAGTGTATTTGACACCCCATTGCATTTGGCTGTTGCTGTTGTTGTTGTTTTCGTTGTTTGTTATTGTTGGCCCAAAAACCACAAGTAACCACAACCAGTGATGTATTAATTGCCTGATCTGTTGGTTGGTTTTTTTACTTGGAAATGTCTATTCTGTGCCCTTTTATATGCTAGAGAAATGTTCTCACATTCAAATACACACCTGAACTTGGTCAGCTAACATGTCCACAACATTAAAAAGCACTGAGTTTACATTTCGCCTCAAGCTTTTTGATGGGTTTGGTGGCACAATGAGTTTCAAATATACAGTATGGTGCAGCAAATTCTGTTTTGGTTTTACAGCATGAACAACATAAATGGCCGGGTGTTTATTCTCGTTAGAGGTGAGGTTGACGTAGTTAATTATGAGCCCCAAGTCAAGGCTGTGCAAGTTCAGAATGTGGCCGCAATACAGCAGGTTGATTCATAATTGGGCATAGCAGTCATCCAGGGAGGAAGGAGTTTCAGTTAGTGCCAATCTTTCACCATAAACCAGAAACCCCCTCTGGTTAATCTTGGCTTTCAATCGGCCTAATCAGAATGGCAATGACTGAAAATCTGTGTGTAATTTGCAAAGTTCAAACAGCAGCAGCTGCCATTGTGTGGTTCAGAGCATAGCACGTGCTTGTCAACACTCTTCTGAATTAACAAAAGAGGTTGTAGCTAGTATCAATTCATTTTGCTATCCAAATTCAAAGAAAATAGCTGAAAAACTAAAATAAATAAGTCAGTAAATGGGTTAGTCATGGCTTGAATGGTCATAATAGAGTTTACCTTTTGGCAGGGACTTTTTATTTTGATCTGACTTGGCCATAATTGAACATTCAGAGTACCAATTAAACCAGTGAGGAACATGAAGATTCTACAACGGGCTGCCTATACCATAATCTTATTTAAGAGCTTTTAAGCAAACCAGTACAATACCAACTTAGATTAGACATTGTTTGACACCTGTTTGTCCGAAGCTGTCGGAGGTAATTCTGACAGCTTTGATATGTTACACATGTGATGACATATCAGTTACTACTTAGCGTAACCACTAAGTGTTGCTTAGTGGTACCAATGTATTATGTAGCGAATCCCCAGCCGAGGTATTCATCCAACTTTTCGCATATCGATTTTAAATTGGTCTGTGAACGGACATATTCTCATCCCTGCTGTGGTGGTTGGTAACCTTTACCCCGATGAACGGCCAGACATCTGTAGGGGTGTATTCTTACTGTGCACCATATTGTATTTTTGGCAGCAGGAGAATGGCAGACAAATGGAGTGCAAAGAAAAGATCCAAAAATGTTTCCTTAAAGAATCTGCAGAAGTTCATGCATGAGATGTGAAAATTTAAAGTAATTTTTTCAACACAAGTCATTTTCCATACATTATGCAAGGCCTTCGGTATTGTTGAACTGAGATGAGATAATTGGCTGCACTGATGAGTTATAAATCAACTAGTTATTACAAGCAATGACACGGATCAGAATGGATATTTTGGTCTTCATTAATATTGAAATTAAAAGTCATAGGAAGGCTTCATTAAGTCTAATTGCAATGTAGTTTGTTCATTTTAAATAACTGAGTTAAGCCAAAGTTTTCTTCTACATAAAGTTTGGTGGTCACCACAGTTAATGGAAAAGGTTTTCCAAGACATTGTGGAATTAAATACTTAAAATAGACTAAAATAAACAGATAAGGACATGCATAATGTGATTAAAGATAACCTGAAAAAAAGTCATTCACTTCAATGTGTAACTTAAGGCTTAGGGCTACTTTTATGCCACTCTTTTAATGTTGCAGGCAAGGCCATCATACATATTGTCCTTAACTCTTTCTCTGTCTGCAACCTCAACATTTCCTCCACCCATGAAATATTTCCCATTAGCTTTTAAGGTCAGCTAGCATGAGTGTTTCTCTTGCACTAATAACAAAGTCCAATGTACCTTAAATGCCAGAGACAGAAATCAATATCTCTCTGGTGCCACCTATTTATATCCATGCTTAATTAAGCAGAAACTCTAAAGGTTAGAATGGTGCAATAAAACATCTGAGAAAAGAGGATAGGGCCTTAAATCTACTTTATCACAGTGCCTGTTACCGGGTGATTTACACAGAGTGGGCTTGCCAGGAAGTCAGTGTGAACAAGTTCATATGCCACTATTAGCAAACTGTGGTTTGGTCAGGCCAAACAGCTGGAATTGTGCTCATGAGCAAACTGTATTTGTTGGCCTGCCATTCGGATTTGGTCAAAATTTAGTTCGGCAGGCTGATTTTTAGAGCAGAGGTGATAGAAATAGCATAGACTAAGTTTGTGGCATATTTGGCCAGAGACATGGTTATAGTAATAAAATTCACATTTGCTCATATCCTGTTCTCCTGTTTGAGCCTGACAGAAAGACATGCATGTTCTCCTCAACATATTGCCTTTAGCCTGGGAATTGTCTTAGTCTTTGCATCATTGTGCCTGTGGCTGCTATGGACAGCTTTGTGGTGTCTGTTGTAATCTACGGAATAATATGTAATACTGTAAGCTTTACAGGTCATGGAAGGAGTGGCAGATGTAATTTGTGCTTTGTAAGACCATTTCTATAAAATCCAGGATATTTCACAAAGACTAAATAGGAACCCCAAGGCAAACCGGTTTTCACTAGTTTTAATTAAAGCCTCAAATTAAAATACTGTCAATAAACATTGTAGAGACATGGTTGATGGATTGTTTTGAAGGAAACAAATGAGCCATCAAGTCTCAAAAAGCCTCAAAATTCATGAAACTTCTCATGGAACACCATAAGTATGCACAAAAGTGCAAAAAATAGAAAACCTTTTCTTTTTGACATTACAATTTGTTGTGAAAAATCCAAGTCGGCTAGGGGTAAAATTACAATACAGAGTTCATCCCCAACATGTCGTCAATCTCTAAAGAAAATTTTGTTTCAGACAACTTCCAAGCTATTACACTCTAAGAGGGCTCATACTAAAACAGGGCATTTTCTGATCCACTTTTCTTGTAGTCTTTCAACTACCTCAAAGGCAGATAAAAACTTCTTCTTTCTTCTCCAGTATGTCATATTTTGGAGTGAAAAGACTGTTCTCTGGCACAAAAAAGGTTGGTGTGAAGATTCCTGACCGTGAGCTCTGCTTCTTTCTGCTCCATGAACCAGTGTGTTTACAAGCACAGCGGGGAGTCCCCTCTCACAATGGATAGCTTCCATATCCTCCCAAGAGGGGGCCCATGCTCCCAAACCATACCACTCCATCTTCAGCAGAGTCTGCACTGATTCGTCATGTGGGTTCATTTTACTCTTTAGTCAACCTATAACGAGAAAGATTGTAAAAACCAAAAGTTGGGTCCCAATAGAACTACGATTGCTC
Organism: Albula glossodonta; assembly: GCA_019788955.1. Lineage (NCBI taxonomy): Eukaryota > Metazoa > Chordata > Actinopteri > Albuliformes > Albulidae > Albula > Albula glossodonta. Next base: position 1,677,386 of record JAFBMS010000078.1, read on the forward strand.
TTTTGACGTGTCAGTCATTTTACAAGGGATGTCATCGTCAAAAGTAGGAAAACGTCTGCGTCAATGAAAGAGATCCCCTGGCCTTGCATTTTAAGTGGAGATTTTATGGACTACAGTCATATTTAGACCAATAATTATGCAATGAAGTTGGATATACAGTACAGACCGGAAGTAGATGCTCTGTAAGTACAGTAAGTGAACACATTTCAAAAATCATTATAACATATTTGTGTGACATTGAGACGGATTGTAACACACTATCTTGATACCGGAGAGAGTGGACTATGCTTTGAAAGAAGAGTATAAAAGATATATTGACCACAAATTATATAAAAAAAATAAATTCATGATGTGGTCTAGGGTGTAATAAGGAGTAGGGGGCATTGTAGGTTTCCTTCTTTTTATTGCTGTAGGAAACAGGAAGCACAGATAAGGTTAAATGCGGTGTTGTTAGCTGTAGATGAATCTAGTGAAGGCTGCGTGTGCAGAATTTTGACTGGAGTGTACCTTTACTTTTGCGGGGGAGCAAAATGAAGAAAGTAAAAACGAAAGGAAGAAAATAAAATCACTAACAGCTAACACATCTATCCCATATTTATTTGAATCCTGGAAATGTTGACTCAACGTTCAATGGACCACAAAAGCTTGGAAAGCAAAATATATGAACTTATTAAAACCATATTCCACAGATTTAAAGGGTGACAGAAGTAGGGATTCATATAATAATGTAAATGATTGTAAACAATGTGTAATGCAGAAAAAACACTGATAAAATTAATTTACTAATCTGTTTTACTGGAATAACCATTCTCAGCCAGCACCATTCCATTTTGAATGTATTTTGCTTAAACCACGCAATGGTTCTCATTCATGGTGACCACACAGTCACCTCCGGCAGTAACATAAGTGGAAGCAGGCACAGGAATATAGCATAATAACACACCATATTCAGACACAAAAAACATTTAGTTCCTCATAATGTTTTATTCAGAACACCTCCTCATACTTGCTCTACAAAAGCCTCCTTACTTTTCAAATGCATCCGTGTCTCAAAAATTTGATGTGAATGTGAGCCGCGGTCATAATATTCCTTTAACTGAGAACAGATGGAGCCCACACAAAAGTTGTTACAGGCTTTCAAGAGCAGAGATGGAGTCAAAACATACAGGAAAGGGGGTGTTTTACAGCTAGTTCAAGAGACACATCTTATTTGATGGAACTATTTGAAATTTTATTTGAAATATCATTTATAAAGGATTTGAGCAAAATATTTGGAAGGTGATTCATATCTCAATTTTGCATTTTGAATGCAACTTTGCATTTGTGATCCTTGCCAACACCAAGCCGTGTCTCTTATCTAAAGGATTTAGTGTATAGGTATGTTTTGAGCCTAGTCTTAAAGGTAGACAGTCTGCTCCCCAAGGTTCAGTAGGTAAGTTGTTACATAGGAGAGGGGCTCAATACGAAAATTCTCTGCTGCTCATTGTACTTTTGGGAGCGAAGTGATCACTTGGGGATACAAGAATAGAGAAATTTCTTAAGATAGGGAGAGTCGAGCCGATTTAAAGCCATCTACATGAGAAGTATTTTGAAGTCAGTGTGAAATTTGATGGGTAGCCAAAGAAGAGAAGCTATAACTGGGGTGATGTGCTGAAAGCCTTTTGTTTTAGTTAGGATCTGGGCAGCTGCATTTTGAACCAGCTGGAGGGGCTTTAGGGAGGCATCTGTACATCCTGACAAGAGGGCATTGCAATAGTCCAGTCCAGATGTAACAAAAGCATGCACTAACTTTTCTGCGCCATACGCTGACAGAAAACTCCTGATTTTGGCTGTATTCCTCAGACGGAAGTAAGCAATTCTAGAGGAGTTTTTTTATATGTGTTTCAAGGGATAAGTCAGGTTCAATAGTGACGCCAAGGTCCCTGGTGACTGCACTCGAGGCCACAGAGACGCCTTCAAGATGCTGATCCTGATGGACTTTGGGCCAGTAAATAACAATTCAGTTTTATCTGAGTTTGGGAGGAGAACATTTCTGGAAATCCATTCCCTTACATCTTTGATTCCTTTACATCTTTCCGTTATGCTTACTGGCTAACCTTCCACTGCAGCATTTACTTCAGTGAAGAGTCAAACAGTTAAAACCCTGTGTAACTAGTGAGACTCATAAAGTTTGCATGCACTGTACAATTTTAAAACTTAGAAAGAAGAAACGGTGTCTTCATCTGTTCTTGAATCCAGTAACATTATTGGTTATTCCCAAACACAAGACAAACATTTCCACAGTGCAACACTCTTAAAGTGATATATCGTCTTTTCTAACCATGCTATTGAGATTACTGTTGAATATCTGAAGATGTACACTGGAGACTTTGTGAATGTGTGTGTATAACATTTTACATACATGTTTAGAATAGAGGGGATTCAGCTCTGGCTCTCTCGTTTATCATTTAAATCTTATGTGCAAGTATGTCAAATCTAATAAGCACAGGCCTCTAATATCCGTGGGTCCCTAATAAAAGCTGGGTGTGTTTTGTTATTTAAGCAGTTGAAGGAATGGTTCACATACATTTACATAAATAAATAAATGAAACATGCAACCATATTCTTGATGTGTGAAACCAAAAGTATGAATCTCGACAGTAAGCATTTCGTGCAGCCTATTACAATCACACGATTACTCTCAGATCATTTACATCCGAAATCAGGAAAAATGCAATTTGGGGTTCCAAATTGGCAAGAGGGAAAGGTCCCAGACATATTTCTGATGGAACGGCCCATGCAGGTCGTTCCATTAGAAGCCAAACAGTGGCCCTGAAAATCATCCACCTCCCCTTTGAAAGAATAACATATCCCTGGAAATCTCTCCTTTGATGTGGACAGCAGCAGAGTGGGTGCACTCACATCTTACTCACCCTGTTTTGTCATCTGCCCTCATAACCATCCCTCTTGCCTTGTCATTGAGTACAGTCAGATACAACACGAAGAGACACGTCTCAAGACCCTCTCAGGGAAAGGAAACTGAATTGAAATGCAGACTTTAGCAAAGTGCTTTTATCCAGCCCGTGTGGTCTGACACAGATCCACAGGATATAATGAGGACAAAAGAAGAACCGTCAGCTTTTACTGATATTAGGACGTATTATTTTACACAAAGAGTTATGAATACGTGGAATAGGTTGTGGCAGAGTTGAGACAGAGACCTTTACTGTGTGCGAGGCCAGACGTGAAGTCGTTTCGGATATTCTTTAGTTGAAATGGCAAGCTTAGCTGGGCCAAATGGCCTGTTCTCTTCACCACATGTTCTTCTGTTCTTCTTATGTTTGTACAAGTAAAATTTCATATGGCCATTTCTTCAATTTCAGGAGTTTTTTTTTTCTTTCATTTTTCATGAGGAATGACCTAAAGGGCTAATCAGAACACATTTCTGAGACTGGTTAATAAATTCAAAGCCACTGATTCATGTTCAATCAACCGAAGACCTTAGACAGCCCATTTATTTGCCTAATCAAACTCCACAGAATGCAGACCATGTTCTGTAGGCACAGAGCGCAGCCAATGTGTGGATGCCAACTACTGACCATCATGGGGATTGTAGATTTATGTATGACATACGTTTTTAAAATAAGAGCTTCCTTACATTTGCTTTTGCTCTATGTGACCTACTCAGAAAATAATGTAAAAGGTGTATGAGATAGTAGCTCCTCTACATGTAGCTTAGCGTTTACATTTAGCATTACCACTAACAGTCCATTACCCATTCTTACATTACATTCTTGATTGTCTGAATGTGGTTTAGTATCCAGAATGGTTTTAGAACTTCTGTTCAAAAGACTTATGTTTCTATATGTAACCCTAAATTTCAAATTGTCTGAGAAGGTCATACTCAATATCTGGCAGAAATTAATTATGCATGGGCGATATATCGGATATATTCAAGATACTGAATTTTTTTTTTTTACAAAATACACAAGAAATTGCCATATTGTAATATTGAATTCGGGTGTTAGTTTGCAGTGTAATCATTTGCATGTTTGTTTTAAAAGTATTTATTAGGCACAAGCTTTCTAACTTGCAATCTCTCTCTCTGAAACTCTCTCAGAAACTCACCACTGTAACCACGGCCATTAATTATTGTCGTGTTGGGTGTCCTGATAGTTCAAAATGGAAGAGAACAACAAAAAGCAGGCTGCTATAATTGACGACCTAATTTAAAAAAAGAACAGTCGGGGAAAGTGGTTTGGATTCAGGAGGGAAGACGTGCAACAGTGTACACTCTTGTGTAAATTATACCAAAAAACCATTACCATTATAAGAGATATGCTGTGTGCAATTACCTTGTTTAAATAATTGATTTGAACTTAACAACTGCTAAAAGATATGCTGTGTAGTTGTCCTGTTCAAATAAATATGATACGATATAATACCACACCACATGCAAATTAATCAGCACCATAATTAATGAAATCTGCAAATGGGGCTATTTTGACCACTTATAAGCTAATCAATGTGGAACTTTAAGCTAATCAATGTAATGTTTAACAAGGTATTCAATATTCAGCATTTTTAAATCCAAAACAATACTTTTGTCTGACCGAAATTATGTACATAGTATGCTTGAACCAGCCCCACAGAGTTTGCAAACGGCAAGTTCCTATGTCAAAAAAACCACCCTGCTACTTGCAAATTAGTCTGTACTATGTTCAGCCTTTCGCCATTTTAGAGTCTTCTTGCTTATAATGGTATTTGGCAGGCAGCACTAATAGGCTACATCCTCACAACAATTTTTACACAAAAATGCCTGAAGGGAGCACTATAACAACTTGTTGAATCTGCAAAATTTGAGAGGCCATAACTTTTGAACCTTGTCACTTAGTGACATGAAACAAACACTGCCACGTCCAGCTCATCATGAGAAATAAAAACATTTACTACCATTTTGAGTTTTAAGAAAAAACACGAAAAAATCTTTGCCTCATGAACCATAAGTTTCATTGACAAGACCCATGGTTGGCAGTAAGTACGTAATGGTCTCTAACAAGGTTGCAAAGGTAAAGTTCAGATATTAAACAATGACCACATTACATGCAAATTCATCAGGACCATAAATAACAACATTGGCAAATGAGGCTATGTCGGTCCATATTTATGCAAATCCATATGAATACCGAAAAGGTGGATGTGTACCAAATTTGAACATGATCAGATAAAAACCATGGCTGCAACATGCCATGCATTGGACTAACACATGGCTGCCATACACTTTTAAATAAAATGGGATCCAAATAAAATACATTTTCCAAACGTTGTTTCCATTATCCTTTTATAGATTTACACAATCGTGATTGTATGGTTAAGATTATTATCATAATCTTATTATAGAATCATTAGCCTGTAAAATACAAATTCACTAGGAGTACGTTGTATACAAAATATAAAGGTAACATACTCCATCTGTTGGGCAGAATTATGTACTGCTACAATAACAAATGGGAGATGACATGATGAACTTGAGAGACTATTTAATCTGCACGGTGTGAATTAATGGTGATCTGGATGGTCATTTATTTGGAATCCTTATGAGTGAACAATTATTGTGATAAACATTGGTCCAATGTGTTGATGGGAGCTATATTTACTGAATATTATATGAATTCCATGAAATAAAAAGATGAAGTTGTGTGCAATTAATTACTTGTAACCAAAATAATTAAGGAGGGTAGCCTCTCCACCATCATCTCTTGCGGTGGAAGGGCCTAGCAAGGATAAACACATGGTACCAGAAATACAGCTTTCAAAACATTTCCAACCACACTAAGATAAGAACGGATACTGAATTACTCTCTTCTTCATTCAGGCTAGTGCCCTTTGTTGCCACTTGTGGCTATATTTTAACATTATACTTGGTTTTGACTTAAACTCAGTGTTTAAATAAAGTATTAAAATATTGAAATGTATCGTATATTACCATTTTTTTTTAAATATAGAGATATTGTTTTTTAACCAAAGGATTTAAAGTGTTGTGACTGCTATTCAGGCATAAAAGCGGCTGCTAAAACCTTATGGTATTTATGTGCAAATTACTAAACAGCCACAAATAAAAATCGCTGTTAAAATGGAATTTGTGGTGACTTTCCTCTTGATAGACTGTAAAATCTCTTCTTGCTTATGTATACTTGGAATGAAGGCGCTAAAACAGGGTGGAGATTTTGCTAATGAGGCCACTTAAGTATTCCATCCAATTGACTAAACCTTGCAGTAACTGTTACTCCCGTCTTTGCATGGACATTTTTACGACTTCTGAAAGCAGGTGGAAATTTTGTACCGTCCAAGAATTACATCTGTCTGTTAACGTAACAGTAAATACTGACATGATATTAAACAGGCTACACAGTCACTGGACATTTGCACTACTGGAGGAACTTGAGCCAGGCACCCATAGATCAGATTTTCTGTCGGCAGTGGTGATGCCGGATCTTTTCATGGATTACAGATGCGTTGTTCCATCATACAAGGAACAAGTGTTCAGAAATCAAAAATAGACATGTCCCATGAATAGACAGATTCATAATAACCACAAGTGTTGTTGCAAAGGACATCACAGCAGCTTTATTTAAAGGAATACCTCTATCTATAGACAGTGAGAGGGTGGAACAAACGGAATGTGTTAGCCACGCTGTAATAACCTTATTCCAATCTGCGTTTATATTCTTCCTGTTGTTAGACCACCAGCTGTGGTTTGCCCTTATTATGCTGTAGGAAAGATTTTTGTATGCCGCCTAACATCATGCCATATTTTTTTTTTTTACTTCCTACACTGTTCGTTTTTTTAGCCCTGTATGTAAGACATTAATTTTGAATATGATATTACTCCAAACCTTTAATCTCTCGGTTGGTGTTTAATTCCTATGCTGAAATACGGCATTATGAAGCTTTGCCTCACTGGCCGTTATATCTATTACCTGATCAGTAAATTTAAGTTTCATTTTTCTTGAGGTTCCTGCACTACTTGCACCATTTGCAAATACATTTATGTATTTATTTATGTCTTATTTTATGCTCTTGTCTTTTTTGCAGTGATATAATCTTGAAGCCATGGTGGATGTCGTTATGAATTCTAAAATGAACCGTGACAAACATCCTGTAATGCAATGTGACACATGTAACTGACCATGAAACCATGGTTTGTTACTACTGTTAACATAAGCTCTTGAAGCAAATAACCTTCACTGTGACATGTCTTTAAAAAATACCATGGGCAAGAATTCTACATCAAAACTGTCACATCAGATTTAAGTTTTGGAAAATACAGGGAAGCTATTTTCTTATTCAGACCATCAATCAAGCCCGAAACAGCACCATTTGTAGATAATATTTGTATGCTTAGAAGGAAATTACATAGGGTGGTACGAGGACAAATCTTATTACTTTTGGAAGATTTTATGGGTGTTAAGAAAGATACTGTTGGATGTGTTTTTATGATATAAATGGCTGAGAATGGATAAATTTGAGGTAATGTAAGAATGGATATGATTTTGGAGAAAAGGATGTGATTTTATTCATTTTGATGTAAATTTAAGTAAAGGGTGATATCGACAATGCTTAAATCTGATAGGGTGAGGGCTGCAGAGCCCTTCCCTGGAACGGGAGTGAGTGAGCCAATACATTACAATATAAATAAGATGATATTGACAATATTGACATTTGATGTTTCCAAAATAATTTTATAGTCCACAATGGCAGTATCATTGCATGTTCAAAAAAAAAAAAAAAAAAAAGACAATGTGTTAAGTTTAACACGTTAACTGCCAGAGAGTTCCAGAACACTGGCCCCCCAGAGTGCCAAAGCTGCAGTCGATGATGCATGAAACAATGTATGAAAAACATGATCTATTGTAGTCTATGGAGGTTGCTGTTGAGGTTTTTGTATTGATTATACTATAAAAATCCCTGCTTTCCAGAAAATGTTTGCCCTTTTCACTGGTAGATATGGATGTTTCCACATACTCTTATTACCAGTGACTATGAAACTTGGATTTAGTCCATGTCAAAAATAATAAATAAATAAAGCAGAAAAAAGAAAGTGCAAAGTTAGCCAGCACTCTCTGATGAAGGGAGTCCTCAGTTTCCTTAAAAAGCACTCTGTTTTGTGACAAACTGTTTTAAACTGTTTCTGTTTGTGATACAATGACAAGTGTGCATACACCGCTGGCTTTAACAACAAATATTCGCCACTGTACCTCTTTTTGCGATCTTTCATGTATGTGAAATAATTCAACACATCACATCAAAATCCTGTTAAAAACATTTAAATATTAACTGGCATCAACGTTGAGGATGTCAGTCTCCTGGTTCCCTCCCTCTGCCTGGAGACGTAACTGGAGCTGCAACAGCAGTAGCCTCGCTAACAGGCAGGCTCACCTGAGAGTGATTTCTAATCAACTCAGCTGTGAGCACTTGCCTTCAATTAAGTACAGCCTTCTAGACTGGAAGGAACTTTTGGGTTTTGGACTTTGGGCATAAAATAAAAGGCCTTTGACCAGTTTTTGTTTAACTTTTGTTGTGTGTTACTTCCACTCACCACCCAGCTCAGTGGCCACCCCTGCCATTGCATCGCAATATTAATTAGTATTATACAGTATTGACGATATAACTGTACCTCTTTTTACGATCATTCATGTATGTAAAAAAATTCAACACATCGCATCAATATCCTGTTAAAACATTTAAATATTAATTGGTGTCATACAATGTTAACAATGTAAGGTCACTAACCCTTGTTTTCTTTTTTCCCTGCTGCACCGCATTCAAAGCCGTATGATGTAAACGGACTGTTTAAGTTTCACCTTATTAAAAATTCAGGACATTGAAAATGGGCTGTTATGGGTGGGGGGGAGACAGTAATTTGTACTGTGCATTTATGGACCTGTATGACTATAAGGTAAACATCTGTACCTGACATGGTCAAAGTAATGTGTAGGGTTTAGTAAAGCTACTGAAGCAGGTCGTTTTGCTGCTAGGGGTTGTGGGCAGTAGATTGGTGAGTTGGCATAATTGGAAGTCTGTTTTTATTAGTATTGTAGTTGTGAATATATGTTTGTTGTAAATACGTTTGTCTTCCCTTTTCACTTTGTAAATAAATGCCCCACTTGGGTTACACTAGTCCTCATCACTTGTGTTAGGGATAATACAAGTACTCTTTCTAAAAGTGTCACAAGATCAGTTTAATGTATTATCCAAGGGACAGAATCTCCTACCACACAGTGTTCCAATCGCTGTATTGGGGCAGTTGAATTCTCTTTGGTCCAGAGGGAAGAACGCCCCCTACTGGCCAACTTACAGGCCAACTCCAACAGCAACTTAGTTTTCCCATGAGGCCTGCCACCCAAGCACTAACCAAGTTACAATTAGTTCATTCCACCGTCATGACCAGGCATACAGATGTCAAGCAGACAAGGTTCAGGTTTATTTATGCATTTATTTCAATAATTAATATTTAATAATTTGTTTTTCTGCTACTTAGCTAGCTGATGTTTGATGTTTTAATTTAGAAAGTCTCTGCAAGTACACTGTAGTTATGGATAGCTAGTAATTTTTTAAAGTGCAGATGTTATCTGCAACCTTGTGCATTGCTTCTTCTTGTTAATGTCTCAGTTGATACAGTGGCCACAGACACTTTGAAGTTTATCCTGGAGTCATGAGAAATGTTTACGACCAATGTTACGTTACAAGAATATTTGCTGTGTTCACTCGCTTCACTTTCAATCCCACAATGCCCCACGCAAATCGTCCACCTGAGTTTCAATGGACACCATTGAAAATGATAGGGAAAGCTTCACTTTGCTTTCACTTTCACTTTCGCTGCAGTGGAAACGCAGCATTAACGCCACATTATAGAACATTTCATTCTTTCTTTGTGTTACAGGGATGGTGGAAGCGATGGATTTTCCAGTGAGACACTGAAGTGACAGGAACTAGTCTAACCCTAGTGGGGTGTTTATTTACAAAGTGCAAAGGGAAGACAAACATATTTACAACAAGCATATATACAAAACAACAACAACAATACTAATAATAATCAGACTTCCATTTTTTCCTGACTCGCCCACCTATTGTCAACAACCACTTGCAGCAAGATGCTCTGCTTAAGTAACTTTACTCAGGCACATACCATTTCAAGAAACAAAATCAATTAGCCTCAAAAACGGTAAATGTTATTTTTCCACAATTTGGTCATCTTTCAGCTGCAGACATTTTCACAGTTCTCACCTTGTGGTCATATACAGGTCCATAAATTGACAATACAAATTACTGTCTCCCCCCGCCTGTAGCAGCCCATTTTCCATGAATTACGTTTACAGTCAAGTTAAGCAAAACTCAAACAGTCTGTTTACATCATTCAGCTTTGAATGTAGAACAGCGGGAAATATTGTTAACATTGTATGATACTAATAAATATTTAAATGTTTCTAACAGGATAACGATGTGATATGTTGAATTATTTTACACACATAAAGGATGGAAATTCAGTTATATTAATTACAATATCTGCAGAATCCTACTTTATGCTGTAGGTTTTAGGTTACATATTACTTTTTCTGCCTTCAGTGGAATTTTAGTTTGAGTGTTTTTTATCTTTAAATTGCTCCCCCTTTGTGGGGTTGTTCGGTGGCCCATCCTCTTAAAGTACTCCTTTAATGTGTCTATGGCCCCATGGACTGCTTTTGAATCTGGACCATGTCCATGCGTTCTTTTGCAGACAGCACTGCATGACAACACATCATTTTAATTCGATTAAGGTATCGGACACATTTCAGGCCAGCTATAAGAGGAGGATCACTGCTTAAGGTGCTGAACTCCAAGGATAATCAAATATAAAGAAGGGCCTTTACCCACATAACATGGACACTGATGTTTCAAAGTCTATTATGTAATAATATTTCTCTCACTCTCTCTCATTTATACATCTCCTTTATTCTCCATACCTTTATATTCTGTAATGTGGATCTGATCATTCAATCCATTTTTACCTGTACGCATAATACCTGTCCATTGCTTCAGTGCTATCTTCTTTTGAGCAGGCCCGCTTTGATGGGAAAAGGAATCAAACCCTGTTCCTGTTTTTCATCTGATTACAGTGCCGCCAAGATTTCTGAACTATCCCTCCAACCAATATGCCTATGAAAGTATGGACATTAAGCTGGAATGCACAGTGACAGGAAAGCCAACTCCTGCGGTCCACTGGGTGAAGAATGGAGAAGTGGTAATACCCAGTGACTACTTTCAGATTGTTGTAAGTTCCGTAATCTGTCAAGTGAACGGCCGTTCTTAAAATAGAGTAAAATCAGTTTATCATTCCCAGTGAATGCCAGACAGTGAAAAAGTGCTGTATATATAGTGTGTATAACAGCCACTTGCTCACAGGTAGGAGTGTGAGAGAAGTACAGGTGCTTTAGCTGCAGTCCTTGTGTTTGTGATCGAGTGGCAAGGCAGTGGCCCGAGAGAGAAAATCAGCTATTTCAGACTGGAGCAGAACAAAGTAAGAAAAATATTGCCTGGAAGTGCTTGTAGAAGATCTTGACAAAAGCTTATGTGAGTTTATTTGACAACCTCCAGCTCAGAGCTTCATCTCCCATTATCCTTATTGTGAAAAGTGCCAGTATATCTGAACTCACCTCCACGCTTGAAGAAACATTAAAACTGGGGGAATTTATCACATATCAGCCACAGGACTAATCTACTTCAGGAGAGATGAATATATGGTCAGGATATTAATTGTTTATTGTTGAAAAGCACCTCAACTCTATACAAACCTTCACCACATTTTTATTGTAGCTGTCAGACCTTGAGAGAAATTACTGAGTTGTAGACCATCAATCTTATGAATGCCAAAGCAATATCATATATGTGTCAGTCTTTCCTAGTATGGCAAACTTAACTGAAAACCTTGAAAGAAGCAAAGATTGTCAATGTTGTGTTTCATTCCAAGCTTGTGTGGTTCATTTTAAGTTTGTTCGCCCATTACGTACAATGTAATTACATAAAAATTAACTCAATGCCTAATAATGCCTGTTAAGTGTTTATAATCATTTGCAATACCAGTGGGTAATTTGAGTAAAATCATTCTAAACATAAGTGATAATTAGTACAATTACGACTCACGTATGAATTACTTAGTTATACCAAAGCCTGATAATTCCTGTTAATTATTTGTAATCATTTTAGTATTACAACCATCATCTCTTGATAATTCAAAACACGGTTCTTATTTCACGAGCAGTCTTATCTGGCCTCCATAATTAGCTAAGTTAGAAGAGGTTTCATGTTCTAATGTTTGTGTTGATGGGATGATGCATATGTCTTCATCCCATCAACCACTCACCACCGACTGATTGAATGAAGTTATCTTCTCAGGTTCGTGTTATAACCTCAGCAGACTACAGAACCGCGGGATAGGACAGTGACAAATGAAATACTGTATAATGATATGGTAATGAGCCTGAGTCAATTTGGTCGGACTATGTCCTGAACATCCATATGTCAGCACAGATTAAGTTAGAGGGTCTATTAAAAGAAATGTCCGTTCTGTAATTTTGCAGTAATATTGCCAGAACTACCTGGTATATATGATAATATGAATCATTTTCTCACTTTAATTATGAAAGAGTCCAGCTGTAAACAAGCTACTTTACTTGCATGGATTTATACATATATATATAGTGAGAGAAAGAGAGAAAATTAACAGGAGTTATATTTAACATTAAGTGTTTCTACAAGTTACTCGGTAATGGTAGTGTAAATACATTATACTTTAGCGCCAGCATCAATTTTAAAAACTCACAACATGTATGTTAGACCAGACTCTTATTCATATGTCACAAATATGAAAGTATTTTATGTACAGTATGCTGTTAAACACTTTATTACTCAGTAATCTTAAATCTGTTAATGTCTCCAATCTTTTAATGCAGGATGTGAGTAACCTCCAGATCCTGGGCCTTGTGAAGTCAGATGAGGGATTTTACCAATGCGTCGCAGAGAACAAAGCAGGCAATGCTCAGGCTTCGGCCCAACTCATCTTGCTGGAGCCAGGTAAAAAGACAGGCTGGGAATCCAGCTCTCAGTCCATCACTCCTCACTTCTGTTACCCTCCATCTCTGCCACTGTTGCACACATTATCTGCCTGTTCATGTGAGGTCAGTCCCCATCCCCCAGATTACTTTCTGGCCGACCGACCCACACAGCAAATTTTGGAGTTAGTAATCTGGAGTAAGTGTAAAAGTCTTAGGTTTCTGGAGTTTATTTTCGTAGTTATGGCCTACTCCAGCTTGTGTTCAAGGTACGCCTTTGGTGGTTGTAAAATTTAAGCGTTCATTCGCTGTGTGTATATGATCCTGATTTAACACTGTACCAGTGTGGATTGCGCAGTGTTCTTTAAATGATCCTCATTCAACACTACACAGGTGATGATTTCACACCTGGTGCTGTGCTGCAGACAGCTGTTTTGTGGTCTTCATGATATGAATATATAAACATTAAACTGTGTTTTCATATTCCTTATAACATTAGGGAGGGTTTCTCTTGTCTCCCCCTTTTATATTGTCTACCAAACTTGAAGTTCACACACTCTCACTCTCTCTCTCTCTCTCTCTCACACACTCACACACACACACACACGCTGTGTTACACTTGTAGCCGTAACTGGCATTGAAGATTATTTATCAGACCGTTGCACTTTAATCTTCTCTATGTCATATCACTTTTTTATGTGAGTTAGCTAAAGGTACGTAGTTCTGAAAAGTATCAATTGCTAACGTAGTTAACATAGCTAGCTAATTTAGCCTCTTAGCTTTATGCAAGGAAGCTCATGCTATACTGATATTTGCTGGAGCATGGACAAGTATAAAGCCTGTTTGATTTTTTGTGTAACAAGACCCAATGAAACTTTGTTTTAGAAAACATGTTTTACAGGAGATGAACATGGTAATTGCATGTATTGTCTGACTGGATATCGCACAGCTTCTAATTGTTGCCTAGGTGTCCTTATTGGATCTTATATGGATGGAAAATTATCCCATAAGCTAGACCATAGAAGCACCTGACTTGATCCTTCACATCAGCTGAGAAAAAGTGATACTTGTACCTATAGCACAGAGAGACAAAGACAAGAAGTTTAGGTCAAATAATGATGTATTTCAGATGTAGCTCAGCTCATTTTACATTTTGTAAAACTTCACACTGGCCTATTGGTGGACCAATAAAGATGGTTTCGTGCAGTTGTTGCGCTTGCCTGATCGTACCTGTCTACAAGTGTTGCTGGACATGTGGTGAAAGAGAGAAGAAACGGAATAGTTATAGTGACAAGGCAGAAATGCTTCTCTTCGTGGAGAAGAACTTGCCATTAATGTTTAAGTGATTTCATCATGTGCAGGTGAGGCAATAACCTAGCAGATTCTTGTTGCAAAATGGTTGTTGTTGCATTTGTTGCAAAAACTCTTGTTCTTTATTTTTATTTTGCCAGGAAGAAAAAAAATTCAAGTTCTGCAACTTTTTTCTGTGCATTTTTTGTCATTTGGAAAGGTAATTAAATGTTTCATATGTAGAAAATGGTTACAAAACAACATTTACAAAAATGTATTTGTATAGGCTGTCAATGACATGAAACTAAAGAAAATCGGAATCAGCCAAGATCGGCAGGCTAGGCGTAAAAAAAAACAAAAAACGGTGATCGGGATCAGCCAAGAAAAATGCAATTGTTGCATCCCTAGTATCTAGCTTGTGTGTTAAACAAAGCTCTTACATTTTCCCCTCCAGCATATAGCTACCATGTTACAGAACCAAGCATCAAGTAAACCCAGTTTATGTGATTTTGTGTACCTATATGGTTATGAATCTGACATATCTAAACATGACACGTATGTATTTAAGAGTTAATATTACAATAAACTCAATATGACACTAATATTTTACAATGTAGTATTTTAACACCCAGAGGGGTTCAATTTCAACATCTGGAGAGAAAAGGGAAAGGATCATCTCTCAGAAAAATAGGTTATTTTAACTCTGCTCAAGAGTCCATTTGATGGTCAAGCATGCACATTCAAATTGAGTGAATTTCTATCTCCCAGGGAGTTTATTCCAAAGATCGGAATTTCCCGTAGAGCTTCTTTTTGCCAGTAAGCACCAATTTTGTCGCAGCAGACTTTATCCAAACCGAGGGATTAGCTGGGTAGAGCAGCTCCAAAAGACTGTTTTCACGCTCCCCCTTTGCTCACAGGCAGAGTGACTTGTTTAAAAACATCACAGACGACCGCTTTGAGGTTTGTGTCATCTTCCTGCGGAGCCTCTCGGAGGGAAGCTGATTGTTGCTATAAGCCATCTGTGAATAAGGTGTAGGTATTGTGTCTGATCATATGTTTGGGGTCAAGAGTGTTAGTGGCTGGCATACTGATGTGAAGCTCCTAGATATAAGTGCTCAATACCCTAAGACCAATCAATCTGTATGTTGGAGATCTTTCCATTCAAGTCACATCCAGCACAGATCAGTAACAATAAACCAATAGCTGTCACTAGAAGCATAATGTATTGAGAAAACAGTGTCCTCTTCAAGTAAGGGACAATGCATTTTCCACTTGTCCGATATTGGTTTATATTCCGTTTTTTGATTTCCGCCCATGGTTGTCCACATAATTTTCAACATTATCTAGACCATCCAGGCAGGACTCTTGACTGTAGGGCTTTTTAAATTTCAAATCTCTGTGCTTGAGCACTCACAAAGACTCAGAGATGTAAACGACCTCAGTAACGTTCACTCGTGCTTGTGCGTTCAAAGTTGTTTTTCGATTTTTGATTATCCTGCGATTGTGATCTACAGTTATGTGTTGGATTTTCTTTTCTTTTTTTACAATACTATTTCATTACTTGTATAATTAAAATATCATTTAAAACTTCTACCTCCTAACTGGCCTTGAATTTAGAACACAAATGTAAATGTATTTTTAACGAAAAATTGAGATTAATCAGGTTAATTTCGGCACCGTTTAAAGTGTTGATTTTCATTGTTCCGCTACCACAAAGGAACAGCATCGTTTTAAGCACGGCCATTGCAGCCGTGGGTGAAGCAGGGGGCGTGTATGAAATCATTGAGAGCTAGTGGGTTATATTTTCTGTTTTTAATGTCAGATCAAACAAGGCATACCTCTTGTCTCAAGGGTAAATATGAGGATGCCCTGTGAGAGGAATGGTTAGAGAAAAGGGGGAAGAGGAGGGGAAAAGAAATAGCAATTCAGCCAATCAGTTCCTCTCACCTGTGTGAACATTTGCCATTATTTTTAAACAACAACTTTATTTACAAATGGATTATATACAAACCAACCAGGACACTATGTGCAATACATCAACTGATACCAGACCTTATAACAATCTAATTGGATGTTCCCCCCAGTCAGTGTTATATTACATGGGATCTAGCACTGTCTTTATCTGGGAGGTAAACAAAACAGCAAACACCCGTTTTCTTTCTGTAACCCAAGGAACCGATCTTAAGTGCATCCCACATTCCCAATCCATACACATAACCCATAATTACAATATTTACAATGGCCACACAAACTCACACACAAATAACAGTCCGCAAGAGCAGGCTTTCAGAAAACCAACAACCCAAAAAGAGAGAAGTGGATCTCACCCACGATTCAGAAGCCTCCATAGCTGTGGGCCCTGTCCATTAGGTATTATGTCCCGAGTGAGCCAACCTTCTTTTTCCTTTTTTTTTTGCTGGCTGGTGTGCAGTTATTCCTTAGTTTTCTTCTTTCCTTTTTTGTTTCTTTTTTTTTTATTCCACACTGCCCAACGCCGCTGAATAGGGTCTGAACAGGCAATTGTCACCCTTGTAGTCCCCTTGATCCACTGGCAGGAGCTGGCTGGTGCATCCGAGGAAAGTTCACACTCATCACACCCCAAACCTCTTTTCCCTCCTTTTTTTCTTCTTCCTCTCTGCCCAGGAAGTAAAAACCCTGCCCCTACTATCAGGCTGCCTCTTTAAAGGGGCAACGGCCTATACAAAAAGCAGCCTTTGTTTTTTTTAACAGGTTTATTATAAAACATTTGTGCAGTGTGGCACATGACAAGCAAAACAATCTTTAAAATCTCCCCACCCATATTGACAGGTTCACCTTGCAAGGATTTCATTAAAAAAGCATTCATTTTTTTTGTTTGGGCAGAAACATAAAAACATCAAGCCTTAATTACTTTGTGGCAGTGACACAACCTATTGGGTTTTTATATCCAATATAAATACAAAGATACTTGTTTTAGTCAGATTTACTTACATAGAAGTGATGGCACCAGGATGCACCATGGGAAGTAGACAAGTAGAGAAGTAGACAAGCTGGTGGAGAGAGTGTGACGCTGAATGTTCTGCTGGGAAGCCCTGGGTCTGGGCGTTCATGTGGACGTCAGTTTGACACGTGCCAGCTACCATATTTGTGGACCAGGTAAACCCCTTCATGGCAATGGTACAGCAGAGGCTTCTGTCAGCAGGATAATGTACCCTTGCCACACTTCACACCTCACACCTCTAAGCTTCTTATTTTAGGTTAGCATAATGTTTCATTAGCTATCATTTTCATTTTAGCTGAACGAAGTTTTAAAAAAAAATCACTGAGGTTTGATTAACAATGAGGGTTTAAGAAACTGGTTTAATTTTTACAGTGTGATTTATCGTTGAACGTAAACATTGCATGATATCATATTTCATAATTAATTGAGTATCTAAGGTGAGTAATGAGTTATTTTTACTTCACCTGGTGATTGAATCTGCATTGGCGTATAGCACGGCTTGAGGCGTGTGAGTTATTGTTCATGAGTTCATAGAGCCGAAAAAAACAGGACAGCACTTCAAAAGAGTTAATGAGTCTATATTTATTGCATGCAAATTGAGGAAAAATAACATCATTCATGCTTTTGGGCTGTTGTATTTATTTTTAATATCTGCTTTGAGCTGGATTTCAGCATCCATATCAGTGAATTTACTGTTAAATTAAAATGAATAAATTATGCATATATTGGCGAACAGACAACTCAGTTGTTGGTGATGGCAAGGGCGATACTTTTCTGTTTGCCTGTCATCCAGAAATATTTTATTTCAAGCGTAGTCCTACTTCAGGCAAACACGGTAACACTGAAAAAAATTGTAACGTCAATGTCTAATCGATTCAAGCGCACAACTTAATGCAGGGTTATGGAGCACGAAGGATATACCCTGGAAATCTGCTTGTCAAAGTCTGAATTAATGTAGGGGCTATTTTAATGGGAAAACTCCAATTATATGAATCTCCGCCTCAAGCATTCAAGTCTCCCATGTACATGTATAGGTACAGTGCCGTGAAAAAGAATTTGGCCCCTTCTTGACTTCCTCTTGAGCTGAAGCTTATGAGCAAGTCCCCTTCTAAATGCCTGAAAAGAAGCTAAATTAAAATGTTGCAGTGGCCTAGTTAAAGCACTGACCTGAACCCAAAAGAGATGCTTTGGCAGGACCAGAAAAGAGCGGTTCATGCTTGATGACCTACAAACTTGTCAGAGTTAGAGCAGTTCTGTAAATAAGAGTGGGCAAAGATTCATATTTGGTTGTAGTTTTTGGTGCTAAGTGTGGTCCAACCAGAGTTTAAGGTTTAAGGGTGCAATTACTTTTTCACAGGGGCAATATTGGTAATTGGTGACTGTCTCTATTTAATGAATGAAATAATCATGTAAAAACTGTGTTTTATATTTGCTTGGGTTTCTGTTGTCTAATGTCATATTTCATTTGATGATCGGAAAACATTCAGTGTGAGATATATGCGATAAAAGTGGAAATCGAGAACGGGGAAAAAACTTTTTCACAATGTTGTACATAGTCAGAATACGAACAGACACTGAAAAAGCATGCAGTGGGTCAAAAATCACTGAAGTCACACTGAGCGCAGGTCTGAATAGACTCCAGAATATGTCCTTTCATTTGATTGCTTGAAAATTCATATTTGATCACCAGTTCAGAATGTGCAGTTCACCCTATTTTTATGAAGTTGTTACACATTAAAAATACTACATACTTTAACACACAGAAGTTACTTTGAAAAATATGTTAGTTTGTTGTATTGGGCCGTATGGCCTGGATTATGGCTGATGCCTTTCATGGCCATATGAGACTGACTTTGAGCTTTGACCTACATTAGGGAGTCAAACATAATGTTGTATTGGGATACAGAATTTTGGCCTAATTTGCTGTTGTGGATTGCTATTTTTGAAATGCATTTGAAAACAGCTACATAGTATGCTATCGTTTAAATACTGGGTGGGTTATAACCTAACAGAGTTTGGTTTTGGTAAGAAAAGGGGTAAAATAGTTCCTATATCAGGATTTTGTCATTTACTAAAAACCCTGATAATTAAAACAAAGATTTGCAGTATGAAAATACAGTTTCTGCTGATTAATGGACTCCAGAATTAAACTTCAAAGGAGATGCAGAGGGAATTAAAATGTGAATAAATGTGTCTGTGAATCGTTGCTCATAATGGCTGAAACACGGACAAAGGGAAGCCAACATGAGCCTGTGGCATTGAGCTTCTCATCTCATTCATCTCTTTTAAAACGAAATTCCTATGGCTGTGACACAAAAAGCACTCTTGTTACCGTCACAAAGCACACCCTGGCTTCTGCGTAGCGAATCGCTATATCTATTGTCGGAGATAGAACCCTCATATGCGACTCAGATTACATTCGCTCGAGCCCGTATGCAGATTTCTTCCACACACATACGTACCATAAAAATGCAAAAAAGAGCTCAAGCAGGTCAAAATAGGGATGGAAATGTGACAGGGGAATGGGCTGTGACGGCAGAGTCTCCCTGAAACATAGGCTACCCGCGTAGGCTGCTCTACATTTGGTAATCATCATAGTGGATAATAAGTACCCAGCCTTTGATGTTGTTTCATGGGAATACAGAACTGTCCTGGGCTGCTTTTCACGACCATTGTTTGGTGTTATTCATACGTGTTCCTTAATCCCTGTATTGCCACAACAGCAACCTCACCAGTTGATCGAGATGTAGCCAATTTACTAACAACACCAGCAACATGAGGCTCTGTTTTTTACTTAAGTGACTACCCTGCTTGAGTTTATATTGTGGAAATCCTTCACTGTTAATTATTTCACAAACCTCCTTGCTATTATTTTTAATGGTCAGTAATTCTCAGAAGAAATGTAGTGATACATGCCATAATTACATACTATTTTAAGTCATTGTTTGAATAAAATATTAATAAAAATACTGTAAACATAACTAATTGTCCTCATCACTTACTGTTCATTCACTGCTAGAACTGAAAGAGAAAAATATTGCTGTAATGTCTTAATGTCTTTCTTGTATAAGAATGGATTACACATAACGTAAACATTTACTACATTTCTTACTGCTATGCAGAGATTTTCAGAGTTTTTCTAGGTTCTGTAGGTCCATTACTAGGTCTCAAAAAGCTATGAAAGGATAGCATATCAAAAGATTACTTTCATGGAATGCCCTTTCAAACCTGAATGGCATAGTGTGAAACATATACAGTGCATTCATTTTTTACGCACACTTAAAATACGGGAATTCGCTGTAACGCCACTTGAAACAGGATTCAAAAATTATCGCTTTATGCGGTGGTAGTTTTTAAATAATATTATTTAATATTTATATTTAATAATATTTGAATTGGCAAGGGAGATTATGAGTGGTATTTAAAGTAGTGTACAGCATTTATTTAGCAGAAATGTGATTATATACTGTACAATTAGCATTATCCTATATCCCCTTTACCAATTCGATATCCACTCTCTCTCTCTCTCTCATATGTTCCCACTACTTCTTGCAATTTTTTTTTACAAAATTACTGAGTAAGTTAGTTAACGTTACATGACCGCGAAACGCATCTCGAGAATTTCCATTAATTTAAATGGGGATATTGGACTTGAATTACACGATTTTGCTTTACGCGAGCCTTTTCAGGACCACATCTTCATGTAAAATGTGAATGCACTGTATATGAACTAAATAAATTAATATACTTTTTTTTTCAAGACAACTAAAATATTAGACCTACTGCAAAGAAAAGAGTCTCTTTTAATAAAAGCTACCCATCCTCCCAGTTCTCCCTTTTTGGTCTATCTCCCCCATCTTTGGTATTTATGTCAAATCCGACATGATAAGGACATCCTCCGGGATTACCTGAGGGACGGGGGGAGAGGGAGAATTGAATTTAGGAATGTAAATGCACTATATCAGCAAGTGACAGAATAAAACCATCCTTCATCGTCGGCTGCCCCAGCACACCCTCCCCATTTCCCTGTGTTTGTTCTCAGTTCCCTCTCTGTTTAAAAAGTGGATTCCAATTAATATTAATAAAACATGAATGATTAAGTAACACGTGTGTCACGATTTCACTTTTAAATGAACCAGAGAAAGGCATCGCTCTTGCCCGCATCTATTCTGTCCATGCGGAGCCCTCCAAGTTCAATTGCAGCGTTGACTGGGTGTTCCAGAGGGCAATTAAGGCATGACATTTTATACCTTGTGCCCATGTGCCGAGACCTGATTTCAAACAGTAATCCATATACATTCTCATTTCATGCTCTCATGGGAAAAATCAGACCTGTCACATCCATTTCAAATATTGCATTGAGGGAGAGTCAAACAATGGTAAATTCGTCTGTCATTAATATTTGAATACTCTTAGGTTTTCATATTCTTTTTCTTCCCTTGCCTCAAAGGGAGTGAAGACTCGTTCTTTCTTTTCTATCGTGCTAAGCTAACATGAAAATACCACCCTAATGTCAATTGTTTTCATCTTGTCATTTTTGAATTGGTAATATTGATGGTTTATTTTGGTAAAAGGTGTTGAGATTTTTTTTTCTTCTTTTTACCTGACTACAAACCTGTTGACATTAATGAGTCAATATTTCTCTTTGTCCATTCATTGTGGCCTAAAACTTTCACTACAGAAGGGAAATTGACGAGCACAGAGAATGGAGTCTGTGGGGTGAACTGAGAGAGTGTGTGGGATGTCAACAGCAAGAGTACTACTTTCATGATGCTCAGGGCTTCTGTTGTCTGACACAAGATAAAAGGAAAGAGAAAACTTAAGGGTGTGGTCTTTGTGACCAGCTGGAGCTGTTGGCTGCCAGGTGTTTTCATTCTCATTTTGTCCTCCTGCCCTTTTGTATTTACATAGAAACTGTCCCAAACCAGCATATCAGTCCTGATAATAGGGGTCCTTTTAGTTCACCAAAATGCCTTAGATCTCATCTCATAAATGATATCTCATACTAAGAAGGGAAAAGGCCCCTCTGGGGTTCTGCACTGAGCTCTTGAAAGAAATCAAAAATCGAAAAATCAATTTTAACAAGCAGGACTTCACTTTAAACTTTTGTAAGACAGAGCTCGCGAAACTGCACACTCATCTCCACAAACTTCAACCCCCCATGTCAAAACCAAATGCCAGTGCTTTCTACATGAGCACGTTGTGCATGAGCACCAGTGAAAAATGAAGGGATTTGTGTGTAGAGGTTTGCACAACAAGTTCGACAAATGTGGATCATGTGTGAAAACAGGAATAGTTTTTAAAGTCGTGGGAAATGGGTCCGTCTTTTGGGAAATAGTGGTATGGTTTGAAAGTTTATCTCTCAACGGTCAGCTTCAAACTTTGACCACTGTTCCTCTTTCCTGATTCGGTTATTCCTTGTTTGCATATGACGAGTGTGTGTACACATGCAAGTGCGTGTTGGGGATATACATCATAGCTGCATGATGAAGTCTTAAACTTCTTTAAGTTTTCATAAGGACTCAAATAGCACTTCAAGTTTTATTTGTATTAAGTTTTAAGTATCATATGTCATCAACTAAACACTTTACTAGTTTAAAAATTTAAAATTGGCAAAAACCTTCAGATCATTCAGAGACGGAAGGTAGGACTATTGATGGAATTGATGAATAAAACACTTTAGCAGCCCTCTGCTTCTTCTGCTGCTGCTGCTGATACTACGACTGTGAACCCTGCTGGTTGGAATACACATTTGACAAAACTTCTAGCAATGATAAAACTGATTTCAACAGGATTCTAATACACCTGGGAAATCAGATTTTCAGACAGCAAAACAAATTCAGGAGAATGAATTTTCAGTCAACATTGAATGTGCTTAGAAGGAGTCTATTGTGATGTGGCAAGTTATTTAACAGTACAGGTATTTGATCTTGGGCTTGGTATCCATGGGGGCAGCATCATATCTCACAATTTTGGGTGAAGTGAACCCCCACCAGACTTCTAGAAAAGAAATAGAAATACAGAAGAAAGGAAGTAGACATAAGGGATGCTGGAAGCAGGGTGCATGATGCGAGATCGGGTATGTGGCAGTTTAGTATCTGAGGAGAAAACCGGATTAGACATACAGAGATATTTCAATACGGGCTTCATTGAAAATATTTCTCCCAAACTTTTGTATAAAAATTTCATGGCAGGAAAAAAATCTGAATATTGCTTAATTGAATTTTAAATTAAGAAAAAACAGATCTGGAATGTATTATTTGTAAATCTGTAAAATCTGTAAGAAATGTATGCTGTTGAAGGGAGGAAGCACGTGATCTGGATGTTCTCAGATAATATTATACATTAGCATGCACATTCTGTGGTAAAGGTTGTTGACATTTAGCATTGAGACTCTGTGTAAAGTTATAACACACAGTCTATGGAAAATACATAATAATATTTCATGTTATCCGGAGTGCCCTCTCAAAATCTGTCTCCTTCTGTTTGATAGCACCACCGATCTGTCAAGTTGCCTTGGCAGCAGAAACAGAGATTAGGAGGTTGGATAAAACACAGGAATGTCCCCAGACATGAACAGTGAAAGGCGTGCAGTATCAAAATGGTGTACAGAGGTTTTCTATCAATAAGTGTTTCCTTCCTGCCATTAAAAGCTGTGCCATTTCTCAACAAAACCGCACCATAGCGATTCTCACAAACTATTGTTAAAGCATATGATAGGAAATCTGCCAACATGAAAAGGATTGAAATGACTCTGCAATGGACATCTCTTTTGGAGTTATGAAAACTGATAAATACTACACAGTTCACATTAGCTAGCAGATGAACGCCTCACTCCTTTTTATCGACACATGATGGCTAGAAGCAGGCCTGAATTCATGAAAGACTTGATGTAAAAATGCAGTGGTGCTGCATCAAGGTAGGGCAGGTTGAGATGTGTCCATAGGGACGTACATTTGAGCTTACTGTCAGTACACCCTTAAGCAAGGTACTTACTGTGTATGGCCTCAGTGCAGATTCAGCTTCATTACTCTGTAATGTCTTTGGCATAAGTTATGTAAACGGCCTCTGGGACAGGTGCCTACATAGAAAATGATTAATGTGACCGTACATTAAATGTTTTTTTATTTAGGACAAGGGAAAATACAGGGCTGTTTGGCTACCTCACCTCTGGTACGTTCTCATATTTTATGTGTGTAGTCTTCAGAAATGTCCCGAGTAGGTTTAATGGATGGTTCTCAATCATACAGAACCAGATGTGAAATGTTCTTGGTATTGCAAAGCAGTAGCAGGCGTGACCACTGAGCCAGGTGGTGAGGGAAGGGAAAACATGGCCAATGGCCCTCCACTTACCCCCATTTTTTGGGGTACAGCCAAGCGAAAACATAACAAAAGCCCAAAAAGTCCTCTTCTGCAGCCCAAATACAGAATAAGCTGTGCTTAATTACAATTGAAGGTAATTGCTAGAACCCAGATTGATTAGAAATCACCACCAGGTGAGCCAGCATGTTAGTGAGGCCGTTGCTGTTCAAGTTCCTCCATATTCTCCAGGCTGAGGGAAGGAACAGGAACTGACAGCAATCCCATGGGTGGAGCCAAGGGGTTTGCTCCTCCCTCCAGCTCTCCCGGCACCACAGTATGTAATCATAATCAGTGCTTGAAGCAAGGTAATCATCAGTACACAATACCAGCATTTCTACATTTCTACTGTGCCTTTTTATTGAGTACCGGCTCTTCTCATAATCTCCTAGTACTCTGGTTTACCGCCCGCTATGCCACATTCTTGTAGAGGAAGGAGCCTTGGTGTATTTGTGTCATAGAACCATTTTCAAGCATTATAAATCTGTCATATGGCTAGCATGTGACAGTGTCTCATATGCTGTCCTTCTGACAAATTTCCCGGGATGGCTACACCCCCATCACAGATCCACGAGAGAGTGCAGCCGGAAAACCAGCAAGTAAACACTAAAACGAGGTTGGCTGGCTGCAGAAGGTTAGTTACAATACAAAGCATGTCAGCTGTGACTGCTATTCATTTTGAGATGGTATGCTGTATCAAAATGAAATGGAAATATGGTTGATCGTGCTTGTTGGAACCGTTATGTATCTTAGCTTGTCAGAGACATGAGAGCAAATCCTGCTTAATCGCTGCTAGGGTTTAAAATGTAATACTCAATGCTAATACGCACTCATCATGGTTCAACCTCAGGCATTGATCGTAACGCACATCTGAGTCTCTCAGTAAGTGTACTCTTGTGGATTGATGATTCATTGCAGGGTGAATAACTTGCTGCTGTGAACTTCAATTCAACTCAAGAATGCTGGAGTGGTAGAATATTACACCTTCTCTTTTTCTGTGTAGTGCATGATAGAACTCACAAATTATAAGAACATAAGAACATGTCATGATCAGAACAGGCCGGTCAACACAACTAAGCTTGCCATTTTGACAAAGGAATATCCAAGACTTCGTCATGTCTTAAAAACCTCTATTAGATGACGGTTAATCCTCCTTTAACTTAGTCTAGGTTATGTAAATTCAGCCATTCCTCATAGCTTTTATATTTCAGGCCAGTAATCAGTTTTGTTTCCGTTCTTTTGAATTTTTTCAAGAGCCTCAATATCTTTCCCAGAACTGCGCACAATATTCCAAGTGAGGTCTGACAAAAGCATTGCATAATTTTAATATAACCTCCTTAGATTTATAATTAATACGTTTAGCTATATATGCAAGCGTCCTGCTGACCATTTGTACCGCTATAGCACAGTGCCTAGATCCTGTTAAGGTTTGGTCAATCATAATCCCAATCCCAATTCAATAACCCAAATTGAACACATTCCAGTTTTGTTCCTCCCATGAAGTAGTCTTGTCAAAGGTTCTCATTTCCGACATTTAGACATTTAGCTACATTGAAGTCATCTGTCAGGTGTCTGCCCAAATTTGGATTCTGTATCTGTCTGTCTTCCTGTATTAACTTAGTTGGTTCTATGCTGTTGACTAAACCTCCTAGTTTTGTATCCTCTGCAAAGTTTACTATTTCACTGCAAACCTCTGCATCAATATCATATACATAGTCAATTTATTACTTTGACAGATATAATAATACAACAAACACTATGGCAGCTTGCATGAAGACATTTATTTATCTCCTACATATAAGTAACTGTAAGATTGAGGTGAAACTGAATCACTTTAAATGGTGTCTCATGTTATACTTCTGATCCAATTCATTTTTAATAACAGCCTTTTGGTTCTCTAAAATGTTCAGTTGAATAATATTCTGGAATGGCACTGGCTGAAATTGAAATTGTCAGTTCAGCACTACTTGTCATCTCAGAATGCATTTCACGTGTTAAAAGGAGGCCCCAGCCATTATGAATGTCAAATATATGTTTTTAAAACCTGCTGTTTGATAATTAACTGAAAGTGTTTCACTGACAGGCTAACCATGTGATTTTAATGGAAGTACTTACCCTTCTGTACAGTCGTTGAAGAATGTCTCCCAGTTTGAATTACACATTAATTCATAAAGGCCTGGTTTAAGTCAAAATGTATAAATTAACTGTGACTTGCATATCAGTTCAAGTGTTATTATTCCCTCACAAAACAGTTTGCAAAGTTAATTGCTGGGAGTCTGTTGAGCATGCAACATTGTGATTATGTAAAGACTACTTTATTTGTGGGCCAAACTTGGTATTGCAGCAGCTGATTACAATACGGTTCAAGTCTTGTTTTTCACACAAATATTGGCTGTAATGATCAATATTTGTACTGACAGTGGCTGGCAAAAACGCAACAAAATTTTTCATCAACACATCTTGTAAAGTTTGGCAATCACAAAAATGAGTATGTTGATCTGTTTGTGAGGAAAATTCTGGCCCCAATTTATGAGTAGATGTTAAAAACAAATGCTGACTAAGTCTGTCACATATTAGATTTCACAATTAATAAACCTGAATCTATGTACGATGTTTGTAAAATTACTCAGCATTTTTGAACCTAAATGCACATTTGTAGCAATCCACTAAAATCAAAATTGAAACATGACACAATGGAATCCTTTGTTTAACTCACCAAAACTCATTTTTGAAATGAATACACCTGTATAAGTGAGCAAATAATCATAAAAAAATATCTGAAGGAAACATTATTTCACGTTCACACATGCTCATCCCATAGCAAATAAAGGATTAATTATGCCGTTCACATCGGCATCTCAGGCCTACAAATGTGTTAATTCTTTCATCTTTTTCCAGTTTTGAAAATGTGTTAAACTTGAAACGAATAGCCCTGCCCCTCTCACTGTCATTTAATCACAGTAGGTGTCTAGTGATATACTCTCAGGAACGAGAGTGGTTTAATCATTATCCAGCATACATTAAGAGTGCATTCGCAGACTGTTGGACTACACAATTAAGAGACTGTGATGTTCCCGCTTCATCTGCTTTCAGACATCTTCTACATAATTTCTCAACCAGTCATGTCCACCCAAAATCCATATCTATTAGACTTTGAGTAATGCAGTTGAACGCGAGGTTTCTGAGTGCTGAATATTAAAGGAGTTGATAAAGTCGATGTATAATTGCAATAAAGGTCGAACCGAGGTCTGGATTTAATAATCATGTCTTTAAATTCGGGTGAAGCCCAAATGGATGATTCATCCGCTGGACCCTTCTTAAGTGGACCACTCTGATGATGTTTTGGCGAAATGAAAATTGAGAAAGTGTGCATTCTAGTCAACTTCCATTTGTAAATGTTTAAGACAAAACAAGTCCACCTCTGGAACGGCCATTCAAATACTATTATAGATATTATTTCTATATAAATATGGATAGACAACTATTGGAAGATGTGTTTTATTTTCACACACTCTTGCTCTCTTTCATAACCTGTATATGAAACTAATGGAGTATAATGGATAACCTCAAATGATCGATCAATAATTTTGAATGATGTTAAAACATAATGTTTATAAAATAAGGTGAACTGAAGCAGGCATACTTTCTCCCTTCAATATATCACGCATACAATCAAAAATTAGCCAGACATAAAATCACAATTCAGTGAAAAAAAATAAGTTTTCATTGAAAAACTTCTATTGATACTGGGTCTTTTTCACCACCTTTTGGTACAGGAAAGCCAAGCTAACATGACCAACATTAGCTGTACCAACTTCATGTGTTCAATATGTTAGATGTTACTAGCTAGCTGCACAAAAGACAACATGACAATTGGTGTTTAAATTGTCTGTACTGGCTATTTTCTGTAACGGCCATATTTTTTTGAAATTGTTTGATATAGAAAATGTATTACATGGTAATTAGGTAGTTATAACCATACTTTTATATTATGTATACTAATATTATTACGACATGCTTTGAGGCTTGCTCTCAGGAAGTGGCTGAATTGGTGTTGGATATCACTAATATCTAGAGCTGATTGAGAGGCCAGTGGATCACTTGATGAATATGAAAACAAAGCATTTACTGTAAGAACCTCAATTAACTCATTAACTGGTCGTAGTGTTTCATTTGGTATTCAGCCTTGAGATCACAATTAAATGCAAATCTTATTAATAAATTATTGATTTCATGACTATACGTTAGAAATTTAATGAGCCAACCCATCCCCACCACTGAAACTACTGAAAAAAAAATCTATTAATAAAGTAAACAAATTTTAACTGACATATATACTAGTTCTAACAAGGTACATATAGCAATGGTGCTTTGTGATCATGGTTGCAGTTTGTTTATTAGTATTTGGATATATTGGTATTTACATAGTATCTATTAATTTTGATGGAGCAGTTTTAGTGCCAGATATTCTATATTATCCTTAGCCATGGCTATTTAACTATTGGGAAAATGTTCTTTTCTACTGCACTTACATATTTCTGTTTTTATCATATTACATTGTACTAAAAATGCTATTATCTGTTATCTTTTGCAAGTAGTCTAGCAGGAAAAGTGAGATTGTTGTTTGTTTGGGCACTAATTTACTGGTTTTCCTTGCCAAGTTTAGGTTGTATAGCAATCAACAAAGTTCACCTAGGACTATGTAACATAGCCCCACTTGTCTGTTTGTTATTAATATTATTGTTATTAACAGCCTGGGCATAGAGAATGCTACTTACAGATAATCCAAATTGAATAATACTACAGCCTTAGGGGTCCATTCAGACCTGCACTCAGCACGCTTTTGACCCACCGTGTGCCTTTTTGTGTCTCTTCGTATTCTGACTTTGTACCTTGATGCTTTGGAGATTTTCATGCTTAGGGTGGAGATTCAGAAAAATCAGGTGTTTCTTTAAAATAGCCTCTACGTGAATTCGGACTTAAGTGGCTTTTCAGGGTGCATATCCTACACATGCCACAACCCTTCTACCAACGCACTTCTATCAGACAGGTATTACATTTTTTTTTCAACGTTACCTGTTGCATGAAGTAGTACAACACTTGAAATCATTGAAATTATTTCTGGATAATACAGGCAAGTAAAAGTATCGCCCTGTCTCGCACAGTATCATACTGTCGCCTACGATTGAGCCGTGTGTTCGCCAATATGCCACGACATTTATTACAAACAGTAAATTCACTGGTATGAAAGCCGAAACTCAGTCTAAAGCAGACATGAAAAATATTGAACAGTCCAAAAGCATTAGTGCTTTCATTATTTGAAATGCATGGATTTATTTTGGTGCTTCGTCTTCCTCGGTCTGCAATTCACAAATACATATTGAATCATGAACACTTCTGGAGTGCTGTCCTTTTTTTCATTAACTCTATGTATGAACATAATAACAGTAAGTCACAGACCTCAGAGCATACCATATGTATGTAATCACCAGGTCTAGTAAAACTATCGCAGAGATTATTCATTATTCATTTTAGGTACACAATAAATGATAAAATGTATCATGATGAGAAGAGAGGAGAGGGGAGGAGGTTGTTTTCACCTGAATATTCATCTTCAACATTCAATATTCACCATTGCAATTTATGATAAATCATGTTCATGTAGCTCTAGGTACCCTGGGCCATCACGTTTTCATGGAGGCCTTGTCATTTTCCTTTTTCCATGTACTGTTCAGTTTTATGGGTAGCTCATGCTGTAAAGATGTTTGTTCTGAAGCAAAACATGAGGCCTGTGATTAGCTGTTTGGGTCCTGGTCGCACCATTGCTGGCTATGGCCAGAGATTCGCTTTAGCAAAGCAACAGTTGGCCCAGCCCCGGTGAAGAATGAGACGACGTAAGTTGGCTTGTTCTTGCTGGTCTCATCATTTTCATGTGGCCACAGCTTTTAAAATGGAATGTTATTTATTTTTTTCCTATCTCCTGATACATATAATCAGCATTGGAAACACAATTGGTCATTTTTCATAAAAAATTGAATTTCAGGCATATTTATGTTCATGTGAACGTAGCAAAGAGGTTCTGGGTGCAGGATCTCAGTGATACTGTTAAAACCACAATTGTCTGTAGCTTGACTTTTGACAGTCTTAGCTGGGGGTTACTGGTTGTACCTCCAACATAGTGTGTCAGTGTTGCTAATTGAGTCTGTGTTTTTTCTTTCATTTTTCTTTTGGTTTTGCTCCGTTGTTTTGCTTTTCTTTTGTTGCCCTGACCATGTCCTTTTGTTTTGTTTTCCCTTTGTGTTTGCCCCGCCTTCCTTGTTACCTGCCCAGTTGATTACTCATTTGTTTCACCTGCCCTGTTGTTAAGCTGTGTCTCGTTTGCTCATGAGTGTTGTGCTTTTGTACTCTGTTCGTCCTTCAGTTTGTTGCGAGTTTGTCTCAGTGTTTTGTTATCTGTTATACTACAAGTTTTTTTTTTTTTTTTGGATTCTGCCTGTTTAACTAAACTTTGTCTGCCTGTTTATAAACTTTGTTTGCTCATTTTTCAACCACTCTCTTTGTACCTTTGCTGTGTGTTTGGTTCTGAACCCTGCTTGGACTTGGACTCTGATTTCTGTTTCTGTGATTGTTTTATTTTTTTGAACGCTTAGTAAACTACGGTCTGTTATTTATATTTGTCTGCATTTGGGTAATTCTGAGTCTGACACAGTGTTGGTAGGAGGTAACCTTCAGCAGCATCTGACCAAACCTCATTTTGAGACCAACCTGCTCAAATGGATATAAGGTGATTTGTTTTTTTTTCAGCCCATTGTCACTGAAAACTGTGGCAGTTTGAAAGTAGCAAACCAACTTAAAGCTACCTAGGAGCGCCTATTGTACATTTTTATTTGATCCATGTGGATCTAATGAAAGTTATAATTCCTTGAAACTATTTAAATGGTTTTCCTTGTTTTGTAATTCCCAAAAATCTGGTTTATTTATTATCACTTTCATCACCATATCAGCTAACAGTGAACCTTAGACCTTAGAACCTAGACAGCTACTGTAACTACAAATGTGGTGTGAAATAGAGCAAACAGTTTTGTCTCATGCAAAATAATAAACTCTTGAATGAGAGACACATGGAACTGTAATACAGGCCTTTGTGCTGTGTCCGAAAGAGGGCACCACAGCCTTGAGCTCAATGGGCAAAGCCACAGACCATGTCAAAAAGCCGCTATTGTTGATGCTCTTAATTTGACTCACCAGGGTGGTAATGAAACCATTAAGCTGAGGCTTAAGCACCGTTGAGTTGCTTTGGACAAAAGGCTCCTAACAGGCCTTTGGGTGTTTTAATTTAGAAGAAATGGATATCAGAGGGGAAATTTTGCTCTCTATTTATAGAAAAAGGACATAGTTTTAATGATTGTCTTGGAATAGATGGTTCCTTATTTTTTATTTAACTAAGTATGTGAACTGGCTTCAAGTTGTGGGTGTCAAAGGCACACAAGAAGTTTATTTAACATATACTTGCACCTAGAGCTGTGATTTCATGACAGCAGTTCCAATGCAACCTTCTACCCTAATATATCGCAAAAGAAGATAAAACACTTCAGTCCCTGTACATTGAGAACCACAATGAAATAGTGATATTCATGTCCATTACATTTTTTAAAATTTCCAATTCTTCATTGATATTTTCGCAAGCTTTTTCAATAATTCAGTTACTCCACTTTCAATCGTGACTCCACCCCACTTATGGTAAAGGACAAAAAACCTTGGCTGTGACAGCAGATATCTTTCATCAAAATTATGTGTAAAATTTGGGAGTATTGTTGTGATCATTTTCATTTTCAATATCATTTTTATGACCAATTCACATGTTTATTTTGAAAAAAATTTAAGCTACCTAGATTTTGCGGTTTCAGTACAAGATGAGCACTGAAACAATAAACCAATATTTAAAAAATATATTTGGTATTTAAATTACTGTTTGACATGGGAAGTTTTTTTAAAAGGCTTGATGACAAAGTGGAGTGAAAAATGAGGGTTGACCTTGGCAAGCAGATTCAATTTCCTACAGAAATCATCACCACATCCCTCCATCCAGACATGCCAAATGGCATGCGGCTGCAAAAACCGTCTTGCACATTGGGCTCACTGTCCCATGGGAGGAGTGATTGGATGCTGCCCCAGAGCGGAAGGGGCTTAGGTAATCAGACCTGGCAGCTGAGTGCAAGGGAGCTGGCTCTACCTTGTGGAGGTTGGATGCCGGGATTCGTCCATGCATCAACAGCATGCCTGCTCCGTGAGGAGTAAGAGGGGCAAGGCTCAGGAAGGCCACAAGAGCCGCAAGACTTCTGGTTGTGGCTGTGGAGAAAAGACAGCAAGTGGGGGGCTAGCTAAATTAAAGGACAGCTGCTCGGAGTGCCAGGTAGATGTCCCTGCCACTTTCTCCTGCCAGGACATATACCAGGGCTAAGGGAAAGAAACATTGAATGGTGTTCCCCAGCAGCTGACCTGAAGGCACTGTTGAAGGTGCAGCAGGCAGTTATACCAAGCAGGATATTCAACCCACCTGTGCATTTTATCAGCTTTTATCAGCTCTGTTGCAGATCAGTTCTGAAGCTGTGTGTACCAGGTCTAGTTCCGAGGTACTGCATTGACTGAAGTGGTCTGAAGTTACAACACCCATTGTGCTTTTTGGAATGTTACATTCATAAGAGTAAGTAAATGCAAAATTTTTATTTACACAGAAAAAAGAATCACACTGGTCTAATGTGGTTGCAGCAAATGAAAGCAAACGAAATTGAGACATGAAGAACACACGCGTGTCTCATTTATGTTTCTCAGTTTTATGTATGATTATACAGTGGCTTTTTGCCTGCCATTTCCAAAATAGCACAGTTTGCATGCCCTGGAGATAAGTGGCTTACATATTACATAAAACATTTTCAGACCACCACATGAAACTGAAAACACCAGTGCTGGAATCTGCTAGGCTTTTGTATTTGATACAGTCAAATACAAAATGGCTTATTCTGCAAAATTAATCAAAGTAATTCTCCAATATGGATATTTTAAGTACAGCATTTTGTGTTGTAAGAGATACAGGCTTTAGTTTGCTTCCTGATGCACTTTAGTATGTAATAAGGGAGCAAGAAGAAAAGCAGCTTTGGATCTGTTTACTGCTCTCACAGCAGGCAACTGCATTGCTAGAAAGAAGAGAAACACCTTGTGAATATTAAATGTACATTTTCCAACGAGTAACAAAAGTTTATTTGCATATAAGAACATATTTTGAAAATATTGTACTGTAAAGTTAGATAAGTTTTTTATCATGGGGTGAAGC
Source organism: Albula glossodonta (assembly GCA_019788955.1). Lineage (NCBI taxonomy): Eukaryota > Metazoa > Chordata > Actinopteri > Albuliformes > Albulidae > Albula > Albula glossodonta. The sequence goes on from JAFBMS010000078.1 coordinate 1,711,413, forward strand.
ATTTAGTTGAAAAAAAATCAACTTTTGGACATAAACATACTGCATGGTCTTCAAGGACAAAGATCAAGCCATCAAACCATTTTCAGTGGTTATATATTAATATCTTATATTTTATTATATTACAGATTAAATGTACAGTAAGTACAGTAGGTAAATAGATTAGGCGATGGCTGGAGATTGGTATGAATAGATTTCCATTCAGGCCAGCTAATATGCTTTATCCTTTAAGTAGTGGTGGCCGAAGTTAATGCCACATTAGTCACTGGAATTCCTCAGCAATAGTGGAACTGCACAACATGGAGTCAGCAGGGTGGATCAATACCGTTTATGTATGCTTAAAAACATGAATCAAGGCACTGGAGAGGGCATCCATGCATACTCACAATCACTTGTACTTTCAATACAGATTAAAAGAGCAATAAAGCACTATAATTCTGTAAATTCAGTTTGTACCTCTGTTGGCATAGCACTCTCTTAGGTTAGTTCTAAGGTTGGAGAGGTGGGCAGTTCGTATTGACCCGTTTGTATCGATGCGTTCGGAATCCTGCTCAGTGGTCCGCATGTGACAATCGATGCAATTGACTTCTCAGTCTTCCAATTACCTTACAGCACAGTTTTAACTAAAATACATTAGGAGTGATTCCCTTTTGGTTATCCCTTGTCAATCCTACATTATGTTTTGAATGAAAGTTAAAGTGCAACCAGGGTAATTATGGTTAGAAAGTCAGCATGGGGCTTGAGATAGTTTTATTTGCGATGTCTTGGATTATTTCGAGCAAAGAAGAAAATAAACTCATACGTGCTTATGCCCAAACCATCTAACTCCTTTAAACCTTTAACAGTATATTCCTGGTATCATTTATGCAGAATATATGTGCCTACCTTTAAATGTCCATTTTTTCAATGGAAATGCTTACATGTACTGTCCAATCATTTGTAGACTGCTTAAGTAGACACACTCTGCTCATGCATTTTATCCTGAATAACTCATACATTTTGCAGCCAGCATGCTCATGCATACTCTTATAGTGGCATACCATTTCTTTGACGTTTTCTCTATAGTTCTAATTTGTGACAAATAATGGCCTCTTTCTGTCTATGATCTTTATTATCTCTCTTCTTTTTCTTGGTCTTTTCCTTATCTCTTCATTTCATCCTGTTCATGAACCATTCGTGTCTCCCCCACCCCTCCCTCCCCCTCCCTCCTCTTCCCTCCTTCCCTCAACTAACTAACGTTATAGAGGCCACCCCTACGCCAGCCCCTCGGATCCCCAGCCCTGTGCCCCCCACTTCTTTGACTGACTCCTCTCCTCCCCCACCAGTTGTCCCGAGTTCCAGCGCCCTCCCCTCCGCTCCTTGTGATGTGGTCCCTGTCCTAGTATCCAGTCGTTTTGTGCGCCTCAGCTGGCGCCCCCCGGTGGAGACTCATGGAAACATCCAGACCTATGCCATCTATTTTACACTGGAAGGAATCAACAGGTACGTGAGATGTATTGCACATTTTAGAGGGTGAAAATATTATTTTTCAGTCTGCTTTTGCTACTACTGATCAAACACAGATAAGGTCAGGGATTTTTAATAGCCAGCTAATTAATTTTTACTATTATCATTAAATTTATGATTTTGTAAATGTCTTACTGGTTTCAAACCCTGTTTGAGTGGCCAAGCACAACTTCTAATGCACAAGCATACAACTATTTGCTCACAAGTTGCCAAGCCATCATTATTGCATTCATCACACATAAAACAAAAGCTAACATGTTAGCCATCAGCTGGGCGATGATTATTTTGTGGGAGAGAGGGGTTGTGACTGTGCTTAGCAAAGCTAGATAGCTGTCCTACAACAGACATTAGCTGTTGCCCTGTGTGGATTGAGATAACCAGTCATGGTCTTACAGCTGTGACTAATTCAGTGAAAATTGTGGAACTGATATTTAAGCTCTATAGTCATTTCACCCTTGTTAGTTAAGTGATCCTTTGCCATTTTGTTTTGAAATCATCATGAAACATGTGAATTAGTTTAAGTGACTAGAGCTAACAGTCTAGCAAACAAAAAAAACAACAACAAACAGCACATTCAACACTTTACAACCTTCTGTCACCCGTCATTGCTGTATTCTCTGGTCTTTCTCATGATGGATGACTAGGTGTGTCACCTCATATTTATACCCCAGTGAAACAGGAATTTATTGCTGACCATTTAAGTGTTCCTAATCACTCAGACGAACTTTAAAACATATAATATGAATGGGAATATATTTCAGTTAGATTTTATTCATAAGAATTTCTAGAGGTGCCAAACATTGTGGCACATTGGTTTTAGAGGAAAATATTTATTTCCTCATAAGATTTAGTTTTTTCTTTCAATCTCTTTTATTACAAATAAAGATTAGACTTTTGTGAATATTTTGAATGAAATATAGGGGTATCAGTATGCAATGTGGCACTGTATTATTGTTTTTAAATTAATGTTTATTGTTTATTTATTTTGGGTTTATTGTTTATTTCTGGGAACAACTCATTTGTAGTTGTGTCATGAGCTAAGGAGTTCAGAAAGTTCTTGCTATGCCTAAAAACTCTTGATCTTGCCTCATAAATCTTACATTGGATATTCTTCATTTCAGAGAGCGGGCCATCAACACCTCTCAGTCTGAGACCCTGCAATTCACTGTGAACAACCTGAGGCCTGAGGAAACCTACACTTTTAGAATAGTGGCGTACAATGAGTACGGACCTGGGGAAAGCTCAGCGCCTGTCAGGGTTTCGACAAAACCAGAGTGTGAGTACCACCAACACTGGGCACATGGATCGTTTTCAGAAAGTGGGGTAATAAAACCATCACCATCATCAGAAATACATCCTTAGTAGGACCTCCTACATTTTACTGTGTTCCATGGTCGGGGCCATGTAATTTGTGGGCATCTGTATTAACCATTTAGTGTGCACAGGCTGGTCTGCGTGATGTCACACTGTACATGTGAGATGGACCTCCTGTTCATCCTGAGCCAATCAACACTGACTGACCAGATGGGACACAGGGTCCTACACGCACACACACAAAACACAGAGAATGTTTGGTCAGTGAGAGGAATACATTGCTGTAAAGAGGGAGAGAGGAGACTCTCTCCTTTGGGTTCATTGCTCCCTGCACTCCTCTTTAAGGCCCTGGTAATTATCAGGAAGCACAGATTTAGTGATGGCAAATCAGAAACAAAATTAATTACATTACAAATAAATAACTAAACACTACACATTAATTATCGTATTGCTTTGTCATTTTCATGATAAAGCAATAATGTATAAATGAAAATGGGAGATTCGTAGTACTAAACCTAAATATTCCGTGGCGAAAACTAAATGAACATCTGTCACCAGCTTTGAGACTTTGTTGACATTTATAGATTGCAAATATTGGTTTTAAAATGGAGAGTTTCTGATGTGTAATAAAAATCTAACATCCAAAGGGATTACATTTGACATCTAGAGGAAATATCTGATTTCAAACAGATAACTCCTACGAAAACTAAATTCATCTTCCAGGCTTCATTGCCATATTTCACCACAACTCCCAAAGCACAATGAAACAATAAAACAATGATAGCAGATAATGAAAAAATCAACAGTGGACCTGGATCATTTTGTGAAATTGAGCTTTGTGGATGCATGAACAGCGAGTACTGCCAGCGTGTTGGTGAGTGGATTTATAGTCTGCAAATGAGTTGAATGTACATGCATGCAGTGTATGAAAATTGTTTCACTCAAAAAAAATGATAAATCAGGAATCATGTGATGCTTACATGGGCTTACTTGCACATTAACAGAGCTCCTTTGCACTCAGACCTTTTTTTTAACGGATTTATCCTCTTTCTGGCAAAAAAAATGACCCTGTGGGTTTTCTAAAGCAATCACGGCAACGGTAAAAAGGGAGATCGACTTCAGAACAAAAAGAATTGGGAGAAGCAGGGGACAAAGACCTTTCTCCACTTCTACTAAGAATAGACTTATAATGGCACACTTTAAGTTTTTACACTTTTGCCTTGTTCTCTCAGCCACTCTTACTTTCAACTTTCAAAAGCAGAAAAATTGATATAGCTTTAATACTCAAAGGGCAGAATAGTTCATATCAAGACTCTGATAGAGATTAGGAAGATAGCTTTCCTTTCGGTCTATATACCCTGCAATCCTGATCCAACTTTTACCCCCTAGACGTTCAGCTTATCTCACAGTGTCAGACTGAGGAAGTGATGGGAGTAGACATGAACGCTGTTATATTCCACAATCTAGAAAGGACTGGAGACAGCAAATACCACACCCAGGCCCATTGCACTTATGAATTAAGAAAGTGTATATCGTCTCAAATGGACACAAGTCATTTGTGAATCCCTCCACAAGGAAGAGTACCTTTGTCTCACCCAGGCATGTCATATTCACAAACTGACTATGTATTCACTTCTATTACTCTGTCTTCAGTGGTATCAGCTACACATATATGGCCTATGTCCCCGTACTAGACCACAGTATTAAATTATTAAAAAAGTCATCTTCTCAACCACCAAGAGCTCCCAGAAGGCGTTTTAACCCAAAGCCACTCCAAGATAAAGGTTTTTGTATGCAGTTTAGAAGAGAATTTGGTGAATTTCTTAACATAAATAGGGGATCCATGGATACTCTGGGATGCAGTCAAAGGCTTCATCAGGAGTAGTTCAATCACTTATCCCTCTTTTGCTCAAAAAACACATCTCAGTAAGATAACTAACCTTGATTCTCAACTTACGACAGTAAAACAGTCTATTCAACAGTCTTTCTCTCATATCATACCTACTAAATTTAGTATTGTCAAAAAAGAAATCAATTTGTTAATCAAATCAAAGGCAGAATCTGTAATTCAAAGCTCTAGGCAAAACGAATATTTTCACGGTAACAGACCCAGTCATTTATTAGCTTTAAAGCTGAGCAGCAATGAAACATCCCATCTGTGAAAGTCCAATTAGGCGAAATCTTAACTGACCCAAAGCACATCAACGGAACGTATCGCTCATTTTACTCTGAACAATACAGCTCTCCATCTAAGTGTGATTTGGTCTCCTTTTCATCTTTTGTTTTTGCACATAATTCACCTCACTTGCCAGAGTCTAAAACTGAACTTTTAGCTGACCCCATAACCCTTTCAGAGTTGGAACTTGCAACTACGTGTATGAATAAGGGGAAATCTCCAGGCCTGGATGGCATTCCAGTGGAGTTTTATCAGTCCTTTTGGCCTGAGTTAGGTCCTATTTTGTTAGATATGATAAATTATTCAATCGGTCAAGGGTCCTTTGGACAAGGTATCAATATAACTGTCATCTTCCTCCTTTTAAAAAAGACAAGGACCCAGCATCTTGTTCGAGATACCATCCACTCTTCCTGATTGGAACCGATATCAAGGCGTTTTGCAAAAGTTTTGACTCGCTGTCTGGAGAATTAGGGCCACCTCTTCCCCGGACTACCCCGGAGTCAAAAAATTGTTCAACTTGAAGGTTGGATCGCCATGGAGTTTACAAATTTCCTTGACAACCTAGGAGTGACACGACATGTAACGCAAGCTACCCACCAACAGGGTAATATACTTCATCTGGTAGCATCGCAAGGAATAATCATTAGCAAAGTTTCAGTGTCTGACATTGCTATTTCTGACCATTACTTTGTATTCTTCAATGTTCTGCTAAGTAGACCTACACACAGTAACAAAAGAAAAGCTATAATTAAAAAATGGTATTTAGATACTATAGCAGAACGAAAGTTTTCTGAACTCCTTTGACTCGTGATGTACACTGCTGGATAAATTAAATGGTTAATGAAATGAACAATGTTGCTCCAATTGACTAGAAAGAGGCCATTGAGGCGTTGCCACAAACAAGGTCTCGCTTATTATTCTCTTAGTTTGAGTGCAGCTTTTGACACTATTGACCACAGCAACCTGTTGGATAGACTGTAAAAGTGGGTTAGTCTATCTGAAAGTGTCCTAAACTGATTCTGAACTAAAACAATTCTATATTAGTCTAGGAGACTGCAAGTCTGACAAATATCATCTCCCTTTTGGAGTTGCACAATGAAGCTGTCTTGGTCCTCTTCTTTTTTCATTATATGCCCTTAGGTAATATCATCAGAGAATAGAAGAACTTGAAATTAAATGAAGATAAGACAGACATTTTCTAGGATGGCCCCCAAGAGCAAAAGAGAGTCTCAATAAGGCTAGGAAATCTGGCCCGTCCGATTAAATCAGAAGTAAAAAGCCTCGGTGTAGTTCTGACCTAAGTTGTAAATCTCACATAAATATGGCGAGCAAGCCAGCATTCTTCTACCTGAGAAATATAGCTAAGATCGTTTTTAACCCAGCAAGATGCCGAGAGGCGAGTTCAAGCTTTTATATCAAGCAGACTTGATTACTGTAATGCTTTTTTTACTGGCCTTCCTAAAAAGACAATTGAGAAGCTTCAGCTGATTCACTATTGCTACACTATTGACAAAAACAAGGAAGAGAGAACATATAACCCCTGTCCTGGCTGCAGTGCAGTGGCTTCCTGTGTCTTTTAGAATTGATTTCAAAAATTCTGTTTCTTGTTTTTAAGGCTCTTAACGGCTTAGCTCCCCCATATGTTTTTGAAGCCCTGGTGTCCTATGTTCCCCCAAGAGCCCTCAGGTCCTCTGAGACCGGTCTCTTGACTGTACCAAAGGTTCCTCAAAAGAAAATTGGGGAAGCAGCCTTCAGCTACTCTGAGTCAAAACTGGGGGACCGCCCGCCAAAAGGCATTTTTAAACAACAGCTGAAAATATATCTTTTTAACCTGGCATACAATCATTAATACCCTTTTCACTTTTTTCTTTGATTATTATATTTCTATTATAGTTGTTTGATTCATTGTTTTCTTATGTTGCTATGTTTTATTCATTCGTTTTTATTCATTGTTCTTGTTCTTGATATTCATAATCTCTCCATTAATTTATTCATCCTTTCTTTTATTATCTTACTCTCAGAAGCAGGAGAGGAAGTGGTTTAAATTCCCATGATTTTTAATATTGGCCTGCATATACTATTAAGTTATGGTTCATGGTGATATCCAATACTTTATAAATATTAATAAATAAATATTACTAATAAATATTCACAAAATAAAACAATATTTTAAGCTCAGATTAATTAATCACAGATTTGCTTTATAATGTATGTATTAATTATATGATTAACTAAAATAATACATACCATCCGAACTCCACAGATTTGCACCTCAGAGTTTTTAGTTTTTGTACACTTACAAATTATTAGTTCCTAGCTCCATCCTCCATCACTGATTGACATAAATTCATATATTTAATACCTATTTTTTCATATTTAAATTCAATTACATTTTCAGCACTTGGACAATAGTTTATACAGCCTATTCTCAGTTTGATACCAACGTTCATGTGCAGCCATTATTTCAGTAACAAGACTGTCAAATGTAAAAACATGGACAGCACTGTTCACAGTGTATGTGTATATTAATTCTGATTCCATAGATTTAATATGTCTCCCTTTGGTAATCATGGCAATGATGTATATGTATATGTTTTTCATTACTTATTCACCAGGTTCATTTCAACAAACAGTAGCTGGCAGGCCATACACATACAGCGGTGCTAGAAAGTTTGAGAGCCCTTCAGAATTGTCTTTATTTCTGCATAAACATGACCTAAAATATAATCAGATCTTCATCCATGTCCTAAAACTAGATAAAGAGAACACAATGCGACAAATAACACTAAAAAACATTATACAAGTTTACTCATTGAGAAAATGATCCAACATTCCATGTAATTTTTTGGAAAAAGTATGAGAACCTTTGCTTTTAGTAACTGGTGTGACCCACTTGTGCAGCAATAACTTGCTTGGAGGAATTTTAGTCCATTTCTCCTTTACAAAACCGCTTTAACTCCGGGATGTTGGAGGGCTTCCTTGCATGAACCGCTCGCTTCAGGTCCTTCCACAACATTTCTATTGGATTAAGGTCATGACTTTGACACGGCCGTTCCAAAAAGAAATTTCTTCTGCTTTAACCTTTCTTTGGTAGACTGACTTGTGTGTTTAGGGTTGTTGTCTTGCTGCATGGTCCATTTTCTCTTGAGCTTTAGTTCACGGACAGATACCCTGACATTTTCCTGAAAATATTGCTGGTACAGTTCAGAATTCATAGTTACATCTACAATGGCACGCCATCCAGGTCCTGAGGCAGCAAAGAAGGCCCCAACCATGATGCTGCCACCGCCATGTTTCACAGTTGGGATGAGGTCTTTATGCTGGAATTCAGTGTTTGCTTTTCACCAAACATAATGCTTCTTATTTAAGCCAAAAAGATCCCTTTTGGACTCACCCGTCCACAGAAAATTCTCCCGATCGTGGCTTTCTCCTTGTAAGCCTGCACAGCTCTAGACCGAGTGTTTCAAATTAAGCCTGGGAAAAGACGCGCCCCACGAAACCATGATGGCCTTGTATTGTTTTTCTCTGAGTTTCCTGTGCCACATTACCTAGTTGTAAAAGTCTGCTGCTTAGCAGAGGATTTATTAAAGTTTTAATTATTTAAAGCTTTAATTATTAAAGTTGATCAGATAAACAGGTAATAGCCATGTGCAAACTGTACCATGTAATTTTCGAACTTGGATATTTGCTGCTAAAATTGTGTGGCTTCAACTTATGTTATCAGATACAGGAAGTATATTCTAAAAACATACAGTACAATCTACACTGAGTAATTCAGTTGAATGTAGTAATGTTTTAATACATTTAAATAAATAAGATTTCATTGTTACCCGATTGAGCTGGTTAAAATATACAGAAATGATTAATCAAAACCACTTACTACTTATAAAAATAATGGGCAATAAATTTTATATTTTAATATGCACTTTTGCTAGGTGGCAGTGGCACCAAATCAATATGATTCATCAAGAACTGTGATGCTGAATATTGAATGTAAGATGAAAACATTCTCCTCTCATATTTTGAAATTCTCATATATAGCTGCAATCAGCCTCTCAGTCTGTCCAATCAATGTATCTCGACATCCAGTAAACAAACAGTTAGTTGTGCATTATATTCATTCATTTGAACCAAACCAAGTACCCAGTTTGTGTCTGCAATCTGTCGAACCAGGAACACCTGAGTCATTTGCATGGCGAATCCGGGCATAGTAGTGGGGAACTTGGGTTAGGTAAAGAGACACAAACGGCAGCGTATATCTCCTGATAGTCTTTGAAATTGGTCAAGATGGAGAGAGCACATGATACACATGATAGGCAGTTTATTTTTCAAGTCAAATAAACTACGTATGTCATAATTTGTGAAAAAAAAGTGATAACCCACAGTGATTATCCAACTAAATGCCTGCTGCTGGGTACCAGAGTTTCAACTACAGTACAGGAAAGTGGTGTATATTTGTACTGCAAAGACATCAGTGTTTCAGCTGAACAATTTACTAAACACTGTTGCTTTTCTGTTTTATTTCAGTTTCCTTGATGACATTGAGTGTCATCTCAGCTTGTTACTTTAAGTTTACATAATATTTAATTCGATTTTTGTTGAATGGATATCAAAGGAATGTTTGATTAAATGACACGGTTTTTACAGCATGCCTTATCGTCGAACGATAAACATTGCTTGATATGTTACAATTTATTTTGTAGCAGAGATGACTGCAACAATTTTTACTTTTGCACCCATTACTCTGCTCTTATCTGTGCTCAACTTTTCAACATTTTTGAAAAAAGTATGCACATATGTATGCTTCAAACAAATTGCCTCAATACCAAATGGTAACAGAGAATGTGAAAATTAATCTGAAATACACCAAGTGAAATGTTACATCCTACCCCACACTCACGGATAGTTGTAACAGTACCTGGGGTTAAATGTAACAAGTAGCTGAAAGTGCAGAAACTCAGTACAGACAATGTAATTACTGCAAAAAACATTATTGATTGACATACCTTATAATCCTAAAATGCAGACAGGCTGTGTTGGTGCCGACTCACACATATGAATGTGCCTCCATTAGCACATTTTCACAATTAAATTTTTTTCAGTTTTCCTTTAAATCTATATGTTTGTTTTCAGACCTAAAAAAGGTAATGTGGAACAATACCAATGGTAAATTTGGACAGCTCTCCAGAAAGAATTAATGAGTCTATTTTTATTGGAAATATGCGGACGGAGGAAGTTGGAGGGCTGAAACACAGTGAATTTACTGTTTTTCATGAATTTGATGACATTGGCGAATGGACTCAATTGTTGGCGATACCTTTACATGCACCTGTGCAAGACTTAACACAGGGTTGTGGTGCACGTAGGATACACACCCAACTCAAAGTCTGAATTCGCGTAGAGGGTATTTTAATAAAAAACGCCCCGATTTATTTAAACCTCCACCCCAAGCACCCAAGTCTCCTAAGCACGTGTAAAGGTTCAAGGTCAGAATACGAACAGCCTCAGTGGGTCAAAAAAGCGCTTAAATCAGGATGAGCTCAGGTCTGAATAGACCCCTAATTTACATGTGTATTTACTTGGATATAAATTCAGTTATGGAATGAATGGGGATTTTCAAAGAAATCATAAAATGTTAAGTCAGGCAAACCAAACGCACATGAAAAAGTGCAACCAAATGGCTTTGACAGCCTTGTGCATCCTTTGCTTTATGTCCAAAAAGCCAGGTGTAAGAGGGTGCCATGTTCTTTTGCTGACTGCCTGACTGCATTTTATCCTGCATTGGTTAGGGTCCTCCAGTGTTCAAAGGACAATTCTGCTGATACTGTCCTCTGCTTGGCCCCACAGTGCAGGTTCCCAGCATAGTTGTGAACCCCCATGCTGAAGCTACGTCATCCACTTCTATCCATATCGCCTGGGAAGCCCCAGCCCATGCTAACGGTCCCATCCAAGGGTACAGGCTGTTCTGGACAGAGACAGCAACCGAAAAAGAGCAGGTCAGTCTCCATCAATCATTTTTTTTCATTTATTAAAAGTAATGTATTGGAGCAACATATTACCATTGGTGGTGTGAAACACTCAAAGTTCTCGCTCAGAATTTAAATCTTTTATTGAGGATCATCCTTAAATTTAAAGAGACCACTCTTGTTTTCTTGCTACCGATAATACTAACAGTGCACACCTTAAATACATATGTGAACTGTAGCTCATGAATGTGAAATACCATTTTTTCACATGCATTAAAGGGATGCATTAAATCATGCATTAAAATGTTGCATACAGGAGTAGGATAGTAACATTTAGTCAAGAGTATTGAGGTTTATTTGAACCAAAAATGGGATGATCCACCATATAGTGCAGGGGTGTCAAACTCCAGTCCTGGAGGGCCGCAGTGTCTGCGGGTTTTTGTTCTTTCCTTTCGATTGGCAGCCATTTTAGGCCTTGGAAACCAGGTGTGTGGACTCTTTAGCCAACCAGTCATTTTAATTAATCAATTAAGTGCTAAAACACACCAAAAACCAGCTACCACTGCGGCCCTCCAGGACTGCAGTTTGACACCCCTGATATAGTGACTCAATGATTTCGACTGATGATCACATTTTTGGTTCAAACATGTCTATTGCTATTTGACTTTAATTTCAACTAAGTTTTTTGTACCTAAAATTATTTTATATAATAATTAGATTTGTACAATTTCTCACGGACAATGATTACTACCTCCACTTTTTAATGAAAACTACATGTAGTCAAAAGAATTAATGGAGTCACTGCCAGCCAAGTCTGACATGGTGTGATTTTTAGATTGGTTTGGAAGCTCTGAGATGTGGCATCTTGTAAAATTTTATAGAACTGACATTCAGCTTGTAATGACCGCCAGGATTGTCAATTATAACTCTCAATGTCCATGACAATCAGCTCAGATATGAGGTGTATCTATCAAATTAATCTGAGCTTTTTAATAGATAGACATAATTAAATATTCTCACACATACACATACATTTTCATTTATGTGTGGGTGATTGTTTGCAACAGATGTTAAAGAGAATTATGTGTAATGGCCATGAATATTTCTGTGCAGAAACTGCATTCATTATTTCTTCCAAATATTCCTTTTGATAAGACCAATTTAAGTCATGTTTTGGCAGGAAATCAAAAAGTAAAATGAATGCACTGCAGTGACAAGCAAGCCTGCATCCATCAACACTGCCTTTCGCCCAAGGGTAGTCAATTTGACTGAGTAATCTGTTACCATGAAGGTTCATTTAATTTTTTCATAATTGGTGATCACTTCAAGATACCAAAACACCATCAATCAATATATACAGCAGGGTACCACATACATCAACACACTTTTGTTTAACTTTTTTTAGGTTATTTTACCTGATTCCCCCCCCCCCCCTTTTTTTTCCAAACCCAAACTAGGACCAAGCTAGTTATTGTCCCACAGCAACCGTGCCTGCCGGCTTCGGGAGGAGGAAGCCGTGAGCACGAGTCCTCCAATTTACGCTTCTTTATATGCTGCAAACTCATCACCAATCACACAGGATTATGTGGCCAAAACAGTCTCAGTTCAACCATCTGCAGGTGCCCAGCCTCATCAGGGCCCAACGGAACTAGCCAGCTTACCCCGTATCATTCCCCAGTGAGGCTGGCCCATTTGCCGCCTCGCCAATGCAAACCTCAGCTCAATGCCTGCAATGCTGGGACTGGGATGCAAAACCCTGATCACAAGGATGACACTATCTTTCTAGAACATTTTTGCTGTTTTCCCATCCAGAGGCACCTTATGCTTTATATTTCAATCAATGAAAATGTTTATAGAGCCAGCAAAATTGTTCTTTTTTGAAATAGTGGACAAACTACAGGAGAGAGTGTGCACTTAGAAAACAGACTCTCACAGTTGTGGATACTCCTTGCTTTGTTTTTGGAATGGTCTAGAAGAAGCTTTCAGTCACAATATGTAAAAAATGTAACATGTTACATAAATCCATGGCCTAAATTGAAGAATGGGGAATCTTGTAAATATAAAAAGAACACAAAAGTACAAGAAGAAATAAGATTTCCTTTTAAGACAGACACAATCATTTAAGGACAAAAGACAAATGCTTAGACGATTGTATCAAGTAGCACTGTCTTTTTCAGTTTCTTATTTTTCAAACTCTTCTACATGCAATGCAAGAAAGAGTTACAAGTTGCATGCACACTGACAGGTGAAAGAAAGTCATGTTTCATTTCATCAGAGATTTCTGTGTTTTCACAGAGTGTGGAGGTGAATGGTCAGCATTTCCAGCTGGAAGGGCTGAAGAAGTTTACAGAATATTCCATACATATTCTCGCATTCAACGCCTACGGCCCAGGGGTCACCACTGATAACCTGATCATCACAACCCTCTCTGATGGTAAAGTTGGATTTTAAAAAGATGTGTATTTTCAAAGTTTTTGTAATTATTAATTGATGAAAACAAAAGAAAAGGCCCTCTGTTCAAGAAAAACCACAAAAAGCACTTTCGGACCGGAGGAACTTTTTCATAGTCCTAAGAACTGTTGGTGGAACAACCCCCTTTTTTATTGTGTTTGTACTGCAGGAACTAGGAACTATCATAGTTCTTAGAATACCATTTTTAGCTCGACAGCAGGAAATAAGTGTACGGCGATTGGTCCAGATATAAGTGTACCTTGATTGGTCAAACACATGAGCTAATGCAGCACCAGCAAACATCATTTTAAAAAACCTGTGTCCTTTCCAATTCGGTTATTAGGCATTATAATATCATGGGTGAATAGAAATATGACGGGAAATTAGCATTAAATTCCCTGAATATTTGCTCATTTGATTTAAATAATGGCTAATTAAAAGTTTGCAACGACTTTAAATGGCAGTTGGTTCCAGTTAGCTATGCTAGCATTCTTTTGTTCAGTGGGGATTGTAGTTTTTGCTAGCTATGTTATCATTGGCTACAGAAAAGGTGCGGCATGGGTTTTCAGAAACCTGCGTTCTTGGTATTGAGAAACACCCCATGAAATTCACGACACACAACAAACACACAGCTCTAATCACGATGTCCTCCATCTTGCTGTTGTTGTTGTTGCATAGCACACAAATTTCGTTTGTATACAAACCACCAGCTTATGTCGCTTCAGAGTTCCTGGTGGTGTGAGTGCAAATAGAAAAATGCCCTTGAAGGTTTGTAGTTCTCGGGGAACCTCCCAAGAGTGAACTTCCTCTCAAAAAAGTTCCTAGAACTGTTTGGTCCTGTTAGCGCCTGATGTTACTTTTGCGTTTGCATTTGTCAATGAGAGTACCCCTATGGCTGCTGATAGTTCCCCATAGTTCCCTATGGCTGCTGATAGTTCCCCATAGTTCCCTATGGCTGCTGATAGTTCCCCATAGTTCCCTATGGCTGCTGATAGTTCCCCATAGTTCCCTATGGCTGCTGATAGTTCCCCATAGTTCCCTATGGCTGCTGATAGTTCCTCATAGTTCCCTTTGGCTGCTGATAGTTCCCCATAGTTCCCTATGGCTGCTGATAGTTCCCCATAGTTCCCTATGGCTGCTGATAGTTCCTCATAGTTCCCTTTGGCTGCTGATAGTTCCCCATAGTTCCCTATGGCTGCTGATAGTTCCCCATAGTTCCCTATGGCTGCTGATAGTTCCTCATAGTTCCCTATGGCTGCTGATAGTTCCTCATAGTTCCCTATGGCTGCTGATAGTTCCCCATAGTTCCCTATGGTTGCTGATAGTTCCTCATAGTTCCCTATGGCTGCTGATAGTTCCCCATAGTTCCCTATGGCTGCTGATAGTTCCCCATAGTTCCCTATAGCTGCTGATAGTTCCTCATAGTTCCCTTTGGCTGCTGATAGTTCCCCATAGTTCCCTATGGCTGCTGATAGTTCCCCATAGTTCCCTATGGCTGCTGATAGTTCCTCATAGTTCCCTTTGGCTGCTGATAGTTCCCCATAGTTCCCTATGGCTGCTGATAGTTCCCCATAGTTCCCTATGGCTGCTGATAGTTCCTCATAGTTCCCTATGGCTGCTGATAGTTCCTCATAGTTCCCTATGGCTGCTGATAGTTCCCCATAGTTCCCTATGGTTGCTGATAGTTCCTCATAGTTCCCTATGGCTGCTGATAGTTCCCCATAGTTCCCTATGGCTGCTGATAGTTCCCCATAGTTCCCTATAGCTGCTGATAGTTCCTCATAGTTCCCTTTGGCTGCTGATAGTTCCCCATAGTTCCCTATGGCTGCTGATAGTTCCCCATAGTTCCCTATGGCTGCTGATAGTTCCCCATAGTTCCCTATGGCTGCTGATAGTTCCCCATAGTTCCCTATGGCTGCTGATAGTTCCCCATAGTTCCCTATGGCTGCTGATAGTTCCCCATAGTTCCCTATGGCTGCTGATAGTTCCTCATAGTTCCCTATGGCTGCTGATAGTTCCCCATAGTTCCCTATGGCTGCTGATAGTTCCCCATAGTTCCCTATGGCTGCTGATAGTTCCCCATAGTTCCCTATGGCTGCTGATTTCTTTACCACTGAAGGTTGTCTGCTGCTGCAGTCTCACAAGATGTTTTTGTTTCTCTCCTGGTGATTTTCAGTGAAGGTTTGTGAGTTTTAAATACGAGCGGTTGTAAATGTTCAAATTTTCCCTGAACTTAATTTTCATCAAAAACAGTGCCAGGACTTGTTCTCCAGAGATAAAGAAGTGGTAATATTCTGGTGAACTCTGACTAATGTCCTGAATTGCCCTAGTTATTATTTTGTTGTGAGTCTTCCATTGACTTTTTATGTGATGTGAAAAGAGGTCATACAGGACAAAAGTCACGCCTGCTCATTAGATGCAATAGCTTAAAACTGACACAACCACTTACATGTCATCCCTAACTCAATCGGCACACTTAATCATGCGAAACAATCAAAAACAGTTTCACAACGATCAGCAGTTATGTAAGTGTGTACCGTCCACTATTTAAAAAACCCAAGCCTTCAGGCACTCACTCTTTCTCTCTATCTCTCTCCCTCTGTGTGTGCCTATGCAAAAAAATGTCCAAATATTTAGATGGGTTGCTGTGCTCCTCATTCTTCCAGCGTGAGGTGCCAAGATAAGCCCTGGGTCTTTTATCTGTGCAGCCCAAAGACTCACTTATTCTGCCAATTGTCCTTCTCCATTATCTTCTGCACAAGCTTGGAGGCCAGAGGAATTTATCGACTGTCGGCTTCCATTAGTGGAGGCTCACAGACTTTCTGAAATGATTTGCAGGTCCAGTGTTTTCCACTTTCCTTCTTCATTAAGAGCCCTTGTGCTCCATAATGAAATAGTGAGCGGTGACTTTTCTTGCGAGTGCCTTATCCACTGAGGAAATTAATGACACTTTGGCTCTTTTGACCTGGGTCTTCATGCAGGCCACCAATATAAAAAGAGAATGTGGTTACATTTCACTTGTGTTTTCTTCATGGCAATCTCTCTGCATTTGGAAGTGGTTGAACAAAGACCATGCATAGAGTTGTAGATCAATAATGGCAAGGTCCATACTGGAGCTAAATATGGTCTTCTTTGGTTGAGTTGTGGGAAGCTTGTTTAGTCCAGTTAATACACAAATGGGCATACCTATATGGATATGGGAGATGCATAAAGCTAAAATATCTAAAGTTCACACTGCAGAGGTCACTATCAATAATAAAACTTCTGACTGATCATGCAAAATCTTAACATTTTTATAATGAAATGGATTTATAGTCCCACCACTTTCGCTAAATGCATACTCAATCTGAATCTGAGATATTTTAGCTTTTTTGGAGTTATTAAAGATCAGGGCTCAGATGAAGTACCAAGCAAAACACTCATTAATGCTACACACGGATACTGTCTGCAGTCTACCAAATACAACTAAAAGTAATGTAATGGGTGTAAAACTAATGCCTGCAAGTGGCTCATAGGCTAAGGCATTTGCCTGGGATCTCTGAGGTTGGATGCTCAAATCCCAGCCATCCCTGGAGGCCTGCATCAACAAAGCCACAATCCGTCCAGCTTTGCCAGTGATGGTAGAGGTTGTAGCCAAGTCAAAGCTGACTACCTCATCGCTCTCTAGCGCCCCCTCCTGAAAAGAAGCGAGAGCATTTGAAAGTCATTGCAGTGGGCTAAACAACTCAGCTGTGTTCAGGGTTGGGAACAGGGGAAAAATAAAAAAGGAAGATACCAGGGGGGTATTCCAAGCACGAGGCTTAGTGACTAATCCGGATAAGTTAAGTAAGTGATAAACCTCCTAAAAGAGGAGCCCTATGGCTTCATTCTCCTAGCAAAACAAAGCCACAGGGCTCTTCTTTTAGGAGGTTTACAGCGGACTCTGACTTAACTTATCCGGATTAGTCACTAAACCCCAAACTTGGAATACCCCCCCACATTTGTTGATGATAGATAATACAAATAGGTATTCAGGACAAAATGACAGAACAAAATAAGTATTCATGACAAAATGCATTTTTTGCAATAATTTTTAAAAAAATATATTGAAAGTTTTCCGTGATGAGCAATTCATTTTATTATCGTCAACTACAGGATGACAGCATACATTTCAGTGTGGCCCGCCATCATGTTTTATGTACCACAAAAGTGATAATGTCATCCGCTACTGTTCTTCATAATCTAAGACAAAAGTACATGCACACTTTTAACAGCAGTTCATGGATATTTTCCCTTGCTTAACTGAAATAAAGACAAGTTATGGGTTTCTTATAGCTCTTAAAGCAGCTAATCGTTTGGTCTAATTGGTTTAATTAGGATTAGTACTCTGACGAAAGTAAAAAAGGAAACTTTTCCAACACTTCAGGACAAGAGGTATCTACCCCTTCAGTAGAAGGACACAATATATTATAATCTGGCTCAGTGATTTTCTCAGCTATGATATTTCTTCCATAGAGACATGTGGGGCAGAGTGAATTTTCTGTCTGGTCCTTTAAGGAGTTAAATGGTGAACGCTGGCCTCCAGAACTCAGACTGGCAGACAGGCTACCCATCAAGGAAAGGTCATGCAATATAGCTGGGCCTTATCAGTACCACTCATAGGGGTCATAGTTGTCAGCCCAGCTCATTTGCACAGCCCTCCCTGCTCCGTGGCAGTAACAAGCATCGAACATCTGTCTCAGATAAATGGGCCTGCTGTCATTTTAAACCCAGACTCTTCATCTCCGACTATGGGGAGGAGAGGAGGATTTCATTGATTTTAACGGAAATTCCATCGCATACAAACAAAAGCATTTTAACAACCCATCAATACAGTTTAATGACTCTCAAGATATCAAGATATATTTTTTCATTAGTTACAACTGAAATAGTAGGTCTGAAATCTGTCACCATAATATTTTACGCTGGGTTCAATGTCATTAGCAGGGCTGATTCAGACAGATGTTTTGTGTCTGACTCCTAATTTTATGTTTTGTGTTTTCTGTTTGTAACAGTGCCAAGTTCCCCTCCTCAAAACATCTCATTGGAAGTTGTGAACTCCAGGGTAAGTCTTAATGAGGTCTACATGAGAACACTGTAGCAGAGTACCATAAACTATTCAATGGATTTTTGCCTCAGTTGATCACTTGGTGCCTGACAGGAAGGCAGACATAATATTAATTATTTTTAGGTCTTTTGGGATGGCTGAGTTTGGTCACAATGTGCATGGGAGTAAAATGTTGCAGGTGGTAAGGAATGAAATAGAAATGTACACTCATGATCTTGCCTCTTATTTCACTCAGGAGATGATATTTTTAATAATTGCTAAGCTTGTTGAAATGACTGCAGGATGTCCTTTCTTTTGAAACTATGCTACAATCCAGACATGAGCTGACAAATTCATGCAACAGAGACACAAACTGGAAACAATTCCTGCAGCTTATTCACAGTAAAGCAATGATCAGAAGCAGCCTTTTCTACGAGGGAAAGAGAAGAAGCTGTCTGTCTTCCGCTGACCCAATGTGACTGCGCCAGGCTGTTTACAGTTACACAAAAGGAAGTATGACATGGTGCAGCATGGGTAATAGGGAGGAACAGATTGAACACCAGGGGAGCGGCCATAGTGATTACAGAGCTAAAGGAACATGAAAATCCCTTTAGGGCGCAGAAATCCACTTTAAAATAAAGAACTGTTTAAAAAAGTGTCCTTTGCTTCACCCTGTGTGACCTAGGCTGTCATTTTCTTGGTCAATTTTATTTTACCACACTTAGATGGATTTGTCCAGTAATTAACAAATCCATCTAATTTGCATTTCCCCATGTTTCCCTTATCACCTTGGCTAATTGAACTTCATTATTTTTATTATTTACTTCCTGAACTTAACATATGTACTGAACATATAAAAGCAGTTCTACATATTTCGGTTTGATGCCTTTCGTCAGTATCTGTCTGTGTAGTACATATACAGTTGGGCATTAACTGAGTGCTTCTATCCCGGTTTGCTGTATAAAAGCTCATAGGGAGAAGTTATCATTTAAGAGTAATGCATTCATAATATTTTATTATACTTTACAGCACACTCAGCATGTTCCCTGGGGTAAAATGAAAAAAAAAAGATGTCACATGGTGTTATTTCTGCTTTATAAATTCACATGTTCAATAACACATCTTAGAGATGAGTAACAAGCTGTGAGGAACAACACAAATACAATGCTGTTCAACACTTTTCATAAACTGGCTGCAGTCTCACCCGGACATTTGAAACAAATACTTATAGCTATAGAATGTAGGGCGATTCTGTTCAGTTTTATGAAAAGAATAAAGTTATTTGATTTCCCATTTTTACATTTTTAATGCTGTATCAAATAATTCAGCCCTTCAAACACATGATGTCAATAAATCTCTAAAATCCAAAAGATAAAAATGATCTCACTTCATCTCAACTGGTCACTTCATTCACAGCAGTTCAGTATTTATATCTGATTTTATTGTAGCCCATACAGCAGTGTGCATGGCACATATTCAGATAAGTTTAGAAACAGTAAAGGTGTATTTACAGGAACAGAATATCAAACTAACAAGACGTTTTTTGTGACCCCCATTTCTGAAGGACTTAATTTATAATTTTACAATAGTCAAATTGGAAGTATGGTACAAACACAAAACGGGATGAGGAAGAGGGGAGAAAACATGACGGACTTATTCTCACAAAGTGTGGTATAAAGGTCAAATCAGGGACAGGACAAACATAACTGGTGTTCCACAAAGAGTCGACATGTTTGATTAGACTAGAGACAATCAGTTTGGTGGAAATTTTAGATAAGAGATGATTAGATTCCAAATCGTATGGAGGGCTAACTTTGCCATTGTTATTTGTGAATATAATCTTTGATGAGTTGGATCCATTGTCATATAAAGATGTTGTTTTTGTTTTGCAGTATGCATTTTTTGGCTAGAACAGACAAAGCCAGACCAATTTGTGTTGGTGGAATGGGAGGTCAAGGCTGTTCCTGTCATCCAGATACAGATACAGAGGGAGGGGCGTGGGGGTTCGCTGTGGGCCAGGATTTGAGACAGGGGGGAGATCACCCAATTCCAGATTGAGTGAACGGTTGGGCAGTTCCAGAGGTAGTGAAGGCAGGAATCAGTGATGGGTGGAGAGCAGTGCTGAAAGTGAGGTGTGTCTGATAGACCCATTAAGTGAAGTGTTTTTCATGTGTAATGTGCTTGGTGCAGGTGTAGCAGTGAACCATAGAGCGACACAAACCAGACTACACCTCCTTGGGGATTTCACCTAGAGAATTATTTTAACCAAGTGGCAATTAAGCTCTCAAGCACTAGTATCACACAGAACGGTTTCCAATGGTTCGACAGAGTGAATAAGGACAGAGCCGCATTTGCAAGTACAGAATTATGTTTTATTAAAATACTGTTATCACTGGAAATGCCTGTGAGGGAATTAATATGGTAAGAGTCACCAGCATGGCTTCCTTTGGTCTGTCCAATCTGTCCGTTATCTTCTCACACAGTGAATATGTACGTGAGTATTGCAGGTAATTAAAGCTTATCAACTGTCCCTTACAGCCTCGCTATAATAATATTGTTGGAGGCTTGCATAGAACGCGTCCTCCACTGGCTGTGACGGATTATATTATTTCAGTTAAAGTGAGTGGTGCCTGGCTGTGAGTGTTCACTCTCCTACTTTGTCGGAGCATTATTCTACGCTGACTTTTGGTTATCCACTGGTCGAACAACTGCACCAATGGTGAGTGTTCTTACTTCGCTGTTTTTGGTGTATTCTCTGCTTGGAGCAGTACTACCATGCTCTGAAGTCAAATGCACATTGTTTTTATGTGGGCTATTGTTCGCGTGTCCATTTCACTGCACTGCTGGTTTGATTATATCCATTGTAACACTTGTGGTAGGCTGTTGTGAGTGTTTGCATTTCTACATTGCCTAAGGACTCACAAGCTTATTGCTAGTGGGCTACCTAACAACACAGGTGGTGAGTGTCCTTTTTTCTTGCTTTGAGCGCGAGTGTTTACGCTTCTCAATAGCAGTGATAGTGTCACCTGTAACAGGCTAGTTTGCTGGCTAGCAAGCTAGATAGCTGGTGGGCTAGCTAGCTAGCTAGTATATGTGGCAATGATTTGTTTGCTTCGAGATCTTTGTTTAAATGCTTTTCACTCAACGTTGTGGGCTTTTCGATCTTTGAGTCTAACTCAGTCCCAACCTGTTGTTATTGCACTGTTAGTTGTACGGCACCTTGGTTGGCTCTACAGCTCTTGTAGGTGCAACTCATCTGTCATTAGACTGCTAACCGGAAGTTGACTTACCCTACTGCTGAGTCTGTCAGGGTGGTTTCGCTCAGTGAATCAGAACGGAAGTCACTCCTCATTCATGCGCTGGGTGTACAGCTCCTTTACTGCCTGATGATGGGCATGGCCGCTGCCACTCTTGTTTAGGTTCGGAGCATTTGCAGGAGGGGCTTACAGACGGTGCATGTATGAACTGTGCGGTCATGTTGTGGGATCTTGAAGTCTCCCAACTGGCTATGGTTGGAGATCCAGGGGTGGAGGCACCTGTTCCCAAGCACAGAAGGGCAGAGGCAGCTAGTGCACCCACCAGAAAAAGGCCCAGAAAGGATCCCCTGACCAAGAGTGTTGATACTCTGGCATCTGAGTTTTCTCAGACCAAGTCTCTGCTGTTAAAGGTGCAGCCAGGCATGTGTGGGGTCATCTAGTTTTGGACCTGTCCCCTCTCCTGGGTCTGAGGCGGGGACAGAGGCTGGCCAGGATGTGGCAAAACGGGCTCTATGCATTGCCCTGGCACGCTCGGGTCTGGACACTGCTCCTGTTGTAGCAACGGCCTCCTCAGTGCCTTTTTTAGGCAGGTTCCACAGCATTCGGCTCTGAACTTTCCACCCTCTAATGACTACATAGAGGAACTGCAGAGGTTTTGGGTGAACCCCAAGTCACTCACCTACCACACCAGTAGTAGCAGAGCTTTGGCTGCTATGAAGTAGTCTGTGGGTGAGATAAGATGCCTGTTGTTGATCCTTTTATGGCCTCTCTTGTGGTATCTCCGGGGGAGGCTGACAGACCCAGTGCTCATTGCCCTCGACCTCAATGCCGAATCACAGATGGTCTTCCAGTCAATGCCTATGACATGGCATCACGCATGGGCCGCACTGGGAATTCCCTCTCTCATTTAATGCTGGCTCGGTCTGAGACTCTATAGTCCATAGGGGGTGGTCCCTTGTCTCGGATCCTCAGTGATACTTTGCTGCAGGCCTTTGCCTTTATGTTGAAAGAGCTGGGCAGACTCATGTCCACTCTCACTCAGGCTCGGTGCCAGGTCTGCCTGGCACGGTCTTCACTATCAGCGGAGTGTAGGAGATCACTTCTTGCCCTCCAAGTTATTCCAGGCAGCACAACAAAGATTGGAGCAGAGTGTTCAGCTTAACCAGACTAGGCAGCAGTTTGCTGACCTGAGGAGGTTTCCTGGTCTTCTTGCCCAACAGCGTCAGCCGTCTCTGGGGGTTCTAGCGCTCCTGGCCTAATGCACACACCAGTGTTGCCAACAGCTCCCAGCCACTCACTTCGGACCAACCTGTTCGGCGTGCACAGGCACAGACACAGCAGGTGCCGCAGGCACTGAGGGGCCGGGCGCCTGGTCACTGACCCCACCAGGGGCAGCTAGGGCCACAGGATTCAAGGGCTGGCTGCCGGATGTTTTTCCCAACGGCAGCTAGATTACTGTGGGAACACTACATCTGACACTTGGGTCCTAGCAACGCTGCAGTTCTGATGCCAGCCCCCATATTTCAGTGGGTTCAAAATGACCAAAGTCACCGACCCTAGCAGTTCCCTCACCAGCAAAAGCTTGGCAAGCCCTGAACACGCATTGCAATTACAAATTAATCAAACTGTAATTTGATTTTTTTAAGATTACACAACAATTTATTTGGAAGGTATCTGTGTATGATTTCTTAGCTCTGAGGTGAGATAGGCACATATAATAGGCTCATTGTATTGTGTTATCACATAATTTGAATCTTCAAAATTTGTACTTGACTAAAAGTTGACTAAAATGTAATTACTTTTCGTCGACTAAAACTGGACTAAAACATTTCGAGTTGTTGTCGACTAAAACTACACTAAAACTATGAGGGATAAAAATGACTAAATGACTAAAATGTGACTAAAACTAAATGACCAAAGTCACTGACCCTAGCAGTTCCCTCACCAGCAAAAGCTTGGCAAGCCCTGAACACGCATTGCAATTAATATTTAATCAAACTGTAATTTGTTGGACTAAAACATTTTGAGTTGTTGTTGACTGAAACTAGACTAAAACTATGAGGGATAAAAATGACTAAATGACTAAAGTGTGACTAAAACTAATAAGCATTTTAATTTAAAGACTTAGACTTCATCTAAAATAGCTGCCAAAATTAACACTGCAGGAGACTCAGAAATTTGGAGAATGAAGCTATTCAGTTGATCTTAAAGCCAGATTCGACCAAAACTGTGTTTGAGTGATACAAAGTGATTTATGATCTGCATAGAGAAAGATTTTATGAGTGGACAGATGTGTTTGAATTCCATGTATATTGTTGTTCTATTTTTGTTCTGTTGGTGTCTAGGGGGGTATTTCAGAAAGGTGGTTTAACCAGTAGTCAACCGTGACTCTTAAACCTTGGCCCTCTGAACTCCTTTCCTTTGTCGGGAAAAAAGCAAACTATCAATCTAGCTTACTGTGTCCTCTCCTATCGGGCTGAAAAAAAGTTACCTTCCAGCTCTGAAACAAAGATTAAAATGCTAGTCCAGCCTTAGCAATGCAACAAGCAAACAGCACAAAGGGAATGAGAGTTGTCACCAAAACAAAAAACTGCTAGTTTCTTAACCAAATCATCCTTACAAATAATTGCATCATCACACAAGCTGAGTGTGCGCTTTATCGGAATGTGGTGACAATGGGCCAGGGTGAAAAACGCATGATAACCTCCCCCTCCAACCACATAAAACCAACAAAATTCTGTGCACACACACAGCCAAGCTACCTTTAGCGACAGACACTCAAGAACCATGGACAGCGAACAACGACATTTTGGAACAGACCACCACAAACAAGCAATACTGTTTATAAATAATATTATTCGACTGGCACTGCAGCCTATTAAATATATATGTTATGGTTTATTTGAGAAAACAGTCATTATGCAACTCCAGATTTTCATTAAAAGTTAATCTTGAAAACGGTGTGGATAATAAATTCACAACGATGTCCTCCTCACTAGCAACTGAGAGGCAGGTTTGAAGGGTTTATTTCCTCAGAAACATTTTGTTTAAATGTTGATTGTCAAATTATGATTTGATAAAATAAGATTAGACAAAATTAGAACAGATGACTTTTTAAATGTTATTTTTTAGATTATCTTAGAGTATCTAGAGGGCCCTGACAGTTCCCACCTGGGTTGAACAAACCTGAGGTAACGTACCCCAAGTTTTCTGTTCCAGAGCAGCCGATTAGAAGAATTTCAAATAACTCTGACTAAACTGAACTTGATTGAAACATGTTCCCGGTGAAAGTAAAAAGTCATCGTCAATGCAGCGCACATGACAGCATGTACCATGGCAACGAGTCAAAAAAAATCCTAGAGCTTCGTACACATATTCAGTTACTCCTCATTTTCACTCAAGAAACATGAATGTCTTGTTATGCAGACTATATCCCTCTGTAAAACATAACAAGGCAGTGGAGGCGAAGGAGCCTGAGTTAGCGTTGAAAAAAATTAAACAAGTTTACAATAAGTTTCAACTTTTAGAGTTTTTAACACTATGACATTATATAAAGCACAGTCTACTTATTCAATTCACATAAGCTGATGGGAAATCAAGCCTTTAACATATATGATGAATCAATGATTCAATAATGAAAAAGAATATTGAAGCATTTTTATTTGCAGGAAATGAAGAAGACTTCAAACAAAACATAAATGAATTTGTCTTTATTTTATACATGACTGTTGGGAAGTAGTGGGTCAATGGAATTTGTCTGAAAATTATAAAGGGTTTCCTTCAAATGAAACAGATAGCTTTGAGACATCAAGAACCTTGTTTCAGTTTTTGTTTGTTTTTTTAGCATTCTAACTGTTCTTTAAAAGTGGAAAGCCAGCTTTGCTCAACATAGCTTCTGACTCTTACGTCCTTAACAAGATAACAAATGTGTTGCAAACAAATGGTTTTAAGCTGACGTGAAAATGTGCTGCAGTTACTGATGATAAGAAAAGAAGAAAAAGCTTGTTTGAACAAGTATATGTTCTGACATAATGGGGACACCGCCATGGAAAACACCAGATAAAAAGGTTGTAATAATCTAATAACACTAAGAACGAGCTATTTAATTTATGTGGAACCTCAGACATTAATTTTCTGTTTGTTCTTGCTTTAGCAGCAGTCCAGTGACTTCCATCACAATGTTTCCATCTCTTTGTATTAGCATAATAAGCCTAATACAGACTTTTCTGTCAGTAGGCTGATGGCATTTGAATTGGCAGGGTTAGACAAAATGCGTTATCTTGAAGTTCTCCTATTATTAATAAATCCAGGAGAATCCTCTGCCCGCCCTCTGGGTCGATGCAGAACGGCTTGGAGGAGATTTAGACATTAGCACTTCTTTTTTTGGTGTAATTATCATCTCATCCGCTCGCCTTAGTTTGCATTTGTTTTTGATTACTTCATGAATATGAGCCCTAAGCTCGATTACTTGCTGGCTGGAATGTTTCAAGCTGCAGGTATCCGGTTTATGAGCAAACGCTAAATCGCTCAGTCGTTCTCCACGCATGCTGATTGCGGGCACTGGAGAAGTATGGCGGCCAAGATAAATGTAGAACTACAGTTCCCTTTCAGATCAGAATGAATGGCAGTCGATATGCGTCCTGAGCAGAGGCTGTTGAACGGTGAGACTGAGACAAGAGACTCTCCTCTCATCGGGAACGTGCCGCTGTCCTCAATGCAAAAAGTCGTAACCTGATCATTAGTCTCAACTGGCTGCTTTTGGCAGCTTATCCAACCAAACCACGTTTTCGTTGCCCCATTTTTGCTGTCTAAAATGAAATAGTTTGAGAAGCCTTTTAATATTAAAGTGCGTACACTCTACAAACAAACATGCACACTATAAATTCCTTAGGGAATTACTCTGCAGTCCTGTACACATTATTATGCAGTCTAGACATGTCAGCTTGTTCTATTTATATCAACGGTTTTGTGTGGATTCATTTTTAATGACTCTTACAATACAATATTTTCCAGAACATAAACCACAGAAGAGTGGCTAGTTTGATATGCCAGTCGTTAATCAGCATTTACGCAATCTTAATAGACAGGAAAACTTATCTCGGCAGACGTTTTGACAGCACACACAGCTTGTCAGCAGTCACAATGTCATTTTAATGTTCAACATTAATAAATAAACACACTCTGCAGGCAGGCCTGGTGTCTTATTAAAGAATAAATCCCAAAGTGATGGATGGAGCCCACCAGATTAAAATAGATTAAAATCTGTTTGTCCTATTTCCTTGTTTCTGGAGAGATTGAAAGCATAGTCGTACCACGATGGCAAGTTGTGCCACTTTCAGTTGTCTGTGCACTTCATTGTTGAACTAATCTCTCACTGTGCTGCAGTCTACAGAGTTTAAAAAGATATAACCTAAAATGAATCAACGAGTCAGTTCAAGCATCTTAATACACAGTTTACTCACTTCGTCTGGTCTCTAGATTCAGAACTATGAGGCTGATCGTAAAGTGGAAACAAAACGCTGTAGAATTTGAGGCCGATCAGCACCAGGATTAGCCACACAAATGGGGAAAGTGAACATCAGGACTCAGAACTGCTGGACAAACCATTTTGACACATAGAGATAAGAGAGTGACAACCTGCTTATAGGAAGCACACACACCAGTGGTTGTCACCACTCTCAAAAAATGCTTGTCGTTAGCAGTGGTCGAGAGTAGCTGTCCCAGGAGGATGGGATGTCCACTGCACTGGTATTCCTCTACCCCAGTCTGGACTTCACTTTTCACCAGTAAAATTCAGTTTCCACAGCAGATTTAAGGGGCCCACCAGAATGAATGTGTCCTAATATGAGATCAGGGCTGCTTGCGAACTGCTTGCAATCACTTTGAAGGCCTTATTTATTTATTTTCGATTTCACCTCTCCCAGGGCATGCACGCCTGAAGGCATAGTGCAGTGAAAATAAAATAGGAAAAAAAATCTTAATAGAAAACAATCTTGAAAGTAGGAGTCCAGCAGATAGGAAATGATGTAGTGTGTGTGTGTGCGTGTGTGTGTGTGTGTGTGTGTGTGTGTGTGTGAGTGAGTGAGTGAGTGAGTGAGTGAGTGAGTGAGTGAGTGTGTGTGTGTGTGTGTGTGTGTGTGTGTGTGTGTCTGTGTGTGTGTTTAGCAATCCCGGTTTTCTTTCCCCATCCAAATACACTGAATTTTACTGTAGAGTACAAAAACACCCTTAAAATAATGACATTTTGAGGTATATCACAATATATAAAGAATTGAATTATTTGAAACATGTGCACCTCTTAGCTGATCTGATGCAAGTTAATTTAAAAACTGATCTGACAAAACTAATGTGGAAAATCATGTTTCTTCCTTATGGATTTAGCGATCCCAATACCTGACTCCAGATTTAAATTGCTTTGAATAAAATAGCTGAGGGGAAATGGAATATAATTCATGTATGGCATAAAAAGTATCAAGAAGAATTTCTGGACCAGACAGACTTCAAAAATGGTATACATTTTACATATGAATTATTATCTTTGGACTTCATGTTTTCTAGTTATAATAAAAATACGAAATATGTTCGGTAAGGAATAACACCAGTCAATATAAATTCAGCTGCTCAGTGCCAGTGTCTCCATCTCAGAAAATTCTCAGATTATTCAAATGGTGGCTAATTAAACACAAATAAATACAGATGTTCTATTCATGCAGTGATAAAAGTGGCCATGGGAGACCCAGCAATGTAGCCTCTCAGAGCTTCTTGTTCCATTTTCTGTGTGCCCACTGTTTGCCAGAGGCCTTGCTCTTAAAATATGCCCCTTACTTCTCTACGAGCAGACCTACTGTAATCAGTCATTATGTTTTATAGTCATGTACAGGGGCTGGTCAGATTTAATCAATTACAATTAGTTAACTAATGCATATCTAATTGAAAATTTGATAGAGATATGGATGACTTTGTTTTCTCGAAGAAAGCAGGGTGGCACAAGTCTAGTGGGAGTCTATGTTTTTGAGTGTGCTGAGGGTGGGGGGGAGGCATGCCCACACTCATTGCAGGAGGGGAACAGCAGCTTTTCGACGCAATAATATAACGTCAGCTGTGGCAAGCCAAACACGACCTGTGCCACACCCTCTTTTACTTACGTGGTCCAGATGAAATGGGCTTGAATGGCTTTGGGGGGATGGGGCACCAATCAGGGATGACTTGATGCATTGGCCAGACCATCATATGCATTTTAATTGGTTTATTTGCATGTTAACAAGCGTTATTCCACAGATGGTGTGGCAGTCCCTGGTGCAAGGCAGCTTGGCAGTAACTGAATCTGTTACTGAAGCAACGTGACAGTCATTAAGCAAATGATAGAAATCCTGTATCATCAAGATACAGTTGCTTTATAGGCTGCCTGCGGAAGTTATTTAATCCAAATATTGATCTCAGGTACTTTGATGCAATAGTGACAAATCTTTTGAACTGGAGATTTTATTCACTTGAGAGTTTATTTGAGAGTTCATTTCTTTTTACCCGGACCACCTGTCTTCAACACCAAATTGTTACTTTAGACAGAGCACGAAATAAATTAAGTGCTATATTAAGTCCAAAGACCCTTTTGCACAGCATGGGCTGTGGCCATGAGACGAGTTTAGCCAAAGTATTCAAATCACAGTGGCAGGCCCTATTTTCGCTAGCAGGTGCAACATTCTAAGACTGATTTAAAACACGCCTTGACCGCAAAGACATATGCAAAGTTATTTTCGGCAACATGCCAGCAGTGCAACGGGAAAAATACGGAAGCACTGAGCCACTTGCATGTCTGACGTAAGCAAGGGGCATAGAACCACGATGTCTGGGATTGTTCTCTGAAAAAGAATGGGCGTACCGTGCAAATTATGGAGCACAATGTTCAAATAGCCATTTTCGTCTAAAGTGAAACCCTTGCACTTAATAGGACTCCAAAGCAGGTCTATTCGGAGCACAAAACTCGAAGGTAGCCAAATATATTATAGTACATTGATTCAGCCAGCAGGTGTCATAACATGACTTCAGAGATATTATCGAAAGGCAATAATCGTAAAAATTCCATAATGACACAAATAATTTAATTCCCCACAATCTACGTTAACAGAATCCTGGAAGCCAGGAAAACGTGAGTCCCGTGCTCTTTAAGTTTATATTCTTATAATGCTTGGAACATGATGGATGCAGACTATTAATCCTAGCTGAATTTAACATCTCTGTTTTGCTGCTGATCCCAAAAGTGTGGAATACATAATTGCAAGGAGAAGAAGGCATTACGGCCAATGACTTTTCAAACAGCGACACTCCTTCCATACGATGACTGACCCTACATATAGTCATAAGTGGAATTTCTGCATGTGAGAGCGCAGAATATAGAACAACGTCACACCTGTCAAAAATCAGCGTTCGCTGATTGGGACCGTTTTCCAGCAGATAGGTAACTCGCTAGTGGTACATTATTACATAAGGACAATAAATATATCTGACTGTCGAATAATTATCAACAGTATATTTAGCTAGCTAGCTAAGATAGGCCCCCATGACCATAATAAGCAAGTTAGCTAGCACTAGTCAGCTAGATAGGATAGCCTATATTTTATAGGTCATAGCTATTCAAACAGTACAATACATAACTATCAGTGCATGCTCTTTTCTGTCGGTGTTATGGTGTGCCTTTAATTTGACATTGTACAATTTAGGGTATCCTTGAAGAATGAATGAGGTCCGACGGGAAGAAGTGCTTAGAGCGGTAGTTTGAAGGGGGGATGTCACGGTTACGGCGCCAATAAGGACAGCTGCTCTGCGACAGTTTCTAGGCTGTTGCTGAGCAGAGCCTGCCTCACCTCTATCCTGGTGTCCATCCAGCGGAGACGGCTGTTCAGGGAGTCCACTGTGCACCGGAGTGCACACGGCTCCCCCTGAACGGTGGCAAAGCCAGCTCGCTGCACTTGCAGGAAGGGGAGATCAGATGTTCTCACCCTTCCTCAGCTGTCCCGGCTGCCTGTCAAAGGCTGGGTGGTGGAAGGACCCCCTCCAGCAGCCCTGATGTCATGCAAGTTTGAGGAAAGCTTTACCTTACTCTCAAGTAACTGTCAATTTTACCAGCTGATATTTACCAGTTTCCATGTCATGTCATGGAAGCTCTGCTTCTGGCTAGCTATTGACTGGTCTCTTTAGAGCTGGCATGCCTTTGAGCTAGATAAGATTACAATGTAAATGCAAACTTGAACACTAGTCTATAGAAACACACTTATTGACAATTATTAACATTTTCAAATTATTGACTACACAAAATCCCAGAAGGTGTTTGGACTTTTGATACTTGATGGCTAAATTGATAATGAATGCTCCAAGAGTTTGAAATGATCATTGTCTATTTTAATTCTGAACAAAACCAGTATAAGAACTTTTCTGTTTTAGCATTCTACTCACATCGGTTGATAATAGTATGGTATCACAATTGTATCCAGACAGGTAAAGTGCTGGAAAACCTAGAAAGAGTTGTTATAGTAATGGTAAAAAACACCCTAATGCAGGGCAAATTTGAATAAGTAGTACCAACTTATGGAAATTTGCTTTCTGTGGGGACATTCAATCCAAAGCTGACAGTGACAAGTCCTATGAATGAAAACAAATGTTTTATGAACTGTTTTAGTTTGAAATTATTCACATTTTGAAAAGAGAGGGGGAAGGAAATGATGTGATATCCGTGATGTCTACGTCTCTTTGCAAACAATAAAAAACAGCAGCAATTGTGTGGTACATTCGAGAAAATCTCTTCATTTCCATTTCTTCTAGCAAATAAAATATTAAGTCCTTGTCAAAGAACCCAGTGGATACTACTTTTTTCTCCTTATAGTGAACAAATAAACAATGATACATCACTCTATTTTCCAAAATTCCAAATAGATGGATAAAAAAAAAATACATGGAGAGTAACTTTGATACTGCTTCTTTAACACTCAACAAGATTACCCCTGCATCAAAAATAGTGTTGGATATATTGTATTTCAGAATACTATTAATATTATTTTACACAGACAACCCTCCAGGAATTACAAACTGGAAGTTTAGAGATAATTTGCATTCGCTAGTTGCTGAGTTGTGATGTCTCCCCATTTATCACTGATCCTTCACTTGCAAGCTTTGTTTGATTCAAATTCTGTTTACTCTTGTATTATATAATAAGCTTTGATTCATTAAGTATTTTGTCTTATTGTTCATGTTGTATGTAAATGCAAATCTCTTTTTTTGTGTGTATGGTGAGCATTAGCTACAAGTAACCCTCTTATTTGGTAGTATTTTCCATAATTATTCCGTACCTGCTGTATGGATATTTTAAACAATGTTCTCACTCATGGTAAGAAGAGAGTGATATGCCAGTGCATCAGGTGTATGCACCGAATGGGTTAATAACCTGATTCTAACAAAAAAAAATCACACAAAATTAACACACAACAAAGTGGATGAAAGAAAAGAATCAATGAAAGTGTATTTTTTTTTTATATTATACACTTTTCACAAAAAAAAAAAGTTAAAATTCTTACCACTGCAACTCCACCACTTTCTAACTAGCAGGAATAGGGAATGCAAAAAAAAAAAAATGCAAAAAACTAGGCTAGAAGGCTGAAAAACTAGAAAAAAAACATAACATTATTATCTTGTTTACATCATTTTGAAATGTTTTTTTTTTGTCTCAGAACACTTGAAGGTGATTTTGTTTTTGTTATCTTTTTTTCTAATTAACAGTTTTGTTTGTTTCCACGTCATTTTTTCCCCTAAACTGTATAAAGTAATGCAAGCAGAACTTTATAGAGTAATGCGAGCAGTCAAGTCATGAGTCTGAATGATTCTTAATGATGCCAATCAAGCTACATTCACATACAGTATAGAAATAAACTTAAATAAAATAAAATAAAATAAAATGAAAATGTCATTCTTACATTTTCAACACTTTTATTGTCCATAATAGATATAAGAATAGGATACCTTGCAAATGTTTACTTGACATGACTGGATAAAGATGTTCTTGGCCAACTGTAGTCTAGTGACTAAGATACATAACTGGGATCCCTGAGTTTGGTGGTTCAAGACACAGTCTAGCCATAGCAAAAACATCATTGCTGTTGGGCTCTTGAGCAAGGCCCTTATTGCTTCTTTGGGGGATTGGCCCTTGGCTATCATAATCAACTGTAGTTCGCTTTGGATAAAGCATCAGCTAAGGGATGGTAATGTAATTTTAAAATGCATATTTTCACCAACAAATGTTAAATTGTGGATCTCACTTCAAACAGCAAGGGAACACAGACCTTTAACGAAGCTTTGAAACACAGAAAACCAGCATATTATGGCTTGCTAAGCTGCTTATTTTTGAACCCTCCCTAACCTTTTGATTTCTTTCTTTATCGTGTTTTCAGAACATCAAAGTCAGCTGGCTGCCGCCTCCGTCAAATACACAGAACGGCCTCATCACAGGCTACAAACTTCGCCACAGGAAGACCGGGCGTCGTGGGGACCAGGAAATAGTCGAGCAAAATAACCTCTGGTACCTGTTTAGAGGTAGCTAGTTATATTCAAACGAATTACTAAAACTGATTATTGTAATGAAGCACTCACCCTGGGATCTGCTCTCTGAAGAATTCTGTAAATAAACTGACAAGTGATTCAGGGTATATACCTGAACCTGTATCTTTTCAAAATTGTGTATAAGAGATCCTTAACTCCTTCATATTTAAATTGCATTCATATAGCTATGTATTGGTTTTACATTTTCTTGGACAATTTCATTAAGCAAGTGGGTTAGAACCTTCTTAATCTACGAAAAGTATGTTTCATTTCCAGCAGTAATTTGTGAACTTTTAGTACATCCAGGCCATGGGTTTAATTTTTTTGTCTGAGAACACTTTTACTTTCACGAAAACTACATTTTTTCTTCCTTTTTTTTGAAAGGTGTTCCTTTCGTTTACCTTTTCTAAACTTCAGCACAAGGGTGAGAATGAAGAAATCACTTGCAGGTTTCTTCATTGAGATTTTGAAGGCTATATGTGACAGGTCATTAACAAAGCTTGTTTGTAACTGATCTTATCCATCCCTGATGTAGAGAGGGATTTAAAATCAACAGCATGATTTAAAAGCCAACAGAAACTAATTATTCATAGTTTTAAGTGTCTTTTTTTTTTTGTTCAAGCACAGAACCCTACCTGGCTCAAATACAGATACTAATTGCATATACTTTATTTACGATATTTGTTTTGTGTATTTTCATTATTCGCAAACGAAGTGGGCCATACAAATGACTTTTATTTGAAGTAGTTCAAAGTTCAAATAACTGAATAAAATACTACTTTATGGGGATTTATAGGGGTTGTTTAAATTACATAAGATTTCATATTACATAAATAAATTGTGTTTCAATGTGTACATGACATGATCTTGTGCATTGTACTTAAATTCACATGCCGTCCAGCAGACTTACATAGTAAGCCCCCTAACTCCCTTCGTTAGTCTGCTGACACTATCCCAGCAGTAGGTAGCCTAGTTTGGAAGCACCTTTTATAACATGTCCTATACTGTTAGTTGCAATTAATAACTGTATTTAATAATATGTACATATGTAACGGTAAGCTATCAGTGTCATTTTTGTTTCCACTTGAGTGAGTTTTGGGTAATTTATATCTTATTACACTGCGGTATCTAGCTCACATCCTGCATAACCGTTCAGCTAACTTTAGCTTTTACCTCAGGTTAGCTTTATATCTGGCTACCAATGTAGCCATCACAATCTGTTGCTAATTATTTTCTTTTTGTTTTTAGTGTTTATGGGATTTCCGTAACTGTAACTGCGAGAGTTCTGATGGTCGCATTTGTGTATCAGGGCTATCATCGCCAATGTGGTGACAATAAACGGCAGAGGACTATATAGGACTATAGAGGATATAACTGACTCTAACTCCCCCAGGTTAGAGTCAGTTATATCTAAAATAACATTTCTGTGAAATGTATACATTTTCTAATACTTCACCTACTGAATTTGCAATGAACTCATCAAAATTAAATATTTTAGGAATCGTGTATAAATTATGTTATCTGCTTGCTTTGAAATAAATCAAATAATCTAAAATTTATTCTTTTAAAATAAATAATAAAAAACAAAAGACTTTAATTGGCAAATATTTTTTATTCCCAAATAAATTAAATAAATGTAGTTGAATGGCCATGGAATATTTGAAAGTACATATTTGACCCAATTGGATCTGCACAGAACTCACTTTTAAGTGAATTTTCAGCTGTACTGATGAGCCTGACAGCAGCGCGTGTTTGTGGTTTCACAAAACTGCTGCATGCTTTACAGTGAATCTGATTGGTCCTGAAGATCTGCTCCATCTATCAATCAATGGACAACCCCTTTCAACCATTCCCAGTCTCCCCACAAGTATAAAAGCGCCACGTACCTCATTTCCCATCGTGCTCTGTATCTCTGGTACCCACCCCCTCCCCCATCTCCACCTTGCTCTACATTTCCTACCTCTTCGGGGGGTGCTCTTCTCCTCGAGAACAGCTCACACCGCTCCCCTTAGGACTCCAGCCCAAACCAGTACATAACCACCCTCAATAAATGTTTACAAACTATTTATTGTCCGAAAACGTTTCTACTGAAAGTATTTTGATGAGCATTGTCTTGGCATTAGGAAGCAGATCAAATATTAAAGCACTGGAGTCTGGCTTTGAACTTGACAGAAAAAATAACCTATTATTATAAGTATATAAATAAGCTTTTTTTTTTTCTTCTTTTTTTTTTAATTTTGGATTTAAATTTGTCCTGTCCTTAATGTTCACCATTTTTTTAAAAAATGAACTCAAATGCTTTACCAAAAATTCAACACTTGATCTTATAATTTTAAAGAAAAATGTTCATCCCTGCCTGAATGTGCTGGGTACTGAAAAAATTTGACTGATGTATAATGTATGTGGCATTTATTTAATTTTGCTGTAAAATATTAAGTACAAATCTCCAAAGATGTTCCATCTTGAAAATAGAAATAGAAAATAATGTGAACTCTGAGACACTGAGAATTCTATGACATTCTAACTGACAGATATTAACAGTATCACATCAAAACACTTATTAAAAGTATCAGTTAACTGTATCAAATAACCTTGTTACAAATCTAAAATTGTATGCTGTGTTTAGTATTTCTCTGACAGAATCCTTCCTTCTTCAGGCCTGGAAAAAGGCAGTCAGTACAGTTTCCAAGTATCCGCCATGACCGCCAATGGCACTGGGCCCCCCACTGACTGGTACACTGCAGAGACCCCAGAAAACGACCTCGATGGTAAGAGAGACACATTCAAGTGCAGTACTCCATCGACCATTACGAGTTATTTTGGGGAGGTTTCTAAAATCCAGTGCCCCAGTAAAATCCATTTCCCCAATTTGAGTTTTTCAAGGCAGCTTTTTGCCACCCAAACAAACAGACAGAGAACCAAACACAAAGGGATGATCATGTAACCCCTGCTACACATATCAGTCATAGGAGTAATTATTGGAGATAAAGGAGAGCATGTGGAATCCCAATTTAAATAGGTGTATGGAGGCTATAATGACGGTGCATGATACCCAGTTCAGATTTTTGACACTTTTCTCATTTTTCATCCCACTCTTCACTTTTAAATGATCTGATATGTGTGTTTACATTAATTTCGGGTGTGATATTACCTTCCCAAATGTGCTAATGTACAGCGGTACCATCTAACTAGCCGAGTATATGATTATTTCAGTCTTCTGCCTGTTATGAGTGCAGCTGAGAATTATTATGCCAGCTCTTACTTTTCAAAGTATCGTCAGTAAGTAATCTTCGTCAGAACTCATTACTTGAATAATGTTGACCAAACAAAAGAGAAGACTGCAGCCATGGCCAACATGGCTAAAGTATATATATATAATTAAAATAATTTAATATTTTTCCCTTTCTCATTGTTTGTGTCTAACAGTGATAACCAAAACTATCGGCCTATTGTTTAATTGATAAAAACAAAGATAAAAAAAATACTTGATTAATAAATGCTTGATTGCAACAGGAAAAGTTTTTCTCACTCTCAGTGCTCTCAACCACTGTCACCAGTGTCCTTAAATAGCCTCTTGTGGCAGGCAACCTTAATTAGGCACCTACCGTGTGCTCCTGACTACAGTAGAGCCATCAACAAAACATGAACAGAACAACACCAGAATATTAAATAAACAGCATTTTTTAACACCATATCACAAAAAGAAAATACATAAATATTATAACGTTACATTTTTTTTAAAACACTGATAATTTCACACACGCCCTAGACAATAGTATAATACAATTCCATCACGCAAACAACAGCCATCCCCGTTTCACTTGCGATAGGGTGTGCCTTTGGCTACCCTGTCACATGTGGGTCCGGGCACGCAGACTACACAAGCAGTACGCACATGAAGTTTGAATGACTCCAGGGGGAAAAAAGACATCCGAAGGACACAAACATATAACACACAATTCTGTGTCAAACACATAATGGCAGCGGTGACTCGGGCGACATGGTGAGCGACCCCTGGATGACCATCACACAAATTATAAAATGAATGTAGTTTGTGACCAGTGATGTCATTGGTCGCAGGAACAGTAGCCCAACGGAGTAAAAACCAGCCTTAATGGTTAGGAGAATGCAATTACCCAGTCTTGTATTGAGAGCGGATACATGAAATTACCCACTGGCATACATGCAGCTGAGCTCTCGTGAAATGCATATAGTTCTGAAATGCTATGATTGTTTGAAGTGCTGAACTGAACAAACAGATAGTGAACGCAATAATACCCACAAACAAAACCAGCAATGTTTACGCTCAGACATTTATGGGAAGGCTGGAGAAAAAAAGACGCTGTTCTCAGCAGCGCACATGATGATGTCGCCACCACCATCATCATCAGTGACTTATTTTTCTAGACATGTAACAGATTTAGAATGAATGTGAATGTGGTCCAAAACAGATATGAAAATATCCAGGTTTGTGTGTTTTTACTGTTTTACATGTTCATGAAAACATTCAATCCGTGTCAGACATGAGCACAAAAAATTACATTTGGTGGCAGAGCAAATGTGGCCTTTTTTCCTCCCCTAAAATACTTACTTCTTTGTCTCTCATACCTCTAAATTCCATGAACATACCTGGAAAAATAAAATCAAACAACTCCACATTGTGCCTCATTATTTTAGAAATTGTTTTCAGTAGTATCTTTCGGCCCTTGCGCAAGGAACAATCTTACAGTAAGGAGTTGTTTTTACTGAATGAGAACTGGCCATTTCAGATATACTCCAATACTCAAAGTTACAGAGGAATACGAATGCATATGTGACTGTCTGCTTTGGTCATACACATGCAAGTATGCACATAATACACATTCAAACTTAGCAAATTAGAAACTTACACTTACACATGCCTTTACATATCGACGTGCACACACACAAACACAACGTCAAAGAAAAGACTTTTTCTGGCAACTTTAAAGATCCATCATAGTTCATATGTGTCACAACCCTGAAAAGGATTGAGGGGAATTCAAGCAAAAAAAAAAATCCTGATACAAACCTCAACAGTATACAATTCCATAACGAAAATTGTGAGTGGGTTGGTTATGATCTTAAAGTGGCATTTTTGCTTCATACCAGAATCCCAGGTTCCAGATCAGCCCAGCTCACTCCATGTGCGCCCCCTGATGACCAGCATCATCATGAGCTGGACCCCGCCCCTGAACCCCAATATCGTAGTCCGAGGCTACATCATTGGGTACGGGGTGGGAAGCCCGTATGCCGAAACTGTGAGGGTGGACAGCAAGCAGCGATACTACTCTATTGAAAATCTTGGTAAGTTCTTGAGTTTAAGTCGTAAACCATTAAGCCAAAAGCTCACTCATTTTAAGAACTGTAATATGCTGTACCTTCACAACGCTAGTTTGATGCATGCTCTCAAGTTTCCGAGTTTCTAGATTAGAGTCTGAACTATGTAATTTTATTATCGCTATTATTATTTGCAGCTGATTACCGCTAGCTCTTCTCTTATACTGTGGTGATTAGTTTGGAGAAAAGTCACTGTCCTGTGGGTGACTCGGCAGAGTACACAGACTTCCTTAGATGTCTGCTATCTAAGCACATGCACCTGGTGTTTCCAAATTAAGGGTGAAAAATGGTGAAAACAAATTGTTAAGAGAAGAACTTTTAAAACTTAATAAAATGATGACAGCCACTCCTCACAAGCAAAACTACAGCACGCTCTTAGCAGGTCCGTGTCTGAACAAGTTGAAGTTGGAACAAATCCACTGAATTAAACTAGGGATTTATATTCCCTGGTGTCCCCTGTTTTCATTTGTCATGCTGTTCTACTTTCACAAAAAATCTCAATTTTCTTTGGATATAAGCCTAAAGGCAGAACATCCTTTGTGTTCCTAATTACACATGGCTACAATGTGGAATTACAGTGCATAAATAAAACAAGATAAAACCCTGTCTCGCATCACCTCTGGGAGAAGGCTTTCAGGAGGGTCTTTGGATTTTTCTGCAGTAAACATCACGGCCTAATTGGGTAACGGCATTAACCTATGGCATGCCTACGGGCACACGAATCATTAGTCTCTCTATCAATCTGTTGGCAGAAGCTATAAGGAGGAAAACAGTATTGAGTAAAACAAAGTGTAGTGCATGGAGGTGACATAGTGTTCATAAAAGAAAAAAAACACATACGCACGACTCATCACACACACACACACATACACACAATCTCTCTAATCACACATACAAATACATGCACATACTTGATTGTTCCTGACTCAGTGATTTTCTTTCACTATTATCCTTTTCTATTGATCTTTAGCTATAGCTCTGAATATGTCATTGAATAAATAATGATTCTGGTAAATAACTGGGATTGCAAACTCTACCACTCCATTTATTTTGTAACCTGTTGTTTTAATCTTCCCGACACAGAGGCCAGTTCCCACTACGTCATCTCGCTGAAGTCTTTCAACAATGCAGGAGAAGGAGTGCCCCTCTACGAAAGTGCTGTGACACGATCCATGACAGGTACGACAGGATAAAACACTTCGGACAAGCATGGCTTTAAAACCAGAGTGAAGCAAGTTTCTACATCGACCCAGCCCACTGAACTGCTCGAGTATATTGAATTACACATACAATATGTTAAGATGCATACCAAAATTATTATCAAAGGGATCTGTTTGTGAGGGCTTGATGGCTACAAAGTGGAGCGTCATCATAAGCTGGCACTATAAAAGATCTTCGGCTTCTGTAATTCCCTCTGCTGAACCCTTTCAGAAAAATACATCTGCTTCCGAAATGTACTGTGAGCTTAGAGGTCCACCGCGGAGGAACTGTTGTCCCTGGAGATATTTTTCAGCTCTGTACATTGCAGAAAATTGCTCTTGTGGCAAATATACTCTGGCTGGTGGTATTTATGCAGATAAAGCATGTGGCTTCATGCAGTAAGTACTCACAATGTACTGCAGAAAAATGTAGCCTCATATCACAGCAGGCCAATCTTGGCAGCTGTCCTGGCAATTCAATGAACGCTTATTATTGAGAGCAAATGAAGCTGGATTCTGGTGAAGTTAGCGACCTAATTCTGTCTCTCATTGAGTGGTAATGAATGAATCAAATCGTAATTTACTTTCCTCAAACTCTCAAGACATGATTAATTCTGCTGGCAGAGAACAACACAATGATTTTACAATGTACAATATAACCACTATTCAGCTCTTGGTATTCAACATAAAGACAACAAAGCTACTTTTTGACCTTTAATATCAGAGTGAGGTACTCAACTACTGTCTTGGAAGGCCACAAGTTAGCAAGGTTTCTTCACAACAGCCTACAAGAACAGACTGAATTGGTTCATTCAAGGCCAGCGTTAGAAAAAGTGTTTTTCAATTGATTTTATTTTTTCAGTGCTGAAAAAAAATTATGATTTTAAATGAAGGTGAGGTGAAATGAAACCTCCAATTCTATTTGGTGAATATGACATTCCAGGACTGTATAAATTATAAATAAATAACAGAAGTCTCTGGCACAAATACACTCCATAAAATTGAAGTATGCATTTTTTCACACAAATCCACAAAATCAAAAAAAAACTACTAATTAAAGGGGCAGGTTATGAATACATTCCATAAATAATTTTATAATTGTACACACAGTAAGTGCATATTTTGAGAGGGTTTAATTCATAGAAAAAAGGAATTCTTTACATTTTTTGATGTAATATACAGTATATTGAAAAGCGAAAAAACTCTTTATAGAGAGAATATATAATGCAGTGTGTGTTATTGATTTAGTGCCATGTCTGGTTTGCTTTAAAGCTATGTGGTGGTGAGGTTAGGGTTGTGTTTGGGGTCGTGGCTTGGGTTTTGCTTAGTTGTGACTCTACACATAACCATGTGTGAAGCTATGAGGGGTGGGAAAGAGTTTGAGCAACATTTATTTTTACTGCAATTATTTATAAATAAAAATTTAAAAGCATTGGATTTAGTGTGGCACAGTATACCGAAACTTCAATACTTTTTCAAGACTTACTTTTTAAAAGACGGTACGGTATCAGAATTTTCAGACTTTCTGTACTTTTTGGTCAAATGTGTCTGCTGTGTTGAGAGGATGAAAGTTGTGATTTGCCAGAATCTTTGCTAGATGACCATATTAGCTCCTAGCGAGGAAGCCACATTCACGAGATTCGCATATGCATTCATCCTCAGTGATACAGCACAAGCTTCGTCTCAAGGAGTACAAACAAATTAGCTAAATAGTTTGGAGAATAAGCTAGCTGGCTAGCCAACTAGTATGATGATGATGATGATGATGCACTGTTCAATGACATGAGATACGTTGACTGTGTTAACGTTACTGTATTGTGAATTGCATGCACAGGCAGCATATTTTTAAAACTGCCATTAATTTATACAACTGTAAAGAATAACTTCAAAAGACTAGTCAGCTAGTTTGAATATCAAATCATACATTGAAAATACAGCCAAACACATTTGTTGTTTTGTCATGATTTTGTACCCACGGTTCTATGAGTTTACAAAATATAACTTGAGCGGAATTCTCACTGTGAAGCACAGCAAGGGAGAAACGCTTCGAGCCGGATTCATTTTAATGGAATGATGCAGCGCACATTCATAGAAATGGTAAATATGCATTCATTTTGTTTAATATTATGCAGTTCGAACATTACAGGCCTACGCTTAATATCTTGAGCAGGTTCCATCTCGTAGCGTTAATAACATTTGCATCAGAACACTGCGGATAACCATGGTAAAAACAACCAGCAAATACAAAGCAGTGACACAAAGCAGTGTGCTGCCTCGCACTACAATGTGTGGTGTGAAGCCTTGCTTAATTAAGTGTTGCATTAATAATGAAGCTAATTTATAAGCTTATGAATTGAGCACTTGCAAGAACAACAAATAGTTTTGTTCCTTTGGAGATAGTTTATTTGTTTAGGAGTAGCATATTCTTACACATATATTTTATATATGAACAAATTCTTTTGAGTGTGGTTTATTAAATGTAAATTTTTGAAACAGCTTGCCCACTTATTAGCCTCGCGTTTTATGTAGTGATTAAGTGAACGATGAATGACATGATACAGTGTAATGGATGATTCTGTGTGCGTACCGATTCAGTTAACGATGAATGATGAACCGCGAACAAGGTGTTTCAACCCAACAAAGCTGAAACCAAAAGACCAAAAAAGAGCACATTACAGAACAGCACTACAGATACAGTGTCTGATATTTAATCATTATTAAATAATATTTAAATGAGTTATCGAACTAACTTCTTGACATATTGTGCTATTTTAGCCTTACCTTGATTTGTCAGTCTGGAGTATGGTACCGAAGATAGCTTGACCACTTGGTTACATTACTCCTTCAAATCCAAATTTTCTCAGTAAACATGACATTATGTAGTCCTCTTTGCTCAAAGAACATCATTATGTCGAACTACAAAAGATTGTAACTTTACTGTGACTGATTACTTTGTTATCAGCATGCAAGCATTACAATAGCCTTGTTTGTGCTCAGGGACAAGCACCTGCAGGTTTCACGGTCCCTCTCAAATTACAGCCCCAAGAAACTTTCCTGATTTTTTCTCTGATAGTCAACAAGTCAACAAAATCACTTATTACTGAGGAATGTGTCCTGATTAATCGAGTCTGTCCACCACACCACTGTCCCTGGGTAAGACGATTCCACAGTCTGGTTTTCAATTGTCAGAATTTTGTGTTCTTTATTGCATAAAGAGGCCCTAATGAACACAAGGTACATTCACTCTGCCTGCACCAAGCAGAATCTTACTCATCAAATGTAATGACTGCACAGCTTAGGTGAGAAAGAAAGGAAAGAGTAGCAACCCAAACATCTTTACTTTCTGTTTTTTTGCATTGCATTAGTACTGAATACTCAGTGGAAAGTTCACTACCTTTTTGACCCCAAAATTGGATATTTTTTGTGAACCCCCAATTCTTATTAAAATACTGAATTTGAAACTAAATTTTAACTAAGTTCCTTTATGCAATAACTAAATTTTCAAAACATACATAGATGCTCATTTTGGGGACATTTGGAGACTGACTACTCATAGTGTTTCTGCACTTCTGTCTCTGTTAGTACCACTAAGAGCACATTGATGATTGGTGATTTTTCAGTGTTGCTGATAAGAAACTATCTTGAAAAATATTGAACAAAAATTTAATCTTGTACTACATTTCTGCCTCCAGCAACAGTTTGATAACTGGCAAATAATTGATAACCCCAGATAATAGTGTTTGACTTCTCTTTAGCTGTTTGCTCCTTTATTTGTTGCAGCTTAATTGATCTTTTCCTCTCCTTTCTTTCTTCCTCGTTTTTCCTCTCTTCCACTTACATTACACTGCTGTATGAAAACTCTTTATGTGGCTTATTGATGGCTGTTTTATTGTTTCATTTCTCTTTTTCTCCAATGCTCCTGTCCTACCTGCCATACCTTGACCCTTCCCTGTGCTTGCATGTGCACTTAACTGTGTATGACTGCATGCATGTATGCTCTTGCCTGCATGTATGTATGTATATATGTGCCTGCGTGGATGTGTGTGCATGCATGCATACTTACGTATATGTATGCATTTGCTTGTGTGTATTTACGTCGCTTCAGACCACTCTCACCCTTCGGAAGATGATCTGTTCCATTTGTTTGATAAATTCCCGACCCCCGTCCCAGACACCTCCACTCCCATGATCCCCCCAGTAGGTGTGCAGGCTGTGGCCTTGACCCCT
This sequence comes from Albula glossodonta, assembly GCA_019788955.1. NCBI lineage: Eukaryota > Metazoa > Chordata > Actinopteri > Albuliformes > Albulidae > Albula > Albula glossodonta. The sequence goes on from JAFBMS010000078.1 coordinate 1,755,512, forward strand.
GACTCAGTTCGGGTCAGCTGGGCAGACAACTCTGTCTCCAAGAACCAGAAGTCCACCGAGCAGCGTATCTACACCGTCAAATGGAAGACTAGCTATTCCATGAGCGGGAAATACAAGGTAAAGTGTAGCTTGTCTTTGTCAGTTTGAGATCGACAGTAACTCAGATTGAGTGAATCGCAATACATAAATGTTTCAGTAGTGACCACTGGCGATTTAACATGAGGGGACATTTCGCCTGGTAATGCTGATAGCTTTGGGGAAAGGGATGACACACTGGCCTCTTTCACATTCATTTTTCTGCATTATATGCAACAGCTATACAGAATATAAGAGAATGAATAATGTAGATTTGTTTTGCCTACTCTTTGTGCATTCCAATGCCTATGGCCTACATTGAACCCAATCAGATGGTTGTATGAAGTAGTTTGTTTAATGTTTTTAGGACTCGGACCACTGGGATGGTCATTAATCCATTTCTGAAAATGGAAATTATTAAATGTTAAAAATATATAGTGTTCTGCCTCCCAACCAGAATTTTTATGTCACATACGATCATTTTTTTAACAAGATAAAGCCAATTGTTTATTCCTTAAGCAAGACTGGCAGACAGCTTCAGTGCTTTCTCACTGTCTCAGCACACCTTTTACCAAGTACACAGTCATAACATAAGTTGTAACACACCTTTGGAATAACGTGTCATCAGTAAACATCAGTGAACATGTGCCAAGAAAATATGTTCTTAAGCTAATACTGTGTATATTGTTACAGTTTTTTATTCTTCTTAACACTGCAAAAATATTTTGTCAATTAATGTTTTCAAATGTTAATAGACCTTTACAAATTTGATGCATGTTTTTTATTATTTTAGTGACAACTCTTTATGCCTTTTCATCAATAGGCTGTTTGGGCTAAAAACAGCCCTGAGGCTGGGCAATCTATCTGTGGATAATCTTGTTTGACAAAAGCAATCAAAGTATTGAAAAGTAGCTTTGATAAGATTTGAATATATTTGTACTTACTGAAACATTCACTTTTTCTGCAGTTCTACACCACCAATTACAGATGATGGTCCATGTACCCATGTAGTGATTTGTGACATATTCAAAACCAGCAGAGTAGCGGGCACAAGATACAAAATGGCGGGGGGTGGGGGGGGGGGGCTGAGTAGAAATAATCTATGAAGATAGGGGATAAATTCTGTGATCATGGAGAACTAGAGGCAGTGCTTAATTTATAAACTGAGAGGTCCCTTTAGTGGTGGCACATTTGGCCAGTTTTGGGAGGGAAAGAAGCGACAGAGCACTTCCACTATCACAACAATATTTGAACAAAATTATATGAGACACTTCCTCTAAAATAATAGATCCTCACGTTAGGCTGCAGTTTAAACAATACAGTTAAAACACTGTAAAAGACAACATTATTTACCTACCCAGCTGTGCAAGAACAATATTGCTTTTAAAATTATAGCGTTCCTCCCCTAATGACAGAATTTGGTTGTAATCCATGTTTGGGTTATTTTTAAGTTAACTCAGAGTTTATGACTCTAAAATCTTTTTTACACATCATTGTACTGGCTACTGGAATGCCCATGATAGGAAAGTACAGTGCACCTGTCATAAAATCTCCATGAAAATATTTGTTGTGGAAACATAGACTCTACCTATGTTTTATATCTTAAAGAAACTGACATAATGAGACTACACGAGACTTGGCAATGGATTAGCTTATAAGAAAATAGTTCAGGTCATCTACAGAATTTAACTCAAGAAAAGATTCAATCTCAATTCCAGTGAAAATTGTATTTGTCCATTTACTTAATGTATTGTCAAATACTGTGTCATTAAGGTTGTAATAATAATTTTCAAGTTTTCAAAGTTCAATATACTGTATGTTAGTATATTTAGATCAGTTAACAATATGTAAATAACAGTGAATGATACAAAAGTTCCTAACTTATACCATATCCCCTTTTCAGAGATAAAGTGCAAAGGTTTTTCCGGAGATGTGTTAAATAAACAGTTTCAAAACCTGTAATACAACTCAACTTCTACATTTTCCTCTACATTAAATTATTTCCTGGTGCCATTTTGAAGTCAGCAATTATAACAAAATGTTTCATTTACTTAAACATTTGTTTTCTTCAACAACTTTAGAACATTTCTTTTTTTCCTAAGAAGGGTGAGGCCTTCGCACTGATTGTGGTGATTATTCTGCCCCATTACCCACTCAGTTTTGTTTTGTGTTGTTTTTCCCGACGGAACTTCTTCCTACGAGCGCAAACAAAGTCATTTAGATACCCTGGGAACTGTCTCTCGCTAGATGGGTATCGGCTGTCAGTCGTTGGGCTCTGCTGCTGCTGATCTTGAGCCGATCAGTGTGACAGGTGTTCTTTCTGTGTCTGAATGCAGTGTTTACTTCTGTTGATGTGTCAGGTAAGTTATCTGCATTTTAAGGAGCCACCCGGGTTGAAGAAAGGTGAAACCTATTTCTCCGTAGGGTGCCTTCAGGTATCTCCATGACGTAAGATCTGTTTGTGCTTGCAGTCGACACCACTGCGCCTCGCTCCGCGGCGTCTTTGATCCACACATTTTCACCTGGGTGGAGGTGTGACATGTGATGTGTTCTGTGTCTATGTTGTTATGTTCTTCTCCGTATGTTTGTTCTATCTTTTTAAGCTTTTCGATGTCTACACATCTCGGTTTGAGTTGGGATGAAATGGCAGGAGCAGGTGTTCTAATTTGTCTTCCCATGAAAAGCTCAGTGGGGTTGTATCCATTAGCCAGCGTAGTCGCGCGGTAGGCTGTGAGATTGAGGTATTATTCTCACAGCTAACTCTTCCTTCCCCGTTGCTCTGCAGAAAGCGAGAACTGGACATCACGCGGCTAAAGCACCGATCCTGTGCAAACTTTTGGAAACACTGCGGTGCAAATTGTGGCCCATTGTGGGAATGAACACTTGGAATTCCATTGCAAGCAAATATTGATTTGAAATGCAGGATCATTGCTTCTGACCTCATTGATGACAGTTTTGCAACTTTGAAGTATCTCGAAAAATAGGCGACAATGACTAAGTAGTGTTGGTTGTATCGGAATAGATCTGCTCCCACAGTGGACCATGGTCTCGTTGGAAACAACATAGGCAGCATCAGTCCTCCTAAGCTTTTTTTCTTACGTGCACATGTGTCCAAGTTCTCTGTCATCTTTTGCATTCTTTGCTGAGGCCCAGCCACCACGCCAACTGCTCAGCCCTCTCTCTGCATTTCGTTATGCCTACGTGTCCCTTGTGCAGCTTGTTCAGCATGTCTGCTCAAAGTGATGCTGGGCTGACTGTTCTTTGCCCTTTGAGTAGCATTGCTTGTTGCTTTTTTACTTGCTCTCTCAGTCATGCTCTGTTGACTGCTTTGACAAGTGTTAATTCAGGGTCCATTTGTAAACTGTTCTGATAGTTTTTGTGTCTCTCAGCCCAACTACTAGTCTGTCTCTCACCACTTTGTTGTGCAGTGGTCCGTATCTGCAATATTCGGCTCGGCAACGCAGAGCGGTAATAAAACATTCCACTGGGTCACCCATCTCCTGCCGACTCTGATTAAACTTATCTCAAAGATGACATGTCTGCATGTTATGAAGAGAGCATCCATCCAGCTTTTGACCGTGTCGAATTCACTCGCTTCTGAGGGACTCTGAAGAGAAGTCAGAATAAATAACCTCCACTTCTTCCATTGCGTAGATCAGAGCATTAACTTGGTTTTCATTTGCTTTCATTTCCAATCCTGACACAATCCAAAAAGTATTTGATCCATTTCGGCCAGTCTTCAGCCTTGAATGTGAATTTCTCTGGCAGGAGACTTGAAACAGTCTCATATTTTTGCTCGTCAAATTAGCTTAGTCTCGCTAACTCCATTTGTTCACAAAAAACGCTGTTTTTTCCTCAGCAACTTCAATGAAACTTCACCGGTGAGTATATACAAAAAATGTTTTTAGGTACAAAGATAAACCTTGTATTGACACAAGAGAAGGCTCAGCAGACTGATGTCCTTTCCGGAACTCCATGCTTTTATCCCCCCAGCCTTCCCCACATTTCACATTTCTGTTAATCTGTGAGACAGTACATCTTAGGTTGTTGAAAGAAGTTAATGTTCAGTTGGCACATTCAAGAGTTTTGTATCTGTATTTCACACTGAGGCAGTGAAATCCCCTAAAACTGTTTCGCGTATAGTTAATTCTGAGTTTTCTGTTTGACATTCATTGAATGTCATTCTGACTTTTTATTAATGCAGCAGGTGAAATAAGTAAGTAATAAGGTCTTGACTTTCCCAGCCTTGCTATCTTATTTACCATAACCACTTACTGCTCACAGTAATGTGTAAAAGTAGCATCATGGAAATGAGAATTTGTGAAAAATGTATGCTAATCAATGCTAGCATCAGCAGTTTGGGAAAAATAGGAAGAAACATGTCAAATGGAGAACTGTTGGATTGAAAAGTCATCACCAGCTGCAAGAACTGGTGGCATTACTTTAACATTCATATAGTAGGATAGCTACTCTCTTTTTGTGATTATTTACTCCCACCCTGTTTGTATTCACAGCACACCTTTCTCAACCTATGACTTTCTGTTCTTGTCTCCAGACTACAGACACAACGGCCCTCAGTCACATTGTCACGGGACTCAAGCCCAACACCATGTACGAGTTTGCTGTCATGGTAACCAAAGGGCACAAATCCAGCACATGGAGTATGACTGCTCATGCCACCACCTACGAAGCAGGTAGCTACTTTAGATCAACCTCTGGTACAAATGCAATAAGGACTGCCCTACTTTGTGCATGCACTTATTATTCAGAGTCTTTATCATTGTATTTTGTTATTATTGTAAGAACCAGCCATGTTGCCTTCATAAAGAAATGGCCTCTGCAGTGCCATGTAGAGCAGGAGCTGCCATTATTATTATTATTATTATTCCCAGAATAGATTGTTTGAACTCTGTTATACTTGTTCAGTCCCCAAAGCTCCATGTGAGGACAGACATAACATTCGTAAATATGGTTTTAACATTAAAACAGGGAATTAAGAATTAATTTATAAGAAAAGGAAATGTAGGAAATTGGCTAGGCTGGGGTGGAGAGTCACTGGAGAAGTTGTGGTGACAACTGAAAGGAAGCCTGTAGTAAAAAGCACAGCATTGGTATGTGGCACATTCACCTCCCAGGGTCTCTCTGCCTTTCTGCTAGCACGGTTTCCTTTTAAGCAGCCACAGCTGGGGAATCTGGTCCCCCGCGGTTGTTTGAAAAGGAGGTTCAGCCATAACTGGAGTGATGCATAGCAGCATAGCTGGCGAGAGGCTCAGTGTGAACCCAACACACTGTAGTCACTCCTACCACGTTTTACAGCCACCACAGACGAAAATGTAACTCACTATAGAATCCATATTCAACAAATGATCATATATTTATATATTACAAGATGGTTCTATTCATATTTTCCCCAGTGTTTGATGAAAGGTTTTTATGAACATGGTTCTCTAATCCGGATGGTAAAAATGCACATCATATTTATGTGATATTCGATTGCAATTTGTAATTAAAAACATTTTGATAAAATATAAATGGTCTGAGACAAACATTCTCAGCTATGAATATTTTATTTGGGTTGCAAATCACACTGGGGAACAGCAAGCTTTTCAAACACCCCATTGTCTGTAAAGTGATTTCCTCTGTCAAAGCACAAGCTTAATTGAGACTCATTGTAACTCAGGCTTAACTGAAGCATGGAATGAGCAGTGCGGCGCTAATTCGAACGGTGACAGAATCGGGGCCATGCCGATGTCACAAACCGAAACGCAGTTTAACGCCTGTTCTTTTCTGTGGTCCGACAGCTCCGAGCTCTACCCCCAAAGACTTGACGGTCATCACCCGGGAGGGGAAGCCACGGGCCGCGCTCATCAGCTGGCAACCTCCCACTGAGGCCAATGGCAAGATCACTGGTGAGTCAGCAGCCCTGCTATCCCCTCTAATCTCGCCCCCGCTGATCACAACAACCGCTGTGACTCATGACAGGTTGTGCAGAGCCTCGGGACCTGCTCCTGGAGCATAAAACCAATTTTCCCCAAATGTTAAACCATGTGGGAAAAGCACTCCAACTGAGGGCAATGGGGGTGTTTGCAGTTTGTTTCCTGTAAGACACCATCTAGTTTGCTACACTGCCACTTTTCAATGTTAAATCGCTATTATTTACCTTTTCCCAAAACAACTGACCATTAAAAACCCATTCCCAAAGAGATACAGACTGTTTATGATTCTTATGTTTTATAACACCATAAATATTTATCATGAAAAAACATGATGAAAAATTCACCGTTCATGACCATTAATAAACACTGTAAATTAATAATGTATGTGATGCTCTCGCGGCTACTGAAATCTGGCTCACCTCATGTGTTTTGGAATGATGTAGACAATACCAGCATTCTTGATTATCATTTTTAATGTTCATACTTTTACATTGGAATAGTAAAATACTTTTTTTAAACCATTCTCGTAATTAACAAAAGCGACCAAATCTCGAGAAGCTTAAATATGGCAGATGGATTTCTGGTCATACAGTAATACATATGATAGTTAACTTCAAAATAAAAGCAGGACTGTATCACTGTAAGTTAGAGCTCACGTTCACTATATGGGCAGCATGTTTCAATTTCTGAGTTTACATCCCAACCATGCCTGATGCAGATAACTGCCTGAAATGATATATATGAAGCCACTGTATTAGCAGCGAAGCTGCATAGACACCTATTGAGTTTCTACCTTCTCTTATTAGGCATAATTATCTTCTTCTTCTGCTACTGAAGTCTATGGCAGCCCCTAGATCTGTATGGTAAAAAGTTTTGAAATTTGGCACACTGATTGGGGACAGTCCCCTGATTCTTTTCATCAAGTTTCATGTCTGCGCCTCAAGCACTCTAGCGCCACCAACAGGTCAAATTTGGATTTGAATGTAACTGTTTGAACCGTATGCCCGATTTTCAAAATTGGATTCGTTGGGTCAAGCTCCCCCAGCTCCTCTGCCATATTGGATTTTGTGAAGACGTTTAAAAATGTTTCACAGGCCACATATGTTGTCCAACCTTCCCCAAAATTGGCACAGATGACCTTCAGGCCAAGCCTCACAAAGATTATCATTTGGATTTTTGGTCTTTGGAACTGCTTGTCTGTCACAGCAAGCAGCAGTGAAGCCGTCAAAGAAAAAGTGAGGCCACAAGTGAGAATGTGTAAAATTTGGTGTCATTTGACCTCTAGGGGGCGCTGCAATAGGTAAAAACACAATCTCCCTAATAACTGTTGATGTGTTTGCCTTATGAAAGTGATTCTTATGTGTGATTCTTATGTATGAAAGTGATTCTTATGCCTTAGGAGATCCCAAGGCCTGCCATCAATTAGGTTGACATGACAATTTGTCATGTCAACATAATTGATATGGCCGTCAAATTGGCCACATCAAAGGCAAACAACCCAAACTGGACGTGAGCTTTATGCCCAATCTTTGGTCAGCTGACGTGAAACATCTTATTAGTGTTTACAGCCATGCTTTTAACATGATCAGATCAAGTTGCCATGGCGACTGTGCCCTGCCGGACTGCTTGGCGTCCTCATTGCAGCTATATTTGTACAAATATTCCTCCACATCTTTTTAGCAGAATCACAGTTACGTTTTAATTCTTTCTCTTAGGATACGTCTTGTTCTACACGCTGGACAAGAACATGCCCATTGATGACTGGGTAATGGATTCGATTGGTGGGGATCGTCTTACCCACCAAGTCATAGACCTTAATCTGGACACAGTCTACTATTTCCGAATCCAAGCTAAGAATGCCAAGGGAGTGGGCCCCCTGTCAGACCCCATTCTCTTCAGGACTCCCAAAGGTTGGGTGAATACACAGTTCACTAAAACACTTGTATTTCTTAGCAGGCATTAGCAAAGTTCCACTTCTTTCATTTAGAATGGTATGCTTTTGGCTTTGAACTCTATAGTGTCTTCATTTATCATATTGAGTCAATGATGCTTTAGCGTCCCCTTCCATTGGTTTCATCTTCTTGTATCATTGCATTTGATACAATCAATATTATCACCATATATATATTTTTTTTATCTTTAGCATGATGTGCGTTTGTCAGACTTGGTTGTTGTTTGTCTTTTTTATTTTAATGTAATTATACCATTCATTTCCCAGTACTAGACCTAGTATACCTCATATTTGTGTTGATGTTTATCCTTTATTTTATGCTTAAATAAACCAATGAGACCATCTTTACCTTTCACTTTGCTTTTATAGTGTCTGACTGCTCCTCTCTGTACCTTATGCACAGAATACACAGAAAAATCTTCTTTTAAACTCAAACAGTCCATTGATCTGTTAGAGGGCTCTTTGACCGCATTCATTCTCTTGTCTTGCATAATTTAATACAATTCCTCTCTAAAGGGATTTTCTGTTGGTCTTCAGTCATAACGTGCTTCAACCATAGGGTATTGCCTGATGTAAGTCAGGTCTAATGCTCTGCATTACTCAAGGGCAAAACATTACTGTTACTGCTACGGTATGATTGGTATCAGTCAGCGCTGCTCCCTAACCTCCACTGTATAGCATCTGCGTCACTGGAGGTTCAGTTCTCATCTTGAGGATCAGTTGTTGTAAAATAGCACAGGACAGGGCTCCCCTCTCTCTTGTTTGACAGTTCAGACTGCACAGGAAAACAGTTGTTTTAAGCGCTGAATTTTTACCGGAGAGCATCGCTAACCTTCCTCCAGATACGCATTCCCACCGCACTCCTCTCACATGGAGGGCACCTCCGCTGCTGTAACAGTAACCATGTCCATTTCTCTCCTCTTTCTTATAGTTGAGCACCCCGACAAAATGGCTAACGACCAAGGTAGGTTGCGTACGATCCATCGAAGAAGCCTTTGTCTCACTGTGCGGATGTGGCCGATGCCGGCATTTGTCCCGGTTGAAGTAACCGTACATGCTAAGTCGTGCTATCCGTATCTCCATAATCAAGTCATGATCTAATGAGGCCCACCATCAGGAAAAAGACGTGAATGGGGTGGAGAGGAAAATGGTTCATCTTCACAGGACCAAAACCATCAAAGTTAGTATGAGGGAAAAAAATGTCTTCAGGGAAACAAGAATGGGGTTATTAATAGCTTCTCTTACAGCGTTCCCTCAGAAAGGAACTGCAGATATCCATCCATGTTTCTTCTCTCAAAGAAGTCTGGCCCCCAAAGTAAAACATTTAACAGATTTAGGTTGCCAATTCTCTTAATGTTTAGCTTATCTCTTTCAAGAATGGTTTTCCTTTCAGGTAAATTACCTACTCCCAAACTCAATTTTTGGCCCTTTGAAAAATCTGAATTGGAGATCTCGTTTCTGAATCAGCCTTTTGAACGTTAAATTATCGAATGTTAAAAGGGAAAAACACCCCCACACTTTTTAAAATAGAGGGTGCTGAATTTCTTATTGACTTCCAGTCATGCTGTGTCTGGCCTTGTCACTGTCTGCCAAATGAGAATTTCCTTGGAGCTCCAGTACTAATTAAGCCGTGAGTTCTGAGACCATGAAGGACCTCGTTTGGATTTTAAGTGACAGCTAATGTTAACAGCTGTGGGGAAGAGTACCCTATTTATGAATGCTGCATTCTTAAAGTAAAAGAGTGAAGTTAATGACCTTTTCTGAATAAAGTTTCTTATATGCACATATCTAAATATGAAATGAAAATGAGCTTGTACTAATTTACATGTGAGCAAGTAACCTGGGTAACAAGATAACCAATTCATAAATTGCCCCACAGGGCTATTAACCATATTCTGTGCTGTCATGACAACAATTGGACAGGCAGACGATGGAGACCTAAAGCTAGAATAATTTCCTAACGGAATGAGCCTCCCACCATCCTCCAGTGTGAATAGTTTTTAATATATCTGGAGGTAAATGGGTATACATTTGCCATTTCTCTTGTATGGCTTTACATGTACCTATAGGACAATAACACTTCATTTGGGAGTTAGATTTTTCGGAAATGCTCTCCGTTTTTAAAGCTTATTTGTTTCAAGTTAGAGGAAAAAATATGAATTAAGAACAAGGGTACAGGATATTCAACGTACATTCATACAGAATTTAATGTCAACAGTTATCTTGAACAACTTGAAGGCTTGTGCCAACTGCCAACCCCCTGCTGTGGCCTGTCAAGTTACCCTTGGCCACACACAATCTTTCGAGAATGCTGAATCATTTTCGAAAACATTAACCTAGCGGTTCGCTGAATGAGATCTGTGACTAAAGTCCTTGTGAATCTGAGTCCCTATTACAGCATATAAATCAACTCAAATGTCAGCTTGACAGGAAGTTGAGTGAAAGCTGAGACCCAGGATTGATGGGCCTGAAGGTTCCAATGCCCTCTGTTTCCTTTAAGCAGCATGGTCAGAGTGAAGACTAATACAACCAGTCTCTATTTTCCAAAAGCATTGTCGCATGAATTTTTTCAGGGTTCTTCTGACATCCGACAAAATGTCAAATTTTTAATTCCCTGCATTATTAGTAATGCAAGAATCATTTTGTAGCATCCAGAAACATCCAGTACAATTTAGCAGCAACACATACCCTGAGAATGGATCTTGAGATAAAGAAAAGCCACGGCCAAATAGTGACATCTCTGAAGCTTGACCAAGGATAAATTTGAATATGGTATGATTGCATCAAAAAAACTTGTGATGTAATTTAAAATGAGCATCTGTCTTCTCTTTATCAAGAGACACAAATAAACACTGCTGAAATTTTCTGAGGAATTTGAGTTAGGAGAACAAAGGAAATGGCTAGAAACACCAAAAACTATTTGCATGATGGTTCTTGTATCAAAACAATGATTTATCTATTAAAACATTACTGGCAAACAACATTTATACATTTTTTAATATTAATAGAATGTATTGACATGCTAATCCTAAATTAGACAGTGTTGTGTTATGAATAAGTAATGAATGCTCATCAAATATTAATTAAACCCATTAAACCTTGCTTGGCTTGTTTTTTGTTGCTTGTTGTAAACTAATTTTCCATAAATGAGTGACACCTACTTTAAGACAAGTACAATTATAAATGTGAATTTCCTTTTCCATTAACAAGATTTTAATAGGAAGTGATGTATATCTTAGAGGTACCAACTCTACAGAGGTAATTTATTTGCTGTGTGCATGGACCACCTAATTAAACAGAATATTTTAATTCCCACATTAACTGCTTGATGTATTTGTGCCATGTGCCCAAGCAATTTCCACATGTCTTGAACAGGAATGCAAATAGTTTACATTTTAGTTTATTTCCTGGTCCTTGGTTCACATGATGAAAATGACAATACTGTAGAGAATTCACATCTATCACCCTAACATGATTGTTTGGTATTTCATTGTTTAATGTCTCAGCGTATATAATAATAGTCTTTGTTAAGGTTTTGTTTTCTGTCATGAAGTTAACCACAGTATTATTTTCTAGTGTTTGGTAAGTTCATTTGTATATACATTTACACAGATGAGTCAAAACATTATGACAACCTGCCTAATGTTGACCACCAAAACAGCTCCGACCCGCCAATACATGGGCTCTACAAGAGCTCTGAAGGTGCCCTGTAGTATCTGGCACCAAGACGTTAGCAGCAGATCCCTTAAGTCCTGTAAGTTGTGCGTTGAAACAACCTCATCAGGGAATACCACTGCCATGAAGGTGTGTATCTGGTCTGCAATGATGTTTAGATAGGTGGAGCATGGTGCGCGAATTGACAACCATTTGAATGCTCGGACTCAGGGTTCTCCTGCAGAACATTGCCCTTCTGTCAGTTCAGACCAGATGGGATAAAATTCGTTGCCCTCATGCATTTATTAGCCTTGGGCGCCCAACACCCTGTCACCTGCTTGTGGTTCGTCCCTCCTCGGACCACTGTCTGCAGGTATTCACCGCTGCCAAGCGGGAGAACCCCATAAGCCTTGCCGTTTCGGGGATGCCACGACCCAGTCATCCGCCCATAATTTGGCCCGTGTCCCAGGTCTCTACCATCCAATGCACTGACTATGAAAACTATCTGTTTGCTAACTGGCTAATATATACCAGACCTTGATATGCGCCATTGTTCCGAGATAATCAACATTATTCGCTTTATCTGTGAGTGGTCAAAATGTTATTTCTCATCTATGTATATTCTGCAGTGAATAATTAATTTAGCATGAATAATTCAACAAATAAATCCATTCAGTGCCCCCACAACTATTAAAATTGTGAAGATTGGACTAGACTCTGTGCTGCAGTCACGGGTAACATATCTCTTAGCTCCTATATACTGATTTCCTTTAGATGAGGATTCAGTTTTCCCATTCATCTCTCTCTCTTTCAGCCTTCCCACTGTCTATGATCAAGAAAAAAATACAAAAGGAGAGTGGACTGCCTAGCCAGCTTTTATAATGTGTAGTTTCACACATATCATCATGCTGTGAATTATATTTCATTCATTTGAAATAACTGTTGTATAGTTCAATAATCATTTCTGATTATGTGGAACATACACGCGTTCCAACAGTGAAACAATGTGCAATGGCGTGGAGTGAGTTTTCCTGGCGTGATTTCGGTGGATTCGTATCCTTGAAAGGCTCGGCCGCTGTCAGCTGTCACTGAATGATTCCGAGTGGTCATCATTACAGCATATTAAAAGATGATTTTTACAGACAGGTCTTTCAAAATCGCAATGCCAAATCCAAGGAGCACAACGGGGATTCACATTTCATCCATACTGAAGGCTGTATGCACTACAGCCTTCTTAGTAACCGAATCTTGGTATTGTATTTCTGTGGAATTCCAGACATATTGGCCATGGCATAAGTTTCCTCAAATCAGATTGTTACTTGTAGATACACAGGTAGACAGGTAGTTACATTTTAGTTACATAACTGCCTAAAGGTGCTGACTTGTAACTGACAAGGAAAGATAGAAATATGTGAGGAATGGAGAGATTACACAAATGCCTTTCAGAATTTCAGTAGCTTGGATAGATTATTTTCTAAAATGTGCTTTGTTTTTAGTTTTTGCTATAAAGTATTACATAGGTTTATCACTGTCACTGCAACATTCTTCATCGGTTCAGGCAAGCACAACTTAGCATGCAGTGTGGCTGGTCAAAACTGGTAATGTTAAATTGACCAATAATTAAGAATTCCATAGTTCCCCTTGCGGCAGTTGGAAATGGCCTGCTAACAATTAATATCTGAAGTTATTTAAATAGTGATTTATTGCATTTTATTTTAATCATTCTTTGACATTAAAGTCCTCCTCCAGTTGATGTTTACTCTTTTAAAAGTTAAAAGTAAATAAATAAACATAAAAAGTCATACACCCTATAATGTGTGCAGCTACAATGATCCAAGTAATAACTTTGCATTTTAAGAAGGGCACAGGGTTGTTTATTTGCTGTAATATACAAATAATAAAATGGGAGATAAAATGGGGTGAGGAGTAACAGTTTTTTAATGTGATTATGTTTTTGTTGAGCTGATAAGAAAAACACTTTTACTTGCAAATATATAAACATGCATTTCCACAAAATAGACACACACACCCACACATACCAAACTGTAATTATGTTAAAATAATGTTGTCCTTTCATGGTGACTCAATATGATATTCTGATGGCAGTGCTTGTGTTTATCTGTTGATTAATTTGTGAATTATCTCATTGGCCTTATTTACATGCATGATTATATTGATTTGCATACCTCTGGTATTTCTTTTTTCCCATGAATTAGATTACCAAATGTGAATAACAGTTTTGTCTGTGCTCCATCTAATGTTAAATGAAGACCAACACAGCTCCATATATCATTTTTTGTTAACATGCATTATTACAGGAATCACCTAATTACGTGATAACAGTATTTAACTTATAATTTGACATATGATTAGTCTTTCTCTAGTAGCATCCACAGTATATTAAATATGGATTCACAACTCATTTTTAGAAGGAAAAACAATTCATTATGAAATAACTTTTGTTAATAAAATGTATTCATGTGTATTTTTTTAAACAAGACAATAACAAGGAAAGACTTACTTAGATATTTCACCCTTGATCAATCACCAGTAAGTAAACAAATATATATATTTTTTTTTTTTTTTTTTTTTGCCATTCATACTAGCTTTCTGCTCTCCAGGTCGCCATGGCGAGGGAGGCTACTGGCCGTCTGACACGAACCTGATTGATAGGAGCACGCTGAATGGTAAGCAACAGGACTGAATAAGATCTGAGCACTGACACCATGTACTGAAAGTTGAATGAAAGGGGTAATTGGTTTTCTACTACAGCCCTTGACTGTCCTTGTCTGATTGACACTGTATGTGAGCTTAGGGTTCTTCCCTCTAGCCTACTGGTACGCACCTGCATGACCAATTCAGTGATTTGGTCACTAGATCTGAAAACATTATCTCCTGCGTGGAAATGTTGGGAGGAGAAGAGATGAAGACATTAGCAGAGAAGAGAGAATGATGAGAATTGGTTAGTAACTTTGGGAATAAGTTTGGGGTGTAAAATGTTTTACCATTTTAAATTGCACTTAAAGGTGTTGATGAATGGGGTAGTGGGAAGACATTATAGATCACAGTATACATAAAATTGTGTTCCTACCATAGTTCTTAAAGCTTAGGGCTGGATTGTTTTGTTGTGTTATAAGTAATTTATATCTCTACAAGTGTTAGAAGGTCACATATTAATTTTGAAAGAGGACAGTGGGAGACAGCAGGCTATGGGGAGAAGATAAAGGAAGGTAAAAGATATTAATAGTTTGAGATGTGTTTTTTTTTTTTTATTTGTGTGTGAGGTGAGTATGGAGAAGTAGGGCATTGATTTTTCTTTTGCCCTCCAACAAAGGTAAACATTTGTGTTTTTTTTTGTGCTAAGGTCCTTTCTTAGCTCTGAGACAAATATTGTTAAGTCCACACACAGCCGGTTCTGCATTTATTTTAATTTAACTTGAAACAAATTCTATTTTGACCGTTCCCCCAGGACATGGCAAATTTCCACAGGTCACAATGTCACAGGTAAAGGTCACAAAGGATCCAGATATATATTTCTTTTTTTAGCCTCTGCAAGCTATGTAAAAAAAAAAAAAAAAAAAACCTAATTATATTGCAACAGACCTTTATTTTTTGTGGAGAAATACACCTAAAAAGGGCACTTGTCTTTCAGTTGGGGCTAGGGTTAAAAAATAATTGGTCTTGCAGCAAAGCAATGCCACAGGGGTTCCATTAAATGAGAATTATCCATTATTTACCAATAATTACAGGTTTTGATAGAACATTCCAAGCGCCATCTCTCATTTTGAAATAAAAGGTATTGCTCCAAACAGGTTAAGCATGGACTGCAATGGCCTACAATACCAAGTAGTCTTTGAGAGCACTTCTAGCCATGCGTTCCTGTGGTGTTGTCATTGTAACTGATGCTTATTCTCCCTGTTCTGACAGTATTAGAGAGGACCGATATAAACCATGCAGAGTGGCCAGACAGTGAAGTGAATCCAAATGGCAATCATAAAAATGTTACTGATGTGTTGAAAAGGCAAGCTGAAATCACCGAAATGTTGGTGAAACAGCAAACACTCTCTTTCCTGCCGGATAGAGAAATTTGCATGTTTGATAGTGATCCTCTTCAATATAGAACGTTCATCAAGGCATTTGAAAGCATGTATTGAAAAGAAAACTAGTAGTATGGATGGCAGGCTTTACTGCCTGCAACACTACACAACCCAGAAGCCTTGTCAGTAGCCTTTTGCATATGGATCCCATTGTAACATACAAGGAAGCTAAAGAGCAGCTAGAACACAATTTCGGAAAGAGCTACAAAATAGCATCAGCCCACATCAATAAAGCCCTAAACTGGCCAGTCATCAAGCCAGCGGATGGCAATGGACTAAGACCTTATGCTCTCTTCTTACACAGCTGCTATAACACTATGCAAGACGTTGATGGTCTGAAAGCTAGAGAATTCCACCAACCTAAGATGCATTGTGTCTAAACTTCCATTTAGGCTGCACAATAAATGGCGAGCAAATGTGTGTAACATGCAAGACAACAACAAACACAGAGCAACATACAAGGATTTGCTAGAGTTCATTCAAAATCAATCCATAGCAATGCTATATCCGATTTTTGGTGACATACATAACTCAACTGAAGCTTAAGGAGTTTCAATACCCAAACCACAAAAAACAGTCATCAATCCCAGTGACAGGACCAGCTTTGCCACTACAGATGTTCAGATGTCTGAAACTAGAAAAATGAATCAAAACTTAGTTACAAACAGAAAACAAACAATTGCACCATTGAAAAGCCGTGGGTACTTTGTGAAAAGAATCATATGTTTCAGGGTTGCCAAGTGTTTAAGAATAAACCAAATACTGAGAAAATGGAATTCGTGGAAACAAATGGACTGTGCTTTGGCTGTCTGATAAAGGGACACGCAAGCAAAGCCTGCAAAATGTGAAAAATGTTCTCGGTCTCATCCAACTATCCTGCACATTCACACTGGCAAAGAAAAGAATGGAATGAAAAGTGATTGTGTCATAACTGAAAATAGACCATTGAGTAGCACTATGGTGTCTGTGAACGATAGTGACCTAATGGGCGGATCAAAACAACGCACTCTTGCTATTGTGCCGGTGAAAGTAAAGGTCTCAGACTCCGACAAAGTCATACATACTCATGCATTCTTGGGTCCAGATACTTCAGCCACATTTTGCACAGACTCACTGAAAAGAAAGTTAAACATCCCTAGCAAAAACACTACAATCCTTCTGTGCACAATGGGACAGGAGAAAACAATCCATAGCAGTGTAGTCTCCGGTCTAGAAGTCAGCAATATGGCAGGCCTGATGTATCATAAACTCCTAAAGGTCTACACACAAACAAAACTACCAGGCTCAAAACAGCATATACCAACACAAGAATCAGTCCGCAAACGGAAATAGTTACATAAAGTGAAAATTCCGCAATTGGATACTGACGTTTAATTATTAATTGAGACAGATGCAGCAAAACTTATGGAACCTTGGAAGGCTATTAACAGTAGAGGTAATGGACCATATGCTGTTAGAACACCTTTAGGATGGGCCAGCAATGGGCTCATGCAAGAAACTACGCGTGAAATGCAAGGAAGTCACTCCTGTACTGTAGTTAATTGTATATCTGTGGCAAATTTGAACGACTGGCTGATAAAAAAATATCAAGATTTCCCGGAACAGGTATCTTTATTGGCACCTCCACTGGAAGCCTAGAGATGTCAATAGAAGATAAACAACACATGTCTACAATGGAAAGTTCTAGGAACTACAAAATAGTCAATATTACTTACCTTTACCTTTCAAAGAAAGTTATGTAATGATGCCAAACAACTTTCAGCAGGCACACCAGCTTGTTAAGTCCCTTAAAAGAAAATTTGAAAAGAACAGACAAAAGACAAATAGTATCATAAGGAATACACGGCCTTTTTAGAAGGAGTGATGAAAAAGGATCACGCTGAGATACTGCCATCTGAGGAGCTGGAAAAGGAAAGTGGAAAGGCGTGGTATAATCCATGGAGTGCACCATCCAAAAAAAGGTTCCTCGAAAGTAGTGTTTGACTGCTCAGCTTTCATCTTTTCAGGGAACATCTCTGAATAGTAAACTGATTCAGGGTCCAAACCTCACTAGTAGCCTTGTGGGTGTTTTCTTGCGCTTCCGCCAAGAATCAATTACCTTTATGGCAGACACAGAAAGTGTGTTTCATCAGGTGAGGGTTGTAGAGAAGCATGTAGACTTTGTGCATTGTTTTATGGTGGCCAAATGGTGACGAAAGTCAATTGTTACAAGAATATAGAATGACTGTGCACCTATTTGGGGCAAGATCTTCACCAAGCTGTGCATGTTTTGCTTTTAGACAAACGGTTGATGATTTCAAAGACGTCTTCTCACCTGAAACAATGGAAACAATTGTGTATCGAAGTCTGATCTTTAGGAGTGTACAACTTAAAACAGCGTGGTGCGCATAGGATATGCACCTCAAGTATTTCACCTCAAAACCAGGACAATCCTATAATGGGATTTTGATCAGTTGAATGCACTGGTAGTGGACTGGTCCATCTGTCTGCATAACCATGGCTAAGTTAAAATGCAGCTTTCTATTATTCATTACCTTGACCTTGTAGGGATTTGCAGCACATGGTAGGTGGCAGAGTCCTTATTTACTCATGCTTAACTGCCTTGGGGGGGTCAAAATGGGGAAGAAATACAACTTCAAATTCAAGTATTGTGGTCTTTTTTTCAGGCCATGTCTTGTTTGATGTGCAAGATTTTGTTTGAATGTGAAGGGAGGGCTCAGCTAAACCAAGTCTGAGCCTTTACAAACCTTCTAATATTGGTCAGTGACAACAGATACATAAGTGTATCAATGGTAAGCTGATAGCACAACTTTTAGTTCTATGAGATAAAAGAAAATGTCTAGAATATTCTGTGTTTGTCTTCATAGTATAAACATGTATCAAAATATTGTAAAGTATCTTAAAATTTTTCTTTGTCAGAACCACCCATTGGCCAAATCCGACCACCCCATGGCAGCGTAACTCCTCAGAAGAACAGCAACCTGCTGGTGGTAATTGTGGTGTCTGTAGGGGTAGTGACAGTGGTGGTCGTCATCATCGTCGCCCTCATCTGCACTCGCCGTTCCTCTGCTCAACAAATGAAGTGAGTCGACCATACCTGCTTCTCATTTGTCATTTTCTGCAATCATGTTTTTTGTTACATTCTCCA
This sequence comes from Albula glossodonta, assembly GCA_019788955.1. NCBI lineage: Eukaryota > Metazoa > Chordata > Actinopteri > Albuliformes > Albulidae > Albula > Albula glossodonta. The sequence goes on from JAFBMS010000078.1 coordinate 1,774,373, forward strand.
AGAGGGTGCATTTCCAACAATTTTGTTCGGTTTGTCAACAGGTTGTAACTGTCATCTGTGGAAGAAACTCCCTTTAGTAGTTGATTTTACAAAAGGTTTTGCTGAGGCTCCAAAACAACCATATTTGAAGTCTTTGTCTGGAGTATTTCACAGCAGTAAAATGTTCCTGCTTTATTGTGTGTCTTTATTGTATTTATGTGTGCAAAATACAGTGTGCAGTTTTGTGAGGACAACATTTTTTTTAAAGGCTTAAAAATATAAGCCCATCTCTATTCTGTATATCAGCAATGTATGTTGTCCTTATATTTGAGAAATGACAGGTATCTCTTTTGTTTTCATTTCTAACCTCATGAATATGAGATACCAAACTCATAAATGTGCAAATAAACTGCATAAACACTTTCTTAGGTGATATTTACACTATATACCCTATATGCACACTATATTATAAATACATACGCATTACAATATCCACAAAGTTAATAACCTTCCTATTTTTATGAACTATTTTCTTATAGCCATTTCCTGATTTGTTCAGCTCAAATCTGGTTATCCTACTTAAATGATTATTATTGTTATGGTGTAACGGGAAGGTGTCTTTAGGGAAGAGTAATGCTTCGATTTCATACTCCAAGAAGTTTCTTTTTCCCCTTCTTTGCCCTGCACATTACTTGTATATCTTGCTTAATTGGTTTTGACTTCCTGAGAACCATATATTCTTAAATGTGGGCTTTTCAGGGTGTGGTTTTTACTCACACCCTTTCACACATGCACAATCATAGGATTAGCTGTGATTTATAATAGAATACGTGTATGCAAGTTTTATAAATCAGAATTTTTTTGCATTTGCAAACTCATAGGTTTTGGCATACGTAAATATTTAGGTAGAAAAGTATGCAGTTTTATATAGGTTCCCTGTCAGGCTGCCATGAAGTTAAATAAGGTTAAGGACAAATTTTTGTCCTTGCAGTATCAGTTCAGGTTGTGTGCCCACAGGCGCCTGGCTGATGAGGGTGAGCGATGAACAACCAGCCTTCTCCCCTACCAATATATTTATTTTTAATAATATTTGTTTTCCACTTTAGAAAACGAGCCACTCACAGCGCAGGCAAGAGAAAAGGCAGCCAGAAGGACCTGCGGCCACCGGATCTTTGGATTCACCATGAGGAGATGGAGCTGAAGAGCATCGAGAAAGCAACAGGCTCTGTCCATTCAGGCTGTGATTCACCCAGGCAGAGCTGCCAGGAGATCACGCCTGTCAGCCAATCAGAGAGCCAGTTGTGTAGCAAGAGCAGCCACTCTGGTAAGGCTGCCACAAAATGGCGTATGGCTTTGATTCAATCAACATCTCTCTGTAACATTTACAGAAGGATCTCAGGTGTGTTAATCTGTGTTTACAAAGGCAAACATAATGCTGGCATTAAGTTGAAACTCATAATTATGGACAATTCGCCCTGCTTTCATTCCTCCTCTGACACACAAACAGTAATGTACAATATATCCGATGGTTGGCTGTTTTTAAGAAAATTCATACTTAAATGTTATTGAATAATTTTACCACATATTACTGTAGTTAAGAGGATTATAATATACCCACCATGTATAATTGTTTCCAAAATCATTAAATAAAAATATAAACTTGAATTTAAGTACAAGTACAGCTTCCTACTCATAAGGCAAAAGTCGGGACCCAATCAAGTGAACTTTGAGGGCATGTGCAATTCAGTCAATGGAGTCTTACATCTTTCTACGGGCATAGTCTATTTTAAAATTAAAAGAACACATTCCTGACTGTCTCCAATAAATAAAAATACTTAAAGATGTGTATGTTGTAACAAAGTCTGCTATAATTGAATTGCATATTCCCTTTTGAGATGCTGAGTAAGTTTGACTGAAAAGACAATGTTTGCCTTTTCTGAATTTTTGACTATACTGGAGGTACTCAGTGAAACTCAGTTAAAACAGTAAGTCAACAATAGCTGAGGTCTTAACATAGTTTCTTGGTTCTTACATAAAAACTTCACGAAAAGTGTAAAGTTTTAGCAAGATGGGAGGAGGAGACAGAAATACAATACAAATCGCAAATAAAATTAGGGCTGAAACAATTATTCGAGCAACTCGAGTTCCTCGAATAGTAAAAATCTTTGTTTAAAATTTTGCACCTAGCTTTGTTTTTTTCCCAGTTTCCCCACGCTGCAGACCAGCACTGCAGTGTATAAACATTGACCATTATAACTTGCACACTCAAAGATAGTGGAAAACTGCGAGGAAAGTGTGAGTGAAAAGACCCCAAAACGGCATTAAAATAGTAAAGTTTGGGAGCATTTTACAGTAAAACCTATGGAGGATGTAGTGCGGTGCACCCTTTGTAAAACGGATCTTGCTTATCATTATAGCATGTCGTCCATGCTGCAACATATTAATAGAAAGCATCCTGCATATGAGCAAGATGAAGTGGGTACAAGGTAAGGAATTAACACAGAATGTTCTTGCTAGTTGTGCGGCTATGTCGAAATTCATGCCACCTGTGGATTGAAACAGGCTGGCAGAAGAGCCGGTTGAATTGAATGCACCTGTATTTTGTCTGTCCACTTTCACTCTCCAGAGCAGAGTCCTGCATTTTAATGATTTCACTCACGCTCTCCCGACATCTTAAGTCCACCGTCTGGAGTCATTTTATTCTTCCTTATATAACAGTGATGAGCTGGTACATAAACTGGTGACTGTATTTTAGACTGGTTGCTCAACACATGAATGTAATTCAACTGGGTCTTTATAATCTATCTTAGCTGTTAGCAGTGAGATTGCCAGCTCATCCCAGTGTAGGTAGTCGTTTTTTCCAGTGATCGTTGAGCTGCTTAAGCATGAATATTAAAGAATTATGTAAAATTCATCATTATTACATTTGTAAAAGTACACTTTTTAAAATATATCTGATAATTCTGTGTAAATAAATAACATAGGGTAAATGTAAAACAAAACAAATTTGTATTTTTTGTGAATGGTTGAACTTAATAGTTGGAGATTTCATGACAAATATATAAATAAACAATGATAAAATAAATAATTCATTCAGCCATCATTTAAGCAGATGTTTACTATTATTTTTTCTGATTATTCGATTAATCGTCAGATGTGGCAGCCCTACATAAAATCCCGCAAAACAAACAAAATTAGTCGACAATAAACAGCACAGAAGTGGAAGAGCAGCTCCAAGTAAAAGGACTAACCCTATACAACCTTGGTGTTGACCTTTCCAAAACCAAAATATCAAGGGAAAGGGCAAAAAAATCAATAGAAATGAACTACCAGCCCCACCCAGCCTCCAGAATGCTTTTCTTGAAAGAGATCAACCCTGCTCTTGAATTCAAATTGATTTAGGCTTCCTCCCTGATAAAAACCAATCCAAACCACATGAGCAAAACCACACTCTCCAAATATCAAAGCAGTTCCAATACAAACAAAAAAGACAGAGTCTAAATTACTGTAAAGCCAATGTCGATTGAATCCAAGCCAGGACATTGCATGGCCTTTGCAGAACAAGTTAATTAAACCGCCTTGTGTATCCAGATATGATACTTTTATTCTTATGAAGACAGTCGTTACCCTGTAGGTGCTGACGGTGATGAGGCGTCAAGTGGCATTTCCACCCTTGATCAATCTTTATCTACACGGAGATCAACGCGCACCAAGTTGATGATCCCTATGGACTCACAGCCCAGCAACCCTTGTGAGTAACCCTCAACCGACACATAAGAAACCAGGCCTAATGATAGTCTCTCACTGTGGAGTATGACAGCAGTGGTGAAAAGACAGACCAGGTTAGTGCATAGTGGTACAACTTACTATCTCATTGACTACATATTTTATCGTAACCCCACCAGGGGAATCCATTCATGGCTACTGTGAAACCTGTATGTAGCCTACATAGAATGTGCTCCAGGGTGATGTTGGACCGAATGTGGTTGATTATATAAGAAAAAAGGCTCTGCAGGGATTATTTGTTTGTAATCATGGGGTAACGTTTTGGTACAATATAGAACAATTAACCGACCATTTGATACTAAAGAACCATAAACGGTTCTGTATTCATATGAGTTATATCTTTCAGAGTAAAGTTACATTTAAGAATCTATTCAAAAGGGTGACTAAAACATAAAGACACAAAAAAAAAAAACAAAGTCATTTTAACGACCACAAAACTGGATAACACGGCTGATTAGGTAACATTACTGTCTGACAGTCTCAAGCAAAATAATTTAGACCATATTACATTTACTGTGAAGAGGTAGATAAGGAAAATTGTATTACCCATGGTATGTATAGGCAGCATTAACTCCACTTTGTGGATTGATTATATCAGGCCTTTGTTAGATGGCGTTTGTAATCAATATGAATGGTGTACAGATGTTCGAGTAAATATGGTACAGAATTTATGAATTAGACTACAGGCATGTGCTTGCAATGTAATGAGAAAGTATTATAAGAGTCTGACTTTTAATACAAGAGTTTAAAGAAAACTGCTTTCCCAAACTGACAATAAATTTATAGGATTATCCTCTGTTTGACAAATATGTAAATTATTTCTTGGTCAAGGAATTTTAAAATGAGTTTTTGGGCCATAGGCGCTCTGCAAAGTTAAATTGGTACCTCTAAGATTTTCAGATATACTCATTGTAATGGTAAGCTGCACCTGTGTGGCCTCACTTGCCTCAGAAAACTTTTATATGAACAATATGAGCTACGAAAGACAAGGCATATGCTCTGATGTGTGTGAAAACACGCCTGAGCTAAGATCTATGAAAAAATTAACCAGAAAACATGTAAAGTTGCTATGGTTACAGATCCCTCGCATGGTAAAATATTTTTATGTTTGAAGGGTATTTTCAATTCATCAGTCATATTTTAATTTCTTATATTCACTCACTCATGTTAATAAATGTAGTTTTTTTTAATTGTTCGTTTGAATACATTTGCACTGAATCTCATGATTTGCAATTTGTTTTGTGTGTGTGTGTGCGTGTGTGTGTGTGTTTTTTTTTTTTTTTCAGGTTAAACCAAAACCTGAAAAAATACAGCTGGAAAGCCATTTCAGTTGCATAAGAAATATATACCAAGAAGCTTTTAGGATGAGCTATCTCTAAAACAGTGCTCTTTGGAAGTGAGGGAAATTAAGTGAACAATTTCCAAACAAGTTACCCTCTGTGAGTGCATCATAAAATTGAAATGTCAGATAATCCAAAGTCCAATGCACTCAAAAAGGAAATTTTAAGTGCATTGGGTTTTGGATAATCTGATATATTGAAAGTCCATAATTATCTGTGCAGGCCCGTAACTACAAATGAATTATCGTTGTGGTTAGCTACCCTTAATCAAGGCTCATAATGTAAAAGGCACCTTCAGCACATTAATGTGCTTTAAAATAGTATGCGTCTGTCACATTAAGTTCTAATTCGGTGCCGATGGGCGTCTGATACAAAAAAATCGCTGTATTACCTCTTGACAGCCAAAAAAACAGTAAAAAAAACTTCCTACATTTCAGTTCTTGTGGGTGGTGCCAAAAATTGGGTTTGACCAGATGCAAGTTGATTACTGCTGTTGGGGGGAGAGAAATTGGGCAATGACTTGCTCCCCCTCCCTCGACTTTACACCCCAATTCAACTTTCATATAATTTACTGTGTCTCAATCCATAGCTGTCGTGAGCGCCATTCCTATGCCGAGTCTTGAGAGTACCCAGTACGCAGGAATCCTGCCTTCGCCAACCCGTGGTTATCCTCACTCCCAATTTACCCTGCGTCCCATGCCTTTTCCCACTTTCACGGACCGGAGCTACACAGCAGGTATTACCCCCTTCAGTCCCTTCCGTCCTGTTCTGGTTTGAATTATGTCGGTCTTTTGTCTCGCCAATTTAGCATAATTAGTTTTAGCTTAGAGAAACCGTATCAATAAAAGAAATGACACGGAGAAAAGGACAGATGCATGAAGGTCATTTTCTCTCAATGAACAAAGTTTTATTTTAGAAATCTTAACTTTGTGACGGAGGAAATTAAATTACTCATTTGATTCAGTTTGCTGTGAATGTCCATCTGCTGAATGTCTCCTGTATACTTGCTTCTCCTCTATTTGCATCAGTGTTGAGAGAGTGTCAATTTCCGAAGATGTCACTATGTATCAAAAGTGCATGTTTAGAGGCCTCTGGGTGTTTCGTGCAGTAAAGTCATTTTGCTCACCTGCAGCCACGCATGGTAGGCCGGGCACCTGTTCATCCATGATTTGAAGACGTAGCTGACTTTGTCATCCTCCAAAAATAAATGCAGCATGTGATTTATGGTGTGCGCAGCGTGGAGAGGGGGGGCGAGGGCTGATCATCATGTGAATTAGTGGAGTCACGTGTCACAGCACCCCTCTGCTGAGGAGCCAGGTTGCTGTGGTGGTATAAACAGTTCAGCTGAGTTCTGAGAGTTAATACGGAGATTCAAAGTCACCATGCACAGTTTCATCTTTGTGTAGATGAATGTTGCCCCCAAGTGCCAATTCAAAGTCAACTCCTGCGACAGTTCCTCAGATATGGAAAACTAGCATAGTCCTAGACTAAAAGAAAACATTTAATTAAGATTTCAAGTTTTTACTCTAGGATAAGGTGCAATCCATGTCTAGACAATGGGGCCCTATTGTTCATTTTCCACTGCACTGGTTAAGGACAGAATTTACTTGGGCAACCGCCACATTCTCACACAGTTTGTCAGAAAGGATGTTTGAGTGAAACCCTCTGCTTTTCAACTCTCAGTGTTGGCAAGTATGGGTTCTCTTGTATCATACAAAACACCTAGTATTGCTGAATTCGCTGAAACTGTTCAGTTCGGAATACAAAATGTAAAAATCCTTGTTTTTTTCCATTTTGTGTGCTGAGGTTTCATCAGTTTAATTTGCCTGAATTGTAATTTAACTGAAGTTATTAAGCATCGCTAATCCTTTCTAAACAGAGGTATCTTGCTGACTTTGTGCCCCCTGAGTATGTTCCAGTCATTAATTACAACAGCTTTAACACAGTGGAACAGAGTGGTGGAAAATCTTGAAGAATAAAGCGATTTGTTCAGAGTAACAGAGCACACTGGCAGCTCCAAGAATAATTTTGATGGGTCTCACGCACTTTCTATGTAAGTGAATCAAGCAGGATCACTTAACCTGAAGCCCTCAGAAACAGAGAAACAGGCCAGTATGCCACACCACCTACCATACTTACCATTGTGGAGGAAAGCCAAAAAAATATATGTCCACAACCATAGAAGCTTGACTTCACACAAACTGAATCCTGAAACAAAGCATACACAGTTCGTGTAGAGCCAAAAGCATCCAAAACAATGGTAGGATTAAAATGGTTAACCTTGTGTTTTACACAAAAAGTAGACCCGACCTGATACGGACACATATATGAAAGGAAATCCTTCAATGGATGAAGAGAGCTTTCATTTTCAAGGCACTCACAAAAACACTCCCGAGTGTGTTTTATAGATACCACAATAAAATAAAACACCCTCATATGCCTGCAAGCCTCAGAAAAATTAATCAAACAAGAAAGCTAAAATAACAAACATAAGCTCTGTCCAGAAACAGAGGCAATATTTACAGGCAATAATAATAATAGTAATAATAGTAATAATAAATATGGAATGAAAACATTTCACTTTTCTTGCAGCGATCGCGGCGGAGGATTCAGCTTCGCACACTCAGCAGCAGACTGTTATCACCAGCTCGCAGTCCGAGCACGCGAGTACGGAAGAGATGCCAAGCCGGACCATCCCCACAGCCTGCGTGCGCCCCAGTCACCCCATGCGTAGCTTCACCAACCCCTTCCTGTCACCCCCCATGGGTACCGTCGACTCCAAAGTCCCCTACCCACCACTGGTGCCCCAATCAAGTGAGTTTAAAACTCCACTCAAACTAACATGATCTTTCAATTTGTCAGTGATAAAATGCTAACTTGTAACCACATTAGCTCTCAGTATCTTTTCACTGTATTCCACACTGTAATCTGCTACTATTATTCAATAGATCGATAATAATCCATTTACAAGTATTTACCATCTAGGAATTAGGAATTTCTTTCATAATCATTTTTACATCACTATTTGTAAAGGATTTCTTAGTCTTACTCCAGGTCTTAACAACTACGTAGATGTCCTCGTGTTTCAAGATACATTTTCTGACGTTTGTGATGTTACTAGGTTCTTATCACATCCTTTATACTCAGCTAGTTCCTTTTCCAATCCAATAAAGACAAATTTGTACCACTAACAATCTACCTGGTTACTAAGTAATACATTCATTTGTGGTGTATTCGGTGAAATTGGACTTTAAAAAGACAGCAAGATTATACATAGATTTACTGGGTTCTTACAGCTCATTTTATGAAGAGGTGATTCCTGTTTCATGCAATAAAAACAGTTTTGTACTATGAACATTATGCAATGTTGCTAAGTAAAACATTACAATTGACAGTGTAAGTGAGGTGAATATGGGCTGTAAAAGAAAGAAATTTAATTCTGTGCTCTTACCAGGCAATTTCTAAAAGCCTCAAAGAGCTGGTAAATTACAATGCAATTTTGTCAAATCTGATAATAAGAAGATGATTGCAGTTACTTGAATTGATGGGTGTTTCTAAGTATATTTTTATGACATTTGTTGGTATGTATCTAGTACTTACCCATAGTAATTACCCAGTAATGTACTTTTTGGATTGCTTTCATAGGACAGTAATCCCTTGCCAACCACAGGTTCTTCAACGGAATTCACTCATACATGGTTATGCAAATGTACACAAATTCACCAGCCGCTGGTCTGTGACTCGTGTATACGCGGCGTGGCGCCGGGAGAGGTGGAGGGAGGAGCAAGCTCCTCGGCTCCTCCCATTGTGCTGCTGTCAGTCTCCTGGTTCCCTCCCTCAGCCTGGAGAAGTAACTGGAGCTGCAACAGCAGTAGCCTCGCTAACAAGCAGCCTCACCTGAGAGTGATTTCTAATCAACTCAGCTGTGAGCACTTGCCTTCAATTAGGCCACCTATTTAAGCACAGGTTTAGAGGCTGAAGGGAGACTTTTGGGTTTTTGTATTGCCTGTTCTGGTGGCTGTGCTGGTTTTTGGTTTGACCCTGTATTTGGTCGTTTATTCTTTGTTTGGTACAAACAGGCAGGTTCAGTGGGCACTCAATCATAGAGAGACATTCACAATAACTCTTAACTGAAAGATTAATTTCTTGAGGAATTGTTGATCTAACTCCAGATGATGTTTCAATTTCATTAGTGGGTCTTTCATCTTGTAATGATTTAATGTGCCAGGCCGGTATTTCACCCGCCCCCTCACCCTGGCATTAATGTCTATTACAGTCTTATTAAACTGGCTATGGCTTTGCTGGTGGATGGTCATTATATTGTACTCTACAACGAGAAAGTTTCTGTCTGGTTTCTGCAGTATCATTCTGAATTAGCTCCCTTTCAAGTTGCTTGAAAGGGAGTGAATGTAAAAACTTTATTTTTGCAAAATAAAGGGAAATTTTTTTAGTTATGAATTTTTGAAGTTTGGCATTTTTGCGATGTATGAGTATTCTAAGCCTCACATGAAATTTGTACTGAACATCCAAGAAACCCTAGGGGTAATGTCCAACATGTATTCATGTAAATAGTTCAAAAATTCATAACTTTAAAAATATTTGGAGTAGAGCTATAGGATTTTGCAAGATCCCATAAACCTAATGGAAGTTTTTTTTTTTCATTACTCGTTTGAGTTAAGTGTGGTTGCTGTACCGGCAGTCTCAAAAATGTATTTGGCAAAGCGGTTTCTACATCAGAATGAATAAATTATAAGAATTTGTCAGAGCTCAGAGCCTTGCAACTTATCTGTAATATGTCATAACCAGAAGTGCATATTAAAATTTGAACTGTACTGTCCATTAGAAGTACAACTAGTATCTGGTCTTGACAAGTCATTTATCAGTATATTTTAACCAGACCAATCAGATAACAATGAAATCTAATTGATTTAAATATATTAAAAACAAATAACTAAATACAACTACTCAGCGCTTACATTTAAATTGTACTGCAGGAGTTTTTAGAATATAATTACTATATCTGATAACGTTAAAGCCACTTAATTTTAGCAGAAACTATCCAAGTTTGTGAATCACAAGGCAGAGTTTGCACATAGCTATGCCACCCGTTTGTCTGATCAACTTATATAATTGAAGTTTGCTCTGCTATGCAGCAGACTCTATCCCAATGTCCACACTCAGACTTTGAGGCGCGTTTCCACTAAATCTATGAGGGCTTAGGGCTGTCCAACTGTCAAATCATCAAATGCATGACGATTGCAGACATTTTGAGCCCTTTATGCACACTTTCCATTAATCTGCATTTCTGCAGACTTTGCCTGAGGGAATTACCTACAGTTGATTGCGTTTTGATGTTCAAATTGGGGTAACCGGGGGAAGCCCGGTAGAGTTAAAAAGAAACAGTAAACAACCACCATAAAACAAGAAAAAAGAAGAAGAAAGAAGAAGAACGGTTAACAAACAACCATGGAAGGAGCAACCAACCCTAACGTTAACGTTACAAGAAAAAAGAAGTTTACATGTAAGTATAAACACATAGCTCACTGGCCAGATCTGTGTGTAGTCGTCTGCCCTATGATGGCATGATGATGAATTCCAAATACACTTTCATCAGATCTGATCCAACAACATTACTATTTTGTTTACAAACAGGGAGCGAACAACAAACACTCGTCCAAGTGAGGATGGAGTACGAGCCTCAGCCTACTGGCCACAGAAATGCTTCTGCTCAAGGTTATAGGTAAGTATGCAGCTAGTAAACTTTACAAGTAAACTTTAAAAATGTCATTTCATGATTTGAGCCAATTGATGACTGTAAACACAACAGCTAGAGCTAACACATCTGCTATAAACTGGTGTGTGTGCGTGTGTGCTTGTGTGTGCGTGTGTGTGCGTGTGTGTGTGCGTGTGTGTGTGTGTGCGTGCGTGTGCGTGCGCGTGTGCGTGTGTGCGAGTGTGTGTGCGAGTGTGTGTGTGTGCGTGCGTGTGTGCGTGTGTGTGTGTGTGTGTGTGTGTGTGTGTGCGTGTGTGTGTGTGTGTGTGTGCGTGCGTGTGTGTGCGTGCGTGTGTGTGCGTGTGTGTGTGTGTGTGTGGCATATAGTACTGCTGCTGTGGTAAATGTCCTGCTATGACATTACTTAGCATTTTACCCCAACGCACAACGGACCCCCAACTGTGCTTTTCTAATAAAAGAGATGGAATTGTAGAACAATCTCACAGCAATTCAAGCCGCTAAAAAATGGGAAAACTTGAATAGGGTGAAACAACGTTTATCTGTTATCTGATGAATGGGCCACTGGATCACATGTAGGCGATTTCTCTATGTGTTTTTACTTTACATTAAGGTGGATCTCCATGAATTATCTGGCTCCAGTCCTATAAATAATCAGTAATGCTTTATCAAAAGATGTAACATGTTCATTTCACCATGTGTTTCTTTTACACCTTTAACACAGGATATTACCACTGACCAGATCAAGGACGGAGGGTGGGGAGGGGACAGCCGCGGACTGGCCTTTTTTCCAGGCAATGCACAAGGCTGTGGTGCGGAGGGATTCCGTCAGGCGTCTGAACATCAACGCCACAGCAGTCGACTCCTCATTGGAGGAGCCTAATGAGGTGGCCTGTACCTCTACTCCAGGGCCATCCGCTACCCCAAACCAGCTGTCTGGGGGTTCCAAAAGGCCCGAACCAAAAAAACCAAAACATGGGGTTGTAGAGTACCTAAAGGAGTACACAGAAAGACAGGATGAAAGGGAGGAAGAGAGCGAGAAGAGAAAGAAGGAGCAGCTGGACAAGCTTATTGGTATCTTTGGGAAGTTTGTGGAGAAGCACAAGTAGCCTTTTCATTTTTGTTTTTGGATTTGAATATTTACATGTGTGGTTATCATCCCTATGGATTTGTTAAATTTGATTTGTTTGAAAATATGTACAATTATGAATTACATAGATTTCTGTTTCCTTAAATCAAATGATTCCTCAGTTGAAAGCTGTATGACATTAAACATGACTTGCTTTTCATCCGTCTCAGTGCAGTGTTCTTTGACTTGAGATTTCCGGCATGAATATTGAATAATGTTTGCGTTTGTAGGGGGATTTGTGGGTGCAAAACAGGAATGCGTGTTGAAATGTCATTTTTGAGTATCAAAAGCGTTTGGATCCATCACAAACAAGAATCATAGAAGGCAGTACTGTAGTAATTTATGGCTTTATGACCACAAAATTAAATTATTTCAACAAGTTGGACAGAAATGTTTTAAGGGTAAAACAGGGTTGTGGTAGCTGGTACTAATGTAAACTAAAGCGGATTTCACTCAGGCCAACATTAATTTTAAACAAAATTACACACAAAATTCATCTTCTGGCATAATCATGATCCCATTAACGGGGCCTGAAGGTGCTGGGGTGCCGATATTTGGGCACATAACCTGTCCCCCATGTGGGCCCCACTTCTCTCCTGGAAGTAGGTTGAGGGGAGCAGGGAGACCAGGCTCTTCAGTCTGGAGGTCTGGCTTTTCCATGACATCTCCATGTATGAGGCATACATTGTGGAGGAACGCACATGCAAGGGCATCTTCTGGACAGAATTTGGGCCTAACCTCCAGCGCCTTGAATAAGGTGGCCCGCCACTGTGCCTTCATGACCCCGAATGTCCTCTCAATTATAGAACGGATCCTGCCATGCTTTTCAATAAAGCGCTCCTGCACCCTCCCTTGTAATGGGTGTCTGAAAGGGGTTATAACTGTAATTATAAGCTCAAGGGTAGCCTCAGTCTCCCAAGAAAAAAAAACAGGTGGGGGGGTACAGGAAATTGACATAAACAGGGCTGTTTCCCAAAATGTGTGTGTCATGTACTGAACCTCCATAACCGACAAAAATGTCCCGAAATCTCCCAGAGGTGTCACAGATGCCTTGAAGCTGAATGAAGTGAAACTGTTTGTAGTTCAAATAATCTAAATGGTTCTGTTTGGGTGGTTTAATTCGTGTGACAGCCATTCATGGCCCCCACAGCCTTACTGACGGCCTCATGCTGTGCCAGCAAATCCTTTGCCAACTTTCTCCAAGGTGTTTGGACCGGGAAAGAAGATGACCTTAGACTTGCATTTGTAAATCTCCTTGGCAATCTGATGATGAATGTTTTCTGATGTAAACTGATGTTAATCGTATGTGTCTGTTAACTCATTCAGGCCAAACCGTGTTTCCAATAATAATGGTGATTGACAATTTTCCAGTAAATTATTGCACATTTCCCTTTAAAAATCTGTAAAGGCACTATATATAAATACACTGCATTATTTTTTTCATGATTATTATTGTTATTATTATTTTTATTCTCGGACATACTTTAGGCAATCCTGTTTAAGCAGGTGGTCTTTCCTGAGTACAGCTTCCCCAGAACACAGGCCTTCAGGGTGAAACTGGGAAAGTCTGGTGGAGGAGGTTCGGGTTTGCACGGATTTGCAGTCCCCCGCAGCCGGTGCACCACATGACCCAGAGTATTGATTTTGGATGGGAGCTGCTTCATCTCACCGTCCTCTGGCCACGCCCACTCACCCGTCATGCTCTAGGACACAACAGCAAAGTCCTGACATCACCTCACAGACTCACACATGTGTCATGCACCAAATGCCTAAATCTAAATTTTTCCAAATCCAGTAATACTAAGATTCAATTGTGGGAAAAGTATAAAATTTCCTGCAAATGTAATGCAAAGTAATACTATGAAACACAACGAATTTACTGTCACTCACATGATATTCTAAGAAGCCCTTTGGATTTTGGCATGACCTCAATGACCTTTCCAAGCATCCACGTGGTGCCTTAGTATATGCCACCAGAACAATATCCCCTGCACGGAAGTTACATCACACAGGACCATTTTTGACGCTCTTGCATAAGAGGCAGATATTCTCATACCCAACGTGTCCAGAGTAGGTCAGCAATATACTGCGCTAGTCTCCAACGGCATCGGGCATAAAGATCATCCCTTGTAAATAAGCCCGGTGGAAGAACAGGCTGTACTTTGAGCTGAAGAAGGTGGTTCAGTGTTAGCGGCTCTAGATCATTTTGGTTAGTGGTCAGCTATTCAGAATGCTCTCAAATTCACACATCACCGTTTGAAGACTTTAATTATCGTAAGACTGTTGACGTGTGACTGACCAAAGTACCTTTTTCACTATCCTAATCAGTCTTCCCCATATTCCTCCATGATGGGAACCTGAAGGGGGTTTGAAAGTCCACTGAGATCCTGCGAGACTCAAAAGGGCTTGCTAGAGTGTTTGTCTTCAAACAAAGACCAGTCAACTTGAGAAAAAAAGCTATTATCATCTAGAGTTCCACGAATCTCATCAGCAACATCCTTGCCCTTGCCTTTTCACTTCCTCCTCCTCCTCTTCCTCCACCTCTCATGTGTCCTCTTCATCCTCTTCATCTACCTTAAGGTCTTTCTGGACCCAAAACGTGAACTGACCCTCGGCCCTTTTATCTGTCCATCCTGAGGTTCTGAGTAGTGTGTGAATAATTTTGACTCTTAGTGTTTATATATGGGGGATTGTGTGTTAATTGGGTTTGAGTTGTGATGACTGTAGTTGATGATATTGAATGTCAGTGCTTTCTAAATTAGCACATTGTGCAGCCAGTGATAAATGAAGGGATTTATGTGAAGAGTTTTTGACAAACAGTTCAACAAATGTGGATCATACGTGAAAACGGGAATAGCATTTGAAGTTTGGGGAAATGGGTCTGTCTTTTGGGAAATGGCATTATAGTTTGGGAAGTTTAGCTAACAGGCCCAGGAATATTGTGTTAGTCATCGAGAAAAACTGTAATACTGACGGTTTAATTGATGATTATGTTAGTTTGTCCAAGTACTTTTGAGCCAGTGAAATTGGGGACTATGTATAGAGATGGTTGTAGTTCCCACACGGTTCATTACTATATTTTAGACAAAACCCTTAAATTAAAGCTGACAGTCTACACTTTAAGCACACATTCATTGTTTCATTTCAAATCCATTGTGGTGGCATACAGAGTCAAAATGATGACAGTTGTATCACTGTCCACACCCTGACTGTATGTAATTTTATTTAATTATCAGAAACCATTCAGTGAGAGAAATATGCAGTGAAAAAGGGGTTTAAGACAGGGGAAAATACTTTTTCATGGCACTATATGTATTTTAATTTATTCATGTTTGACATGCAAAAACATTTTTGGCTCAGAAGATTTTGATTTGGGCCCTGAGTGAGACATGGTCAGGTCAGGTTATTTTACTCAATTTGTTCATGGATGACAATAAACACTAATTGCTAAATTAAATATGTCATAACAGTCACTAAATGTTACACACAAGCTAATAATAGGACATAATTATGGGTAACTAAATTATGAGTGTCTAAATTGTTTTTCACAAGAACAGTGATAAAAAAGTACAATTGTCTTTTGACAAGAGGGTCAACAGCTCTGTACCAGTTACCCTGGAACTTCAGAGAGACACATGGCACTTCTAATTTACACACCTAACACATTACTTTGTGTTTTCAGGTTCAAGTCTGTTGAGGACAGCATCACTGGGGCAGGCAGGGAAGGTGAGAACACCCCTGCTGCCAGTTTCTGTGCCAACTGCCCCTGAAGTGACAGAGGAGGGGCAAAAACAGACAGAAAACCCTACTTGTGTAAGTCAACATTTTTCACGTCCATCTAGCATTTGCTGAGATCCACTGATCTTCATTTTATGTGGATGGGCTGAGAGTAGGCACAGAGTGGGTGATGAACAATATAGATCATTTATAGGCCAATGAAAATGCTTAGCTTTTGCCCTTGGTTCCACATACACAGTGGGAATCTGCTTCTGTCCCAAAATACCTATTTAAATTTGATCTTTGAAATGAGGTTGACATAACAAATAGGAATTATGTTAAATTGTGATGGCTTTGCCTTTAGCATTTAATACAGCCATTTAATGCATATGTCTGTAATATTTCAGAGGGATTGAATCATGAATCAAGATCATGCAGAAATGCATTATGATATAACATGAAAAAGTATTGTTTTATGAAATGAAAACAATAGATGATTTCATTCATTTTGTAACTGGAAAATGGCGACCATGAAAGTTGAACAATCATATATCAACATTCTGTGACACCATCTAAGCCTACAATAATTAACATAATTTATCCATTTTTCTTGGAGGGTAAAGACAAAATGTACTGTTCAGCACTTTACTTGTGAATTGTGTCAAACCACAATATAATCACTTGTGATTTAATTAGCGTGTCCTCATCTGTGAAATGAAGAACAGAGAATTAGTGGGTTACCAAATTCTACAGGATTTGTTTTCTGAATGCTAATGTCCTTTTCATAGAAGTCATGGAATCCAATAAACTGGATCTGAAAACTTAAAATCTATTAAACTGATCTCATACACAGTGCCAATAGATGTACAGCTTCCAGATGCCCAAAGTACTTTACAGTGGAGGGGAAACTCAACTTAACCATCACCTCCAAGTAGCACCCACCTGGGTATGCTTAATCAACTCACCCAATCAGAACAGTCAGTTGTAAACTGAAGTACAAAATAATTTTTGTTACTACCACTTCTACTACCACAACTACATGTTAAGTGATTCATTACTATTTTTACATGCACCTACAAGCTGAAACAAATACAGATACTAATGTTTTGGCCCTGCAGCACACTTACATAGTTCCACCAAATAAGCTACAGTACTGCATTAATCATTTCCTCTGTGAATTCAAGCTCATTCCACAGGTCACTGCTAATCCTTCCTCTTCCTCCTTCTGCTAACTCTTCTGGATACTTCCATACTCCCACTGGACCGCCAGAAGCAGATGCTTCTACATTTCTAGGCCGAATGAAAAACATTTCTGCCTAAAATTCCAGATGCTGATAAATATAATTAAATTCTATACACACCAGTCTATCAGAGGACTGTGGGCCCTGTCTTGCACTCAGCGTAATGGGCATTTTGCCTTATTTTAGCACATTGCACCTCTGCCCTCTAAATAACATAAGTCATTGCACCCATTGCGCTATGAGTTACATTTGTAGGTACAAAACATGCATACACTCCGCTTGTTACATAGATGGGGGCACGTACAAACATGAATAAAAATAAAACGATTACATCGGCAAAGAGCAAGGTTGTGTATGTTAAAATATGTAATGTCAATATTTCAGAGAAACATTTCAGACCAACAAATGGAATTCAAATAGTCCATAAGCCCTCATCATTGGAGATTGGAAAATTCACCCATAAAACCATGCTTTCAAATGATTTCAGTTTGTTATTGAAGAGATTCATGTTAACAGAGCAACAAAGAGTGAACAGAATGATTTCTGTACAGTGAAAAGTATGTCAGCTAAAAATATCTTCAAATGAGAAGACTGGTAAATGCAAACCTTGATTGATGAAGTGCAGACATCTGGGAAAAGTTTAGTCCAAACTTATGTCGAAATTTTTTTTTTTATTTCCACGCATGATCCATTTTTTTATCAGGCAATACCTTCATTAATGATACTGTGCAACAAACTTTAGGAAATCCAGTTTGTATTCCATTGTATTTTTAAAATATTGTAGTAAATGAAGTCTTTCTTTTTGGTGGTTGTGTCCATTGGGCCAGTAGGAAGTTTTGGCTGAGTGTTGTCTATATTTTTTTTCCTGTGAAACTTTACAGTTTTCAGTTATAAATAAAAAATGGATCCCAAAAATGTGGCAGTAAAACTGAAGAATTCTTCTAAGACATTAATGTCCAATGACTGGTGAAGGAGAGCATGACTTGTATTATTAGTCATCATTTAATCATCCACTACCAATGTGTTAGAAGGATTTCAACTGTCACATCAAATCATGATGCATATGTATTATTTCATACTCCGTTTGTTTGATTTTGTAGAAATACCAGTCTTCTTGTATGTTACACACTTTAGATACTGTAATACTTACTACAGTTACGTTTTTCCCTCTTATTCCTCACTGCAGGTACATGAACAGGATGATCTAAGTGAACAAATGGCAAGTCTAGAGGGACTAATGAAGCAACTAAATGCCATCACAGGCTCTGCCTTTTAACACAGGCAGTGCACCCCCTCTGTAACTGGAGCACAGCAGTACTCTCCAAATGGACACATCGAAGAGTGAAAAGGCCTCTTTGCTGCCTGAAGGCATGGTTCTTGGAAGGGAGCTTACAGGCAAACTGAACAGGAGCAAAGAGAAATGTAACTTTTGTAAGACAAAACTTTTTCAGTTGATGTCCTCCATTAAAACTCTTGAGTGTGAGAGTTCTCCTGTATCCCAGTTTCGTTATACAGAACATTGGATTGAAGACTCAGGTATCACAAACTGGACCACTGATCATTTCTTCAGTGACCGCTGCTTGACTCCTCTGAAACTCTGCAGTCACACACGGTTGGCTCACAGCTGCATATCCCAAAAACGGGACCCGGATTTGCTTTTTTCATCCTGATCAAATACATCCAGGCTGTTGAGGAACAGGAAGACATCCAGTTCACAGCTCTAGCGTGGCAGTCCTGTAACTTTGGTGTAACTTCTCATTTTTTTACATTTTGGCTGTTAAAACTGAGAACTCCATCACCAAATTTCACTCATTTGAGCTTATGCCGTTCTCTTAATGCTGTCAATATATTTTGAATATAGGCAACCTGAACGCTACGATGAGCAAGAGGACCTCATTAAAAAAAAAAGTCTTACAATCTCCTTTGTTTATATTTCTACAGAAGCATCGTTTGTGGAATATATTTACGTCCTTATTCATGACAGAACACTCTGTTCAAACAGAGCTACTCAACTCAAAGCGTGTGAGCAGATTATGGTGTCATTACTGTTATCAAAGCTGAGACAGGGCTCAGGACTGCTTCTTTTGTATGTTGTGTATCTGTGTGGTGTAATATCCCAGATTTCAGAACCAAAAGTAATACTAATTGCTAAAAGTGACTAGAAGTGTGTGTTCATTATGAGGCTATTTCCCTCACTTCCTTTCTCCCTGTCTACGTCAAAAGTTCAAAGGGACAGAGTTGTTCCAGGGTAAAGTAGAGTCTGCATTTTCTTGTTTCTCATTTCTGATTATTGTGTTGCTATGAAAGTTCCATTGTATGTTTGAAGCCCTATCACAATTGGGTCAGGGGTAAATGAGTATGCTATCCCAGTTCACACCGTCACAACACCTCAAGTAAGAAATACATACCATTATTTAATCAATTGATTAAATTGAGAATATTTATAATCATCTTTTTCTGTACACCGATCTGTTCATACAAAAGTATATGCAATCTGCACAAACTCTAAGCATACCTATTCACAGACCGAATTTTTTTTCTGGGGCAAAACACAGAGGAATATAATGGACATCAGAGAAAGCTATTGCATTTAAGACTCAGTGAGCCGTAATTAGAAGTGTGCACTCTGCAGCGGCTCGTCTATTGTATGTAATTTGTAAGAATAATCCAGGGAGGCCAGAATAGCTGAAGGAACAGTCACACCAGAAAAACTATGAAAATTATATATTTTGTTCTAGCACCATGCTAAAATACATAATATGAGGTTTTCCAGTTTGAGGAAGCTGTAAAGTGGGACCATCATATGTTTTTACCTAAAAATAGCCAGCAAGATATTGGGATAAATACTGCTTTGTCTAGCAATTGGTTATTCCATTTAAATTAGGTAGTACTATAATAATGATAATAATAAATGTTATTTATGCAGCAGCTGTCATACAAAGAATGCAGCTCAAAGTGCTTTACTATTTTGCACAAAAACACCAAAAAGTAACAGTAGAAACAGCAATTAAAACAGGTTTTAACTGACCAGAGTGAAAGACTTGAAATAAAAAAGGGTATTACTGTCAATCAATGCAAGAACAATATGATTGGCTATGTGCATATCTCTGATCTGCTATGTGTATTACTGTTGGGTCTTATTTGCTATGACTTCTCACGGAAGAGAATACAGGGAATTCGTCCAAACTTATTTCATGTAGCTAACTAACCTGGATTAATTTTAGCCTGTACTCAGTTACTTGGGATAGTAATGATATTTCAACATGTTTTTGTTCTATTCACTGTGTTCATGTTATTTAAGTAACAGAAAGCCCGCAAACACAACCATAAAAAGCAAATGGCAATGCTATTTATCCCTGATTGCTAATAAATTGTTGTTATGTCAAGTTGGAGGGTAAAAAGGACACATCTGCAAATTAGTGATCAATTGTTTCCATGGTAGTAGTTATGTGGAATATTCAACAGAAGGAAGAAGAAGGACCCATATAGGATCTTGAATAATGCTAATTCAGCCTGGAAAATGATACGCCCTCAAAAAATACTTGATAGACCATTAATGTCTCTCTCAGAATCATTTTACATTAGTTTAGTACTGAAAGTCTGCTGCTTGGCAGAGAAAATCTTTAAAATTGATAACACAAAAGGATAGCATAGCCATGCAACCCCACCTTGTAATTCACAAACTTGGATAGTTTCTGCTAAATTTAAATGTTAACTCCTTTGTACAAAAGGTCAGACCCCATCAAACATTTATGCGGGAAGTCCAAGAATGTTTTAGGCACTTGAAGATATGGTATAACATGGGTCATCTGGTTTTGCACTCACTTGTGGAGACCATACCAGCCCCAGTGCACCATGTCATTAAAAGAAAAGGGGGGCATACCAAAAACTAAGACATCCTGAAATTCATCTACATTTTTCCAAAGATTCAACTTTTCTCTCAAGTCATCAGTATAATTTGTAATAAAACATGTATTATCAATGAATGCAAAATAGAAGCAGTTCCACTAAAGGTCTCATACTTTTGGACCCCACAGTATGTCTAGAGTATTGGTAGTAATTTTATTCTTACTACCTGCATCGTGCCAGTTAATTTCTTTGCCAATCTTTCATTTATGATCATCTTCTACAACGACATTGCTTTTGCAGTCAGAAGAACCAGCAGTGTCTGACTTCAGTTCTTGAGAGCCACAATACCTGCAATTTTCTGGTATTATACAACTCAATTAAATGGTCTCAAGGTTGCCTAGGAGAAAGGAACCCACAGAATTTGCAGACACTGTTGGCATCCTGCACTTAACTTTGACACCCTTGTCTTTCAAAAATCTGCAAGCTGCTTATTGGTTCTTGGGACCAATTAGCCACTGAGGTGCTATTGGCCTCAAATACTGCTGCAGTGTCGCCACTTACAGGAACTTGGATGGAATCCAACTTGTTGCAAGTGCCTACAGTACAGCATAAATCTGAGTAAATGCTTATTGCTTCACTCCCATATTTGTACTTAATCTAGTTTTTATGTACAAGAGCTACAAGTTATATAACGTGATGTCAAATTATGTCAAATATTGATCCTTTCACATAACTATCCATAAATGTGCCAAAACGATTATTATTATTATGAATACATGAGTATGACCTCAGCAACCAGAGGTCATTACAATTGTCTTGATGATAATTTCATATCAAGGGCCTTCATACTGTACATCATTAGCACAGATGTTTTGTTATTGTCAAAGGAAGACCTTTTAATGTGCTTTAAGATGATTTCTTTTGTACATGAATATCTCAGCAAGTCAAATCACATAAAACCCTTAAAACTAGTGGTAAAAATTAAAAGGCATTCTCTCATATAATATTGGAGGTAATCAGATCAGTTGAGGAGTTGAATACTTTCATCATGAGCTGATGAATGCCAGGGTTTACAGGGTGCTTAAATGACTAGACCATGCAATGCAGGTGGCTCAGCTGATGACTAAATGAAAGAGTCAGTCAGACCCATGATGGAGTGTTTTTCACATGCAAAGGTTCAGAGCACTAACTGTGCCGACAGCATAATAAAATGTGATGATGTTTCACATTCTAACTAATATCCTTACCTGCCAGGTCAGCTGAACTCAACCAGACAGGAAGTAGCTGGTTTTTGGAGCAGAATATTTTTAATTGGGTGAGCGCTACTGTATTTATCTGGTGTCATTTCTACAGGAAAGAGCATTCTGCTTTGATTTTTGAGAAGGTCTATAATAATATCGTAAATATATCAGCTGTACACTTGACACTCTGGGGAAGTACTTCTGTGATGTCATTGAAATGAGTGGATCACATGGCACTTTTTTTTTAAATTAAACATTGGTCATAATGAGGTCACTACATGATGAAATCTATTTCAGTTCTTCCAATGTGGTCAACATGATTTCAGGTTTCCTGATGTGTTATCAATTTTCTACATGCACAACAAATTAAACTGATATAGTTGGACTGGGTGATTCATTTTCTCAATTGCCCTGATCAGTAGTGGCTTTGTAGGTCAGTTTCATTTGGTTTTCCAGTTATAAATAAATTTTAATTGAATTTTACAGTAAAACTACATCTCTCTATCCAACTCCCAGGTATCAATCATTTTGCGACACATAACTGTTATATAAAATGTACTTGTTTTGGGTCAGTATGAGTTAAACTGGACTTAATGTGTGGCACTGGTAAAATTCAACACATATTTGTCTCAGTTCAAAAGGAAAACCTAACCCCCTCGAGTTAATGGAATTTGAAAACAGATTTTATTAAGACGTTGCTTTGGAGAATATCTAAGCCAGAAAGTAAAATATTTTTAACATAGAGCCATTTTCAAATTGTCATGTTTTAGCACCGTTAACCAAATTAGATAAGTGATTACAATATTTGTGTGTTGTTTGCTCCTTTGAGGAGGGGAAAGCAGTTGCATACTGTTTAAAAAACATGCTGGCTGTTTCTACACAATCTTGTATACAGTTTCTGGTTTTGTAACACACTGTAGAACAGTCCAATGTTTGTTTTTTATGGAAATGTTATTTCAATGGTGAATTCTTTTCCTTTGATAAATAAAGTTTTTGATACAAAATGGCATACAGTTTGGTGAGCCTTGTACTGTTTTAACTTCTAAGAAATCATGTTGAAAGCAACATAGCAAGATCTCTAGGATTCAAAATTGTTTTGCAGGAAAAGAGAAAGGACGCTTGTAGAAACTCCTCACAGGTCTGATAGACAGTAGTTACTCCCTCAGTTACACCCCAGATCTTCAGCCAGTATCTGAAGCTGTCAGTGAAAGATTTCCCAGTCATTCTCAAGTCATACCTCAGGGCATGCAACATTTAAGTGGCAGTGACAGTGTGTTTTATACCCAAGTTGTTACCGGGTGTAGGCTCTATGGCATTTACTATGAGTGAAACTGTGGAGGAGCTGCTGACGGATGCCGGGCTGTAACGTGCTGAAGGATGCAAATATTGTTTGAATTGGATGTGGTGCGAAGAGAGCATATCCCAAGAAAGTGTGTAACTTACAGCTTGAATTGTATGGTTGCAAGGTGATTGTGCCCGCACTTGTTGTTCCCGGTCAGGAGGATGAGCTCATAATTGTAAACGATGCAATCAAATTCCTTGCTCACCGACTCAAGGACATTGATAAGTACTGGGAGATGGTCTCTGAGCAAAGCAGCCCTGACGACGGAGGACGTGATGACTTTCTTGCCATGCTTGCTGGTGACCATCAGTGGAAAGGCAAAGAGAAGTGCCTGATGTCCTCGATACAGTGAAGCTCAACCGAGCGATCACCCAGTTACCTGGTCATGGCTAGGCAGGGTAAGTCCTGTGCACTGTGGCCTTCATGCAGGATGTTTTTCTCCTAATTTAACCGTATTGAATTCTCTCAATTACCAAAGTGGGTGAACATGATTTATTAACAACAAAACAATGCTATGCTGTGCAACAAAAAAATGTCAATGATAAAGAAAGAAATAGAAAAACCATAAACAAATACGAATCAGTATGTGGGATATTGTGTTGCATACTTCGTTGCACCAGTAGGTGGCAGCAGAAGCACACAATGACACCAGATACATACAACTGAGGGTAAAAACAGCTGTTATGGAACATCAAACACCTTGATTGATGAATTGAAGTCGTTCATCAAAACATAAGTGTGTGTAGAGGATGAAATGGCAACGTTTAACGTTCATCTAAGTAGGAATTCACTTTCTAATTTTGCTCTGGCTACACTTCATTTAGTTCTTTCTGAAAAAAATGGATATTCATTTTAGATTGTCTTAGATTCATATCTACCTCCTAAATCTATACAGTGCAGCTGCAGCCATCAGAGAAATATTGTTGGACAAATGTAAACTTTACCCCCAATATAAAGTCATCAATTTCGTTTCACATCCAGACTACTTACCCTAAACTTGATGCTTCCTCTTTGACTCTCCTTTTGACAGGTGAAGAGTTGCTTAAAGAAATGAATATCATCCATTAAAATGTTTTGACATTTTAAGGTCAGATTTGATATTTGACTATACAGGTTGACATACAGAGTGCTAAACTTCTCCTTGAGTTACCTCATCTTAATTTGAGCTTTTTCCTTCTTTATCTTCCCCTTGTTTGCAGAGTGAAGGAACACTGGTGCCACTGCACTGTAGCCTTCATACAGACTATTTTTCTCCTAATTTAACCGTATTGAATTCTCTCAATTACCAAAGTGGGCTAACATGATTTATTAACAACAAAACAATGCTATGCTTTGCAACAGTAAAATGCCAATGTAAAAGAAAAAAAAATGAAAAACTATAAACAAATAAGAACAGCATGTGGTGTATTGTGTTGCATACTTTGTTGCACCAGCAGGTGGCAGCAGAAGCACACAATTAGGATATGCATTTTGATGTAACGGCTGAAAAACACCCAGCTCTGAGGACACACATGATCCAGACATAGGGTAATTACCTACAACCTAAGTCAAGACCGAACTTTATCGGCGATTTGTCTGTGAATTGAAAATGGAATATAGCATAAATGGAATGTAGCATGATGGAATGTAGCATAATCGCACACCACATCCGAGCCATTATTATCTTTGTATAACAAAGTAGGCAGCAGATAAACTTACAAGGGGAAAACAAAGTGTATTACTTATGCTACAGCTGAGTGTACAGATATGCAACTAACTTGCATGTGACTGTATATCCGGTGTACAGTAATTGCTTATCTCATGCATTGTACGTATTTGTATTGTATTCATGTGATGAATTAAACAGACTGACCAAAGTAGGTTAAAACCAATTTTTCACAACAAAACAATGTTTAGAGAAATAGAAGAGAAAAAGATGTTGGTGAAAAAAAGACAGAGTTAAAAAAACAAAGAACAGCAGGGGATGGAACATGGAAAATATACAACTATGTACATATTATAACATATGTTATAATATATATGTTACAATAAAAATAGAACATACAACCAAAAAAAAGCAACAACATACAATATATGCACTACTAGTGTCAATTAATGTTGTCAAAATAGTATAGCATTCTTCTTTTGTGGTGTGCATAGAAAAGCCAGCTGGAAATTCTGCAGGCATAGTTGGGACACATCCAGTGGTGAGAAACAGGTGAGTAAGAGAGTCTAATTAAAAAAGTACTGAATAATATCTCAAAAGCCTGAAGATAAACCTTCATGTTGCATCATTGTAGGCTGTATGGTATCGACTTCTCTTTATTTTGCATAGATAAAGAAAGGAGTAGGACTGTTGTTCTAATTGCGGTTCAGGTAATGTGAAGCTGTTATTTCGGTACAGGCACAGACTTTCTTAACACATATATGAACAGCGCAGATCATGGAGGCAGGATGCCAAACATTTTACTCAGTTGAACATTGGATGGCGTTATTGCTGCATCTGTGTTTGACAGTCACCTAGAGAGTCTATATGTAGCCTACGTTCAAAGGACATATTTTTTACAAGAGTAATCTTCCACCTCCATGCCTAGAATCTTCATGCCAGTCATGGCTGTGAGACTTTCTGTTGTTCTGTTGTTAAATGTTGTGTTATTTTGTGTATCCCTCAGACAGCAGTGCACCCCGGTGGTGGCAGAAACAACAACAACAACAATAACAAATGTCATCTGGCAGCAGCCATCTCTGGAGGAAGGAAGAGCCGACCGATCAGCGAGACTGATTCCTCTTCCTGCGCTCTTTTTGACTTTAATAAGGCCTATAATGTATTAACTACTAATGTATTAACAACGGTTCATTAAATTATCAAGGAGCTTCCCCATTCAATGCCTTAAAAATAAGCAAAAGAATTTTAAAGTCTGTCCGAGCAGCCAGTGGTGTGTTTCCAGGATAAGCATCAAAAGATTTAGGCAGAGGCTGGCCCGCCAAGGCAAACAACAAAAAAACTCTATCATTACAGTAAAGATTTTTGATCTGCCCGAAAGCCAGCGTTTTATGTTGGTGGACATGTTTTCATTTGGTACGAAAAAACCTTGGGGTGAATTGATGAATACATATTTTTTGATTATGTGTGTCTGATAAACCTGGGACCTGATTGCAAAGCAGTTTGTTGCTGTGAGGGACAAGGGTTACTGTGGCAGATTAAGAGTGGTGCATGGCTTTTTCTCTCTTTGCTTTCTTCTGTTCTGCGCTATTGGACTCTCCAGCATCAACACGTACTCAGCCCTACTTCACACCTGTTTTCAGTTCCCCAATCTGGATTCGTGGAGGGGGGACGGACGCAGGTGACATATGCACATACGCAAGCACGGAGAGGGAGAAATAGAGCGGGCGAGAGTGCAGGTAACAGGACAATCCTGAATATCATTTTGGCCATGATGACGGAAGCCAAGTCACATGACAAACACTATTGTACAGCTGGATGAAAATGCTGTCCAGTTTTCTGTGGATGAGTCCTCAGACAAAGAGATCATTGAGGTTTTAACTTTGTCCTTACTGTCCACCTCATGTGTCAACAGTCATGGCCAAAGGACGGAAAAGCCACAGAGCACTTCATGTTCTCTCTGGGAGGATGTCACATCCCGCAGCACGAAGGAGATGGATGATGCCTCCGGTTCAAACCTGTGTCCTCTCTGTCAGACTTGTACAGGAAACAGTTGCGTCCTTCACGGCCCCACAGGTCACCTCATAGCCTGTCACATTTGCGCTG
Organism: Albula glossodonta; assembly: GCA_019788955.1. Classification (NCBI taxonomy): domain Eukaryota; kingdom Metazoa; phylum Chordata; class Actinopteri; order Albuliformes; family Albulidae; genus Albula; species Albula glossodonta. Next base: position 1,801,476 of record JAFBMS010000078.1, read on the forward strand.
GCAAACTGAGGCGGGTGAGGAAGCCATGTTCTGTTTTAAGGGGGCACATAGGCTGTGTGCTGAAATTTTAACTCCGTCGATGGGACAAAAACAAACAAATTGGTCGCAGCTCATCATGAGCCAAAAGAGAATGTTGTCATTGTTGATACAAATGAAAGAACCAAAATTAAGGCGAGTCGAATAAACACGTGCGGCAGAGGCGCCGCATCTCTCCCTGTGTAGTCTTCGATAACTAGTGTGTCTGGGTAGTCCTCCAACTCATCTGCTTCCTGAGACATCCAGATGCAACTGAATCCAGGTGGCATGTAGAGAAATGTATCCCACGTTGACAGGATTCGACTTGCGGCAGACTGATGGACGCCGAATCCATCGGCCGGATCCCTATGCGATGAGCCAGGAAGATGAGGAACTTGTCTATGCGCAGAAACGACTGTGTCTGTTGGGGAAAAGGAAGAACGTACAAGATAAGCAAAACTGCCCATTCTTACTGTGATAGGATGACTTCTAGAAAAGGAGGGACAAAGGCAGTCAGAACGAACGCAGCAAATAACGCTGTAAATTATCGGTAATGCAGGACTTGATGACCATAATCAGTAGTATGCTGACCATTTTGATTGTACCATACCAATGCTGCCTGGGGAGGAACTACTGTTGAGTATTGTGTGGCGTAAATAATTATCATTAAATTAGATTTAGTGTTTCATCGGCTGCCTTATTTCTCCTTTCTTTTGTCTCCGGGAGTTTTCATGAAGAATGGTGAAGCTCTGAAATCAAAAGGTTTCTCTGGAAAGTGGGTCCCTTGTGGGTCCCTCTGCTACCACGTGGTTGCAGCGGGTTCGATGAGCCTCCGAAATACCATGGGGTGGGCATGAGTAGCAAACCTAGGAAATAGAAATTATATTTATGATTAAGTCAAGAGTCGGGTACGTGAACCAATTAAGCCCATTTATTGAAAAATCTGTTTTCAATATATAAAGCCTCAATTTACCAAGGAAAACTATCCATCTAATCAAACATCTGCTGAAGGTTTTGTGTTTTACTGAAAGGAAATCACACAATGGTTTGGAACCTGGAGCATGTACCCACAGGTCTCTGTGTGTCTCCCCCAGACCCTCTTGTCCATATCTAAAAACATTCAACAAACTCTAACCCTAACCCTAACCATTCTTTACCCCAAGCCTCACTAACCATTCCTAACCGTACCTCTAAACCCTCTCCCCAACCAGTTGTAAGCTAACAAATAACACAATGCAACTTAAAAGCCAATGGGAAAATTAAATTATAAAGCTAACAACTAGCACAATGTAAGACATGTCACTTATAACCCAAGGGGACTTTTAATGTATAAGCTAACAATTAGCACAATGTAGTATTTTAACCTAGAACAGGCCACTAATAACCCAATTGGATATGGGCGGAAGCTTGATCAACCTATAGCTGGCTGCCTCGGAGGAGGGTGTATAGTGTTTAAAGGGCTCTGAGGAAACACCTGATGAATCTGAGATACGCTGCTGATGATATATCCAAACATTACCGACTAGATTAAGAAATAGTGTATGAAGTCTACAAAATAACGAGATTTTACCTAACTTTAACGATATAGTACCTAACTACAAGCAAGACTCTCTCCTCACTTTGTTCTTCAAAAGTCAATATTCTCCCGCTAAATATTGAAAGGTAGTACTTTTATATGAAAAAATGGTCATCTAAACCACATAAAAAGCTAACATCAAGAAACCCTAGGCCTCACTCGCATTCACCCTCTAACTCCTTACACTGTAGTATGGAGTGTGAATGAATGAGTAAGCAATGCCAAGTTCGGCATGGAGGGTGACCTGCCCAGACTGGCGACTCACTCCTCACCTTGCTCTGCCTATTAACATCTTCCGGCAAAATGCACTGCCCTTGGTCTCCCAAATCAAACCACGCAGTTGGCGAACCGTGATGGGGGAGCCATTGTAATACTACACAAACCTAACCCTAACCCCCAAATTCCCCCTAACCCTAGCTCTAACCCAAAGCCCTTCCTCTACCCCTAACCACTTCCCCTAACCCCTTCATCTCACTAAAGTCCTTCTTTAAAACCTAACTTTGACTCTTAGCCTTTTCTTGAGCTCAAACTCTAACCAAAATACTAATTATAACTCTCATGCTAATGCAAAGCCCCTCCTCCAGGATTTTCCGTCATTGAATTAGCTAAATTATTTTAACAACAGAATTAAAATAAATCACAAAATAAATCACAATATATAAATAAGTTACATACAATGATATATTTGTTTATCATTTTAACGGTTTTTGGTTATAACGACAAGTCCCAATATATGCACATCATGTCATGACATCTCTCTAAATGGCAAATTCAATGTCAGTAACATATATCTAAACAAATATCTATCAAGTATATTGTGATGAAAGGAGAGGTGGAGGGAGGAGCAAGCTACTCGGCTCCTCCCATTGTACAGCTGTCAGTCTCCTGGTTCCCTCCCTCAGCCTGGAGAGCTAACTGGAGCTGCAACAGCAGTAGCCTCGCTAACAACCAGCCTCACCTGAGAGTGATTTCTGATCAACTCAGCTGTGAGACCTTGCCTTCAATTAGGCCATTTATTTAAGCACAGCCTAGGAGGCTGAAAGGGTCTTTTCTGGGGTTTGTGGTTTGGTGTGCTGGATGGCTGTGCTGTTTTTACGTTTTTGATCCTGTTTTATGTTAATTCCATTTGTTGTGTTTCCTTTTTCCCCAAAAGGGGCTAATAAATGTCCTTTGGCCCTTTATGTTGAACCTTTAGTTGTGTTTTTCCTTCCACTCACCACTTGGCACAGTGGCCACACCTGCCGCTGTGTCACAATATTTTATATTAGATTGTCAAACGGCACTGTAATCTGATTAAATATGAGCATCACTTGTTTGGGACAAGTCCCAAAATAGGCCCACTACGTCATGGTGTTGCATCCTCCCTGAAATGACAACTTTTTACAGTCCTAATACTTTACATTCACGATTTCCTACACAGACCATATAATGAGACATACGATCAAATGTCAGTCAGTGGCTTTTTTGAATCACATAGCTTTGCTGCTAGACAAAGTGAATCAGAAGCTCCACCGATTTTTGGTTTCAAGAAGCCTCGCTCTTCCATCACATCTGGGGAGCACTATACAGAGTTTCCAGTATTAAATTAGAGTACACATTAAATCCTGAGAATGCGGTCTCTATATAGTGGAATGTATCTTAGAGGTCAGCATGGCCTGCAGTTGGCCTGACCCTCGCTGCCAGCTGAATGCACTCGATCAGTCTACTAATTAACCTGTGGGTACAAACGCAGCAGCATCAAGGAAATAACATCATCTCATCAAGGGTATTTCCCTTACTAACAAACAATCTGTCCAATCTAGAATGTTACCTTGGAAACAGTGTTATCAATGAGGAATTTGTACCTGAGCAGTTGGGGGTTGTTTTTGCAAAGACACAGTAAAGGAACGCAAAATATGGAGCATTTGTACGATTTTATCATTTTTGCGGGGTGGTCATGAAGAGGTCATGAACAACAGAACGTTCATGACCTCTTTCTTCCCTCGATGCATCAGCTTACTGCATGATTCTTGAGGAATGGCAGCTCTTAATATCAGAGCTGTCAGAACCAACTTTCACCTCTCAGTAGCTGGAGTCATGGCATAATAACTGCTGCTCTGTATCGTATAGGAAATACGTATTTATTATTCGTACTAAATGAAAAAAAAGGCTGAATGGAGTGTCAGGGAAAATTGACAGGAAGGTCTTTTTCACACAAGGTAATTTGACATTCATTCATGCAAATTCACAACCCTGCTGAAAACAATGAGGACAGAGGGAAAAGCAGAGGTGGGGCACATTCTGCGTTTGCGCAGCCTTGGGAAATACACGTTTGTGACAGTCTAATTCCGGAATGAAGATTAGACCATCAGTCAGTGTGAAATGTATTTATGGAGGGCCATCATGACAGTAATCAACTGTATTATAAAGCAGTTTAGCATATATGGTTGTGTGCTTGTGTATATGAAAGGGAGAGGGAATGAATGTTAGTATGCACTTGAGCATGGATTTAGTGTGTATGGAAGTGCATTTGAGCATGGATTTAGTGTGTATGGAAGTGCTCTTGAGCATGGATTTAGTGTGTATGGAAGTGCACTTGAGCATGGATTTAGTGTGTATGGAAGTGCATTTGAGCATGGATTTAGTGTGTATGGAAGTGCACTTGAGCATGGATTTAGCATGTATGGAAGTGCATTTGAGCATGGACTTAGCATTATGGAAGTGCATTTGAGCATGGACTTAGCATTATGGAAGTGCACTTGATCATAGAGTTATAATGTATGGAAGTGCATTTGAGCATAGAGTCAGCCTGTATGGAAGTGTGCTTTAATAGGACTGTGCCCTTTATGTAAAAGCCACCTTATACCTTACATCTGACCACACCAGACACAAGGAGCTGTCTGAATGATCTATTTAAACTGAAGAAATACTACAACACATTCTCTTGTTAAATTAAGTTGATATTTGTTGCACAATGTGTTGACAAGAAGAAAAAAAGTGTAATCATAATAATATGATGTAAACCATAGGTATCAAATATATTTCATATAAACATTCAGTAGAAACATTCTCAGAAAAGGGGTCCTAAGGGGGAGATGAGCGCTGATGTTCGAGGAGGAGAAGAGGACCCCCAAAAGACCGCCAGCCCGAATGATCTGGATATGGCGACGATATGACTGCAAGAAGGAACATTAGTGTACCAGAGCGATGTTTCTCAATTACAGATCCACTAATATTGATAAATTTTATGGAAAAAAAGACCCAAGCATAAGAACTAACTAGACTAAAATCGAACCTTTTAACCTAAACCTCACAGTATAAACAATGCAAGTCCATCTGCGGGTGATGTTTCAGATGGATGTTTCATGCAGTGGAGGTATTCTCATCAGTACAGCGCTTTCCATTGAGTTCTTTGATTGTTTTGTAATCATTTGGGAACAGTCTAAATTACAGCCTGTGATACAGCCATGACTGACAATGCTTCAGTCTAAACTGTGCCTTCTAACAGTCCTGCTAATGTCTGCATTTTAAAGGTGTCACTCATTTTATCACACTCCTCTCCAAAAATTTGTGAAAAAATAAAGGCTCAAAGAAGTAAATACAAAGGGAAATTGCCAAACTTGCCCAGACAAACAGTGTGTAGCCCCAATGTGTCAATCTCAGCCTTGACCCAAAGTTGGTAATGAAATCATTTTTTCTTTGAGCATTACTGTAGGTCAGAGATTTAACGAGTGGGTGAACCAATCTATTGCTGCTCTACCAGAGTTCCCTCCACCCCCAGGGGACTTGGACAGATCAATATGCACTTTGTGCGCTAGACCACTCAGCAATCAATGGCCTCTTATTTGAGGAGAAACAACATGGCCTCTGGTGCCATTTTTTTTCTTTCTCTTTCTTTTCTTAAAGATTTTGTAAAGTTCACACAGACATTTTCCCTCCAGCGTTTTGACACCCTTGCTCAGGTCATGAGTTTCTTCCCCCGTGACATTCTTCATGTCTTATGGAATTTATTTTTTTATTTTTATTTATTTTTTTTTAGATAGCATCTGACAATGAAACGATCTTACTTCCTATCTGCTAAATCAGCAGGACATTGAAACTGCAATATGAACCTGACAGTCACTGGACCTGAACTCCTTCATCGAGATAATTTATCACCATAATAAAAATGGTCACTGGAAAAAGAAATAAATAATCATGTAGGACCAGAATGGAATATCACTGAACATTCAGGCAGTGTACGTCTGTGATTGTCACTGAGCGTGCTCTGTGTTTTGGGCTTTATTAACAAAAAAGGAAAACTGCACGCAGACGCCTGTTCTTTCAAAAAATGTCAAACAACATCAGAATTCTTTAGCCTTTGTCCCTGCTTCTCAAATGTGGGATTTGTCCCCTTTTTGTTCTACAGGGACCATTTGGCAAATAAGCAAAAACCAGTCACTGTGACCAAAACTGAAAGGAGCAGACATTTTTCTAGGGAACAGTGAAAGTCAAATGACAAGCGAAATTCCAATTTTCTCAAAATGATTACCCTACAGCCATTGTTCATAAAGCTAAATTCGTCATAAATAATACATCAGTTTGGGGGGGTGTCTGAATAGTTCAGTGTTATTAGTTAAGTAGCAGTTTCCTACCCTGTTCCCAGAGAGTCTACTGGTTTTGTTGTTACTTATTTGATCAAAGCTATAGATCCCCCCAATTAAATCAAATCAGGTGGTGTCTAGGGTTGCTGGAGGTAAAAATAATGATTTTGGGGACCCCTGTTTTGTTCCCCATGACAAGGCTTGGGCGGGCCCTGATTTATCAGGCTTGTGAGGTGGGAACGCGTACTTCTGGGGAGTTCTGAGTCAGTGAAATCTCTGATTATGCACAGTACCCAACCCACAGGGCACACTTACACATGCACACACACCGATACACACCATACAGGAACAATTACACACATGATACACACCATACAGGAACAAGCACACACACCGACACACACCAATACAGGAACACTGCCCTTGGCATCCATACAGAGTACTGCTGCATTACAGAGCAGGAACACTGCTGGGGAGCTGCATCATCACAGCAGCTTGGGTCTAAGTGGTGTTCTGGATGCCTGCAGTTCTCATTTTGAGGGATCTAAGACTGGTGTGCTGGAAGGGGGCGGAGGGGGGGGTTAGCTTGGTGCGATTGACAGGAAGTACTTGTAATGTAATGGCTTTACCTTTGATGTAACTGAGATATAAAAGATGAAAAAGGAGGCAAACAGAAGGATTTTGGTTTTGGCCATTTTGACCAATGTCTTGTGTCATGTGACGTCCTATGCAGTGAGGTAATTGTGAGTGGGAGAACGTTTCTGTGGAACTGGGTCACTGCCTTTGTGCTGTTTATACTTTCAAGACTATAGTCCACCCATATGTCTGTCTATAGCTAGCTTTGACACAATTGTGTTACTTATGACAGATCATATGGTCACAACATAGAGAGTAGCAATTGCATACAATTTAATTACATCGTAGTAGGCTACACAAGTGGAGAACATTTCTTCTATCATTCTGCTGGTCATAGCTTTACAACCCTCTGAATAAACAGCATGCTATATGGTACAACTTAATTTTTTCAGAGCACAAGTGTGGCCATGCTGCATGCTGAATTAGCTGACAGGTATGTTTTGTTAGTTGGTTTATCTAAGGTGCATTAATGTGCAGGTCTGTGTATTCACAATTAATGTGCAATGGACAACTTAATACACTGCAAAAGTATGGCCTTTCCATTCATAATTTAGCACTGAAATTATTTCATGTACCAGATGAAATGTTTAATCTTCCTATCTGTTATGACCCATTTTCCTATTATCTTCCTGTGAAACCCCAAATCCAGCTACAATGTCCTCACATTGTAATTTAATTGCCCACTTGTTCATTTGTTAGTTTTTTTAAATGGATTATAATATAAAATCTGAAGCTCTTGGCCTGCCCAGTCTTTACTACAAAGCTCTGAACATTGATACCAGATAATTTACAAATCAGAGACCCACCCATGACTGCACCTGTGTGAGCCACAATTTATGCCTATTGAAAAAATGTAAAAATTTTACAATGGAATGTGTGAAAAACAAAGGCCTTAACTGGCATTATACCTCCTGGAGACATCCCAGTGTGTGCTGGACTTGATGAGACACACGGAGTCAGTAATGTTATAATACAGAGATTGTTTACATAAAAATCCTATCATAATTGCTTCCTTGTCTATAACATGAGAAACCCTGATAGTTACAAATATGGTAATGGATACAAACATGAAGAAGAAGAAAAGATCCCAACATAAAAGATTACTCTTGTGTACATCAAGCTATGTAAAATGTTTAGTCATGATATTGATTAGAATGAGTGATAAGTGGGGTGTTTTTATTTATAGAAATACAGCATTTACTAATTACTGCTATTTCTATTATTTCTGTCAAACACTTGGGAGTTATATTTTATGACCGAGAGATGGCAGCAAAGGCAAAAAGAAAAACATGAGACTCAAAGGTTAAATGTTAGACTTGAAAAGAATGGAAGTGTTGAAAAAAAAACAGGGTAATTTTATTTTCATGTAAGTAACCAATGAATGCCTCTCATTTGAAAATGGAAATGTTGAATTAAAAATATTAATGATGGGCTTGTTTAGCAAGATTAGTGCTAGGGTTAGGGTTAATTTCCCTCTTGCTGGAAACCATGTACTTTATTAATTTAATGTTAGCTGCTTTGATAAAGGGGGCTTGCCTCCATTTATTCATTAATTCTTTTATTTGTAAAAATGTTTTTCTTCCCTTTTCATCTTAGAGAACTACTGTGTGCGCTATTCCAGGAACACTCAACATCATCTTCTTAAGCAGGCCTAATTACCCCACCCCAACCCCCCCCCAACCTGGCCTCATGCATACTGAACTGCGCTGACCCTTCATTTCTCCACACTCAACAAATCAGAGCAGCCAATCAAGTCCGAGACGGCTGACGTCAGCCATCCTGGATGCCGGCTCCTTTTGTGTGAGCTCTGTGGATAGGGATGTGGGAAAAGACGAAGACTTCCCCCTTCCATCCTTCCATAAAAAAGACTAATGGAGATGTGAAGAGGTCTGGCTTTGTCTTTTTAAAAATACATAACTACACTCCTTTTCTTTGGCTGGCCTTTGTGGATGCAATCTCACTCTGGCCCTCTGGAGTAATTGGTCCAGGAGGGAGTATTCTGAACAGCTCAAGTGTAGGCAGAATGTAGTGTTGGATGGGTGGGGGACTGGCAGGGGTTTCAGGGAGCATTTTGGGTTTTCCAAATGAAGACGAGATTGGTTTTGCGAGCGTGTGATCCTTCAGTTACAAGATCAGATGAAAATGATTTGAGCTTGAAGCTCGGTGAAGCTTCGGTGGAGTGCTGCCATGCAAGCACACAAATTTCACAGTTTGGAAACGCATGAAAATGTGACAAATTAAATATTTGTTTGTCTGGTTGGTTTTGAAGATAGCAAACACCACTGACTGAAGAATGATCGTAACATATATTCAGGTTATGAATAAGACCCAGCCAATAAAGTGGTCATTGCATTCTTGTGCTATACTGACCAAAAAATAAAATGAAATAAAATAAAACATCAAAACAAAAACAACAGATCACATCAGGATTAAGAAACATGATTGAAGGACTCAAAGTCAAATATCAGGAACAATAAAACAATTTCATATTCAATAGTATACTGGCTTCAGCAAACTGACATAATAATATAATAACCTGTCTGGTCATGGGTCTAATTGGATATGATCTATATCTTTAATATATGTTAATTAAATCTGAAGCTCAAATCAAATCCTGTTAAATTTCCTTTCACCTTCCATTTTTTCAAAGTCATGTGTTTTTAACAATAATTCTGTCAAAATGAAACAACATTTCGAACATAACGAATCATTCCAGAAGTAAGTTCTGATAAATTTATACAGTTATTCAGTTAATAGATGGCACTATACAATGGTAAAGGGAATTAGCAAATGGTTTGATTTTAGTAAGATTTTAAATCAGTTTATTGATTTTGATTTGTTTATTCATACATAGAGCTGTGCTGATTAAATTACCATGATAATACACTCATTTATCTTTTTTTCTGAAATGTACACTTCTACATAATGCCACAAATAGCATTTGCCTCCCCTATGGATATGGAGATTACAGACTGTAAAAAAAAAAAAAAAAAACATTTGGTTATTGCAACATAAAACAAGTCAACATTCTGCAAACACAATTCAGAGTAAACAGAACTCCCAGGCACAAAGAAGCGTAACTGAAAATATCAATTTAGTCAGTAATGTGTATTAAAGGAACTGATGTTTTACGTCCTTTATACCTGAAAATATAAACTGATATAACTTAGATTTCCATTTTTGAATAATAAATTACATTAGCTCAAAGCATAATTTTCCAAATAATCTGTAATTGTTAATGTAAATTATGCTGACTTATGAATTTGCATTTTGGATTAAGTGAGAGATTTAGACTTTAAAACTTCACTTTTACCAAGTGAACAAATAGCTCAGCTGATAGAGCAGGTAACACTGCTATACATTAATTACAAGGAGACCTGGGTTAAAATCCAGGCTCCATCTATTTTCCTTTCTGTGATTCATCTTCATTTATTTTCCTAACTGCTTTTTAAATAAATTGAGACAATTTTCAATGAGGACAGCCAGGCAACTCTCCTTTAAAAACACATTTTGGTATAGTTAATCAACACAGACAAAGCCCTTAGCCAGTTAACATTGTTTATTGGGGGAAAATGGTACCAGAGTAAATTCTTAACACACAGTATCATAAATAAAATCTTAGTCCAGTCCTCAACTCTGAACTAAGACAGGTACATATCATTCACACACCTCCCTCTTACGTACAAACACACACACACACACACACACACACACACACACACCTCTTACACAAACACACACACACATCTGAACAGCTCTCAGGGCAACATTATATTGTTTAAACTGGAAAAAATGGCACCACTGCAAATTGGCACCCATCTCACTACAAATCAGCACAGCTGTGAAAAAAAAATGCTTTCAGTGGCAATGCTGTCCTCAAACACAGTGCTGCCCTCAGACACAATTTAAAAGTCAACCACAACTGGTAGTGAACACTGAGCTCCATCACCACCATTCATGACTGTGAGGACAGCCTCTTTCACATCCTTTGTGCAGGATTCTTCAGGGTCAGTAGTCTGTTGGAGACATTGTTTTTCAGGGATAGCGACCCTGAGGATAAATTGGTAGATTAGTAGATTGGTAGATCACTGGTGTTGTAAAGCAGTAAGAACATATTGGTCATCATGGGACACATGGTCAAGGAACACATGTACACCCACCCTATGCTGTATGTCACCTTGGAGGAAAGTGTCAGGTAAATGACCAAATGTGAAAAAGACAAGGATGTCAGTTTGTACTTCCATACTTGCTCATCCATACTTGCTCCTGAAAAAGAATCAATGAGCGCCTATGCAAACTTCGCTCTTGGTAAAACTGTTATTTCATATGATTGACCAGCAGACATTGACCAGAACACACCCCCAAAGCAAAGCTTTGCACTGTGCTAGGCTTCAACACAAAGTACCATGTGAACACACCTTTCTTTCTAATTTCTTATGTGTTGAGTCCTCAAAAATTGCGTGAGAAAAGATGTTCCTCGGCAAACCACAGGCAATACCTCATCTTCTAAAAAATGGGACAGTACAATACATTTTGAGTTGAGTGAACTGGCACCTGAATGTCTGATGCATTCTCCATACAATTCCGTTAAGTATCGTTAAAATGATTTTTTTTTACAGTGCACATAAATGACGTAAATACCTGTTTTGTGACACAATCCCACAAGATGTACAACAATCTTCTTAGAGAAAGAGTTTTCAGCACCGCTGAGAAAAATACTCCCCCACTCCACTAGTGCCTAAAGAGGAACATTCATGAAGCCTCGCCACAGGAACTGAATAGGAACAAGATAGACATATGCTTTATTATTTATTTGATTATTTAACAGGGCTACCAGACACTCACCTGTTACAGAATTAGCTAGAAGCGATATCTCATCTTTAGTCCCTGGACAGGCAATCTGTTTCATTTGCTATTTAAAAATGACACAAGCCTATTTAAATTTGATATTGTTTCCCATTTAATATCTTAGGAATTTTTCTTTTTATTTAATTGAATTAAATTCATGTTTTTATTAAGGTCACTTAAAAGAATGTGTAGCATTGTTGTAGTTGAGCTTATTCTGTAGTATTTTAAATGTTGTTATTTCTTCTGTATTTATTGGAGGCAGTGTTCATTGTATTCTATTTGTGCGGCTTTCTGAAAATGAAATGAGAATATCGTTCTATGTCCATATGTCACCCCTGAGGTGTGCAATACAATGTAGCTCTCCTGAAATAAAAGGACTGAAGTAGCATTCACTGTAACACATGTAGCATAACTGCACCCCTGATGTGGTATGCTACAGTTTAATAAACCACTCTTCACATGGCAGGCTTCCCTGCTCTATCACTGACCTCCAGTAAAGCCATGACTCTAAGGACCCACTGTACTCTGTTCTCCTCCTATTGCCCTGCCATATGCTAAGAAGATGGGGAACGTATCGCCATTTGCATTATTATAGCCCAATTACTGCTGTGCCTTTTTATGAATGAAGAACTTAGTATCTCAGCCGCATACTAAGAAGTTTCTTATTGTATACATCAGCCTAGATGCATAGATCTATATTATCTGTAGTGAAGAAGAATTGCACGCAATGACTATACATATATGCATGACTGTTTATCATTTAATCAAAAAGTTTTGAATGATAAACAGTCATGCATAGATGCATAATTATTGTATGCAATTATTTCTCACTACAGATAATATAGATCTACGCAAAACTGAAACCCATCTGTTAGGTATTCCAAAATCGAAACAATTCGAGTTTCAGTGTTTGAAGTTTCAGAGGGAAATCAATCAAGTCCACTTTCCTCCATGCACACACACCAAGGCTAACTTACTTTTTCCCAGTTACCTGACTTTCCTTGCTAAAGGGTCTAGGCTCCCCTTTAGCAGATCTAAAGGAATAAAAGTACGAGTGGTACATAAATCCTGGTATGGATTATCATCCATACTGTATAATTACATGTGGATATTGTACATGAATGTAGGTTCCAACGATCTATTACATGGAAAGACTTAATAGGGAGATATTACAGGGCAATCACTAGGTCAGCTGTATTTTTCCCATAGCACATGTAGAAAATAAATTCAAAGGCATTATAGATAAAAATCTCCACTCTTTTTGCTGAGACCACACTTTCTTATTTTTCCCCCCAATTCCTGTACCAGGGCTGTTTGGAGGGCCAGCCTTATCAAAGGGCCAGCCTTATCGTGGAGTTCCACTGAGCTGCCCTCTCTCCAGTGGGCTATAGCCTCCCGCTGAAGGTCATTATAAATCTGCAAATGGGTCAGTCAGGCTTGGTATCACTTCAAAGCTCTATTTACGCACCAGGGCGAACCGAAGCTCCCTCAATCACGGGCAGACTTTACAAGTCATCGAGAAGCAGCTCCTCATATGCGTCCAAGTTTAGCTTTCTTAATCCACTGCAGTGATGGAGAGCAGTGGACCATGGAAATTTGGGCCGGGTGCTCGGAGACAGGACTTAGGCAGTGATGGAGCTGCCAGCGAAACTCATAAACATCGCTCTAGTAACAAAACTCTCCATTCTTTCCACACATGATAAAGTGACTAGATAGTGTCATGCGTAGCGGTAAGCTAGAAATGTATCAAATGTATATGTATGCGATCTTTTGCCCTGCTCCATATGGTTGAACAGTGGCTAATACGGAGCGCTTGTTTGAATTTTAAACAATTACTCAGCCTATCTGAATAACCCTAACATTAACCCAGTACTGTAAAACAACCATTGCTATTTCTTAGCCCTAATGTTTGGCTTAACCTTTACTTGTAATGCAATTAAAGAATAAGATACGGTAAAACTTCAGAGATATGAATCATCCCCCAGGATGTGCACTGTTATATGTATAACTGTGAAAGTCATGTTAAAGCCTTCTCAGCAATGCTACACACTCAGCACTGTACATTAATGCGACACTATCAATAAAGCACATTAATGCTACACTGTTAGCACTGCACGTTTACGCTACGCTCTCAGCACTGTACATGCTACGCTCTCTGCATGGCACGTTAATGCTACACACTCAGCACTGTACATTAATGCGACACTATCAATAAAGCACATTAATGCTACACTGTTAGCACTGTACATGCTATGCTGTCTGCATGGCACATTTACGCTACACTCTCAGCACTGTACATGCTACGCTGTCTGCATGGCACATTTACGCTACACACTCAGCACTGTACATGCTACGCTCTCTGCATGGCACATTAATGCTACACTCTCAGCACTGCACATTAATGCACATTTCAGCCCAGGGTGGGGATGGGGAGGGATGCCGGAAGCAGCGAGCATTATGGGGGAGAAGGTATGTGGAAATGTATTACCTGTGTAGAAAAGCAGATTGGATGGATGGAGGTATGTGAGTGAGGGGTCGTCTGAAAATACTTCTCCCAAAATTTTGTTTTAACTCCAGTTCAGTTGAATTAATTTTCAGACAACATTGAATGAATTTGGAAGATTTTTCTTGTGGTGTGGCAAGTTGTATATCGGTACAGACATCTGATCTTGGGCTTGGAGTCCAAGGGGGCAGCGTCATGCCTCACTATTTTGGGTCAGGTGAACCGCCCCAAAGACAACCAGCCAAGAAGACAGCTGAATCTCATACAAATTAGAAACAAAGTAGAAAAATGGCTAACCTAACTAAAACAATAATAACTAGAAATAAAACAAGCAACTCAAATAGAAAACCCAGGAGCTGGACATGATACGTCCAATTAAAAAGAGAGGCCTGACAGCTCTGTGCCACCATGCTTTTAAATCTTAAGCTGTGCCCACTGGGGTACCATGTGCCTTGTATTGTTTCTTGTTACAAATGGCTATATGGTGGAACCCATGCCTGAAACCCAAAGAAAAAGTGTATGGTGGCAGTGGCAAGGAAAAACTCTCAATTTAAGGACGAAACCATGAGCAGAACCTGGTGCCATCTGCATTTGGCTGGCACTGGGCACACTTAATGTATGTATCAATGTATAGGGCAGGAGATAATGGGTGGATTTGAGTGGTGGGAATGTTTTGGCAGCTGATAAAGGTGCATGAAGCAGGAACTCTCGATTATGATACAGGTAAACAGATGCACAGACTAAGAGCGGGCATGTAATGGATGAAAGAAATACACCCTGATAACCTGTCAGTGCATTACTCTTATGTTAGGGCGTTGGCAGTACACATGAACGAAAATGATGATTTAGGTACATGGCAAGTTATTACCAGTGTGGAAAACCGGATTAGAAGGGTAGAGGTATTTGAGTGAGGGGTTTTATTCTAAGAAACTCCAATTACAGTACACTCTCAGAACGGCAAAGTAATGCAACATTAATGCAACATTCTCACATTAATGCACATTAGTGTGACTCTCTGCACAGCGCGTTAATGCTAAACTCTTAGCGCTGCGCATTAATGCCACACAATCTAGGCATTAGTGATGCTCATTACCACTGCACTGTTTTGCACATTGATGGCCGGTAGATGTTTTTTTTTTTTTTTTTCGGCCAGAAGATGTTTAGTGCAAAATGCTATCTACCATGATCTACCTTTGAGTGTACTATAAAATGGCCTCCTTATTTTAACCAGGAGTTCTGTGTTTGCGTTACAGCCTCTTTATTTTCAGTGGGAGCTGTGTTTGTGTGTGGCGTATAATCCTCGGAGCTGCAGTCTGTATCCAACACTTCAGATCCCCACATCGTGGCCTACAAGTGACAGGCACTTAAATCCAAATTTCCTTTGGTGGATGTTGAATAAGTTTCAAAGAAACCCAAATTGAATTTCTGTGGTTGCTTAGTTTTTGGATATAGTGGCCCGCTTCGAACTAAAGGACACAGAGAGAGAATGAGAAATAAACCAAAATAAAATAGAGATGAGTTAGACCTACTTGACCATAGGCAGGAAGACTGATGGAATAAGAAGGAGAAAATATCCGTGCTTAATACACTCTAGAAACAAATACATTCTAGTTTATCAAATCACTAGGATGGCAGCTTACCATTTTATGCAGCTGTTCTGCCTTTCATAGCATCTGCCCTTTGATTTTTAACTCACTTTGTTCCCAGACTACAGACTCTGATAGACACACAGATACTTTATAAACACAAGTTCATGAAGAAAAATGCAAGTTAAATGAAGCAGTGAGAGAGGGACACAGTGGCACACGTGTTTAGCAGTGCTGTCTTTAGAGGGAATAGGTCTGAATGCCCTTAGGCTTGAGTTATGTAAATAAATGACTATACAGTGCATTACAGCTTCCCACACCTGCAACTACCATCACCCTATGAGACGCAGCAGGCACACAGTTACGCCCATAATGTCCACCCTGACATCGAGTCCCATGGGTACAAAATGCTTTGAATTGTTCAAGTATAATATGATTTCGTGAAATAGGTTGACGGAGACTAGGCAGTCCACTAATTTCACAGCACAAGATTCAACTATTCCTTACAAAAGGGAAACAAATATGCATTACAGCTTAACATGAAAATGATAAATAATGTAAACATTTCAAAATGCATCACTGCAATACAGACGATGAGAGGAATCTGTACTCTGGATTCTCATCCTTGTTGCTATGATGGCTGTGTGGTAAATGGGACTGATAGCATTACTATTGATATTAACTAGGCTATGGTTACTATCTAATAAAAGTGATTGGTGATGATATATATAGAACATTAGGCCTGGAGCCAAACTCAGGACTTAACAATGATGTATTTGCTACTTTTGGAGTGCTTGCATGATAAACTTAGCAAACTGCTCATCAAACAGGTGCCTTGGAAATCATGATTCATGCCAGAACTGACCTTTCAGAAAAAGTCACTTGTGCCATGAGAGTTGGGGCAAAACGGCAGAAAACTGAGAGCTAACAGTTTTAAAGTTTGTCTCTGTGTGTACACTAGCCGGTCACTGCAAAGGCATTTCATTTTAAATAAAATGTAATCCACACAATGCACTCAATGAAAGAGCACCCTAATCCACTGAAACACCGGGGCTGGTGCATGTATTAATGTGAAATCTTTGGTAGTTGCAGAGATTATTCACATGTCCTTAGTGATTAAACAAGGAACCCAATAAGCAACAGTCTCCTTTTTCATGAATATTCATAAGCACCTGTCTTCTCTGGAACACACTAGATATTTTTAAATGCAGGGACAGGCTGTGAAAAAAAATAAAGGGGTACTGTATCTTGGCAAACATTTCTCCAGTCTCTGTCCCTGACAGTCATGACTCCTTCCTGTGCTGCAGTGGCCCATGGGAAATAAACCAGGGTTAATGAAACCCAGAGTCACACAGAGGAGCATTAAACCCAGGTTAAGGTACCACTAGAGCCACAGACTTGTGCCAGGTTAGTTAATTAAGGTCACTTAGTTGGAAATTGTTCGTTCAATTGAGACTTTACACTGTTTCAGAATTTGTCAATTGTGAAACTGCTGAAGATAGGCGGCTATAACACCCTGTGCCCCTCTCATGGATCAAATACTTGCAGAGTTCACAAAGTGAGGAAAGGCTTATGACAGCCTACTGCCTCCTGGCCTTATTACTCTTTCAGAGCACTTCCCGTCTCCAGATGCTTTCTGTACATCTGTGATCCGTTACACCACAGGAGCCTGTTTTTACTCAATCACCTCCAACACTCCCCATTCTGCCAGAGCTCTCCGATGTTAAATAGTTAAAAAGTCACTGGCCCACAGCTTACACTGCAATGTTTTGATGTGTAGGTGCAAGTGGCGTAAAAATGTGGAAGAATATTTTAAATAAGAAGATCATGTATACAGACCACAAAACGAAAGCCTGGAAACCTTTAATGTTGTAACTCATGCTGGGGTTACATGCTGTTACTCATATGGTGGTAACATGCTGTTACTCATGCTGAGGTTACATGCTGTTACTCATGTGGTGCTAACATGCTGTTACTCATGTGGTGCTAACATGTTGTTACTCATGCTGAGGTTACATGCTGTTACTCATGTGGTGCTAACATGCTGTTACTCATGCTGAGGTTACATGCTGTTACTCATGCTGAGGTTACATGCTGTTACACATGTGGTGCTAACATGCTGTTACTCATGTGGCGCTAACATGTTGTTACTCATGCTGAGGTTACTTGCTGTTACACATGTGGTGTTTACATGCTGTTACTCATGCTGAGGTTACATGCTGTTACTCATGCTGAGGTTACATGCTGTTACACATGTTGTGTTTACATGCTGTTACTCATGCTGAGGTTACATGCTGTTACTCATGCTGAGGTTACATGCTGTTACACATTTGGTGCTAACATGCTGTTACTCATACTGAGGTTACATGCTGTTACACATGTGGCGCTAACATGCTGTTACTCATGCTGAGGTTACATGCTGTTACACATGTGGTGTTTACATGCTGTTACTCATGCTGAAGTTACATGCTGTTACTCATGCTGAGGTTACATGCTGTTACACATGTGGTGCTAACATGCTGTTACTCATGCTGAGGTTACATGCTGTTACTCATGTGGTGCTAACATGTTGTTACTCATGCTGAGGTTACATGCTGTTACTCATGTGGTGCTAACATGCTGTTACTCATGCTGAGGTTACATGCTGTTACACATGTGGTGCTAACATGCTGTTACACATGTGGTGCTAACATGCTGTTACTCATGTGGCGCTAACATGCTGTTACTCATGTGGTGCTAACATGCTGTTACTCATGTTGCGCTAACATGCTGTTACACATGTGGCGCTAACATGCTGTTGCTCATGCTGAGGTTACTTGCTGTTACACATGTGGTGTTTACATGCTGTTACTCATGCTGAGGTTACATGCTGTTACACATTTGGTGCTAACATGCTGTTACTCATGCTGAGGTTACATGCTGTCACACATGTGGCGCTAACATGCTGTTACTCATGCTGAGGTTACATACTGTTACACATGTGGCGCCACCATGCTGTTACTCATGCTGAGGTTACATGCTGTTACACATGTGGTTCTAACATGCTGTTACACATGTGGTGCTAACATGCTGTTACTCATGCTTAGGTTACATGCTGTTACACATGTGGTGCTAACATGCTGTTACTCATGCTGAGGTTACATGCTGTTACACATGTGGTGCTAACATGCTGTTACTCATGCTGAGGTTACATGCTGTTACTCATGTGGTGCTAACATGTTGTTACTCATGCTGAGGTTACATGCTGTTACTCATGTGGTGCTAACATGCTGTTACTCATGCTGAGGTTACATGCTGTTACACATGTAGCGCTAACATGCTGTTACTCATGCTGAGGTTACATGCTGTTACACATGTGGTGCTAACATGCTGTTACACATATGGCGCTAACATGCTGTTACTCATGTGGTGCTAACATGCTGTTACTCATGCTGAGGTTACATGCTGTTACACATGTGGCGCTAACATGCTGTTACTCATGCTGAGGTTACATGCTGTTACTCATGCTGAGGTTACATGCTGTTACACATGTGGTGCTAACATGCTGTTACTCATGCTGAGGTTACATGCTGTTACACATGTGGCGCTAACATGCTATTACTCATGCTGAGGTTACATGCTGTTACACATGTGGCGCTAACATGCCGTTACTCATGCTGAGGTTACATGCTGTTACACATGTGGTGCTAACATGCTGTTACTCATGCTGAGGTTACATGCTGTTACACATGTGGTGCTAACATGCTGTTACTCATGCTGAGGTTACATGCTGTTACACATGTGGTGCTAACATGCTGTTACACATGTGGCGCTAACATGCTGTTACTCATGCTGAGGTTACATGCTGTCACACATGTGGCGCTAACATGCTGTTACTCATGCTGAGGTTACATGCTGTTACACATGTGGCGCTAACATGCTGTTACTCATGCTGAGGTTACATGCTGTTACTCATGTGGTGCTAACATGCTGTTACTCATGCTGAGGTTACATGCTGTTACTCATGTGGTGCTAACATGCTGTTACTCATGCTGAGGTTACATGCTGTTACACATGTGGCGCTAACATGCTGTTACTCATGCTGAGGTTACATGCTGTTACTCATGCTGAGGTTACATGCTGTTACACATGTGGTGCTAACATGCTGTTACTCATGCTGAGGTTACATGCTGTTACACATGTGGCGCTAACATGCTGTTACTCATGCTGAGGTTACATGCTGTTACACATGTGGCGCTAACATGCTGTTACTCATGCTGAGGTTACATGCTGTTACTCATGCTGAGGTTACATGCTGTTACACATGTGGCGCTAACATGCTGTTA
This sequence comes from Albula glossodonta, assembly GCA_019788955.1. Lineage (NCBI taxonomy): Eukaryota > Metazoa > Chordata > Actinopteri > Albuliformes > Albulidae > Albula > Albula glossodonta. The sequence continues at coordinate 1,821,527 of JAFBMS010000078.1, forward strand.
CTCATGCTGAGGTTACATGCTGTTACACATGTGGCGCTAACATGCTGTTACTCATGCTGAGGTTACATGCTGTTACACATGTGGTGCTAACATGCTGTTACTCATGTTGTGCTAACATGCTGTTACTCATGTGGTGCTAACATGCTGTTACTCATGTTGTGCTAACATGCTGTTACTCATGCTGAGGTTACATGCTGTTACTCATGTGGTGCTAACATGCTGTTACTCATGCTGAGGTTATATGCTGTTACTCATGTGGCGCTAACATGCTGTTTCTCATTTAGCATTAACATGCTGTTACTCATGTTGGTAATATGCTAATCAAAAAGTGAAATGTTTATTGACTGCCAGAACCACAGTGCGCACTTACACCTGTGCCAGAATTATGTTCAGCTAGCCTCACTGTAAGAACTGCATACTCACACAATCTCAAATCTATCCCAAAGCCCTAACCATCCTGTGTGGATGGGTGAACAGGTTGCACTTCACATCTAGTTAGAGGAATTCATATTCAGTGTCTGGTTTCAGCCACTTACACACATAAAAATGGGAACTGGGGAAATTGAATTTGCTGTACAGCTGTGTGATTATATGCCCGTGCAGAGCATGGCAGTGTTAACAAGAGGGGCTGGCTCACGTCTACTGCCATAATACCCTGGAAATGATCAGAGGAAGGAGAAGCTAGGTCAAAGCTGTTTAATTATTTATTTTTCAGAAATATATCCACTAGCAGATCTTATCCATCTGTTTTTTTTTTTTTTTTTTTTTGCACACAAAATAAGAGTGTGCCAATGTTTCAATAAACGAACAGTAAATTATTTACAGGGAACACAATGTCTTAATGTGCCTCGGTCCTAATGTGTAAAGGTCTGCGTGATGGAGGTGAAATCACTCTGATGAATGAAAGTGGAGGGGTTTTAAAAAAAATGTTTTCTGCACACAGCAATAGGACAGATGTTTATTTTTACGAGGGCAGAGGAGTAATGAAATTACATGAGCAAGACCTTTTTTTCCCTCTTGACTGAAAAAGATCTGAAGATTGAAGAAAGATCTTATAAATTCACTTGTTAGCAAAATGGTATGCAATAAAACACAATATAGTTTAAAATAATGCATTTGAATCAACTGAAAACAAAAAAAAAATGAAAAAAACTTGTTTTTCACAGTTTCTACTTGCTCCTGAAGTTCTTGCTTTTTCACAAAGTTACACTTTACTGGGGGTTTACCCTTTAAAATGTACAAGGATTTGGCATATTTAATTCTGTACAATTGATTACAATTTGGAGTCCAGGTAGACATTTATCCAGAGTAATCAGAGTGTGTTCACAGCTGTGTAAAACTGGTAATCTAAATGAGAAACGCCTAACTTAACATTTTGTGATCTTTTGACCCTACTTCTCAATCCAAAATTACTATATCTGTGTAACCCTGAACCCCTAAAGCTTCTGAAACCAAAATAACCTTCATTGACTGATATAGTCTTGATGTGATTTCACACAAATGTGTTTGTTTTTAAGCTGAGGTCAACATATGGGGCTTAGGAAGTAAATTGCTTTTGAAGCTTTTTATAGCGGTTGGAGGCCATCTCGTTTATTGCCGCGAAGATGGCGAGTTTGACCGTGGGTAGGCCCAGTTGTGCAGCGGTTGGTGCGCTGCCTGACTGAACATAGATACAGTGGTTGATTTACGGTCTTTCTGTTCGACATTAACCTGAAATCTCTGCTGAAATACGTATTACTGATGACATGGAATGTAATTGCTAATTTTATGCCTCGGCAACCGCATTTTTTCTTTTTCTCATCCTCCCCAAATGTGAGAGTTATTCATCCTTCCCTTTCATGCTGGCCATTTCCAGAGGCTCTCAGGCATGTGTCGTTTCCGAATGTGACAGTAATTCAACCAGTCAATTACAATCTATGCATCCATGCTTCAAAAAACCCCAATGGCCAAGGGGAATAGGTTGTTTCAATAAACACCAAATGACACACAAATGAAAAAACAATCACACAAACATAACATAGTGATTAATTTTAAAAAATGAATGATAAGAAAGAAAATGAATGGAGGTACTGAAGGATGGTGGAGTGTCAGTGGAGGGCAGGGTTTTCCTCCAATCAGAGTTGTCAGATGGAGAATGGGTGTCATCACTGTCCTCCCTATAGAGACAAATGCACATTTATGACTAAACAGAATACATCATATACAGAAATAAATATACATGTCCAAAAAGTTCAATAGTAGTTCAGCTTTAATGTTGGTATGAATATTATAGACTATCCCTTTAAGTATCACAACAAAATGCATAATAAATAGCTGATTATCCATGAGTTTTACTGCCCCGTATTGTCTGAAAGAAAAAAAAAATAGTGAATAGCGACAAACATAGTTTTACAGCACTATAGCCTATCCATCTCATTCAAGCTCTGTACATTCTGTGCAGATTTCTATCAGACAAAGATTTGCCTGCAACTCAATTACTCATTGGCTATTTACACATGCATACGCATGCATTCCAGTCTGCAAACGCAGTGATTTTTGCTGTCTTTCCGTCATCGGAATATGACATAGTATACCTTGTTAGAAAGGGTAGGAAACCATGTTTAAAAATATATTTTAAATTTTTTCTCACTCTAATTATGTAGCAATGCATTTACGATTCGTCAACAAGTAGTTGAAGACGAAGTTCTCTAGAGAGTAAGTCTGTACACCCTACAGACCACACACAGTACACTAGAAGAGCCAGTGACTATTTTATACCCTACAGACCACACGCACTACTCTAGAAGAGCCAGTGACTATTTTACACACTACAGACCACACACAGTACTCCAAGAGAGCCAGTGACTATTTCACACACTACAGGCCACGTACAGTTCTCCAGGAGAGCTAGTAAGTAATGTACACCCTACAGACCACACACAGTACTCCAGAGCCAATGACTATTTTACAAACTACAGGTCACGTACAGTACTACAGGAGAGTGTGTGAGTATTTTACACACTACAGACCACACACAGTACTCCAGGAGAGCCTACAGATTTGATATTTATTATCTATTCGATTAAAAAATGGCTATTTGCCTTTAGGCTCAAAACAGCTGAGTGCACAATAAATAAATGGAATGACATACCATTCAAGAATACACACAATAAATATACATAAAGTTAAGAAAATACATTCAATGGAAGGTTCAGGTTCAGTGCCAATCAATATCTAATGTCTGTCTCTTAGAAGTATTGAGCTGAGTGATTGCAGTGAGTATGAAAGAGTACTCAAAACAGTTCTTTTTAATGTATGGAATCTTAAATCTGCAACCTGAGGGAAGCACCTCAAAGGCACAGTAGAGGGGGTGAGAGATCTTCTCTGCCATTCTGTTCACTGCCTTAAAATAATGGTGAGATAGTGGTGCTTGTTGTTGTCGGGTAATTTTGCTTCCCTGGGTGCCGATTATCTGAAGTTTCAGTTTATTTGTTTCAGTAGGATAGCTGAACCGGGAGACCAGGTTGAAAGTCAGAACTCTTTCCACCAGGGCTTGGAAGACTTATGCGAGGATGTACCTGCTCACACTGAAGCTCCTTAGCAGCCATAAAGGACAGAAGAGTTGCTGAGCTCTTTCAAAAACATAATCCACATGGATTGAGAAGGAGAGGCTTCGTTCAATTTAAATCTCCAGGTACTTAAAATTTGTGAGCTGTTTCACTTCCTGCCCCATTATGATACAAATTCATTGGGTATATTTCTGTGGTACACACAGTGGTGCAGGAAAGAGCCCAACTGGAGAAGTGGTGCATTTTGGGTATCAGTGAGAGGAGCTGATACAGCATTAGCCCAGCCAGATGTCCAAACCCTCGAGCCTCTCCGACATGTTTATGGTCCTACAGTAGCCAGCAAGTAAAATTCTTGCTCTGTTCATGGAACATTGCTGCCAGAATGTGACAGGAACCATTAAAGAAGGTTTTACATGATTGGCTGGGCCTGCTGTGCCACTTTATTACATTAGGAGCCAATAAACTACTGGCTCCAGGCAGAGTGAGTTCATACATTTCTCAGTTATTAAACGCTCAACTCTTGGACCAAGCAAACTACTGGTTGCAATATCTTAATAGAGGTTCATATTAATAATCATTACGTACAGCTTCAGGGGTTTATTTATAAAACCTTCCATCTGTGTTTTTCCCTGTTGCAGTATTGACTGTTCCTGCAGTGTTTACAGTAGTTCTGTTACCATGTTAACAACGAAAAGTCCAGAATCTCGTGGGTGGGTACAATTCTAAGCCATAAATAGGAGAGATTGGGTAAGGGTCAGGGTTAGGATGCTACCTCACTTGCCATACTTATTTGGATTTGTTTGAGTGTGTGGGTGTGGGTGTGTGTGTGAGTGTGAGTGTGAGTATTCGCTTCCATAAATGAGTGTGTGCAGGCTTGTTAGAATGAGAGAGAGAGAGAGAGAGAGGGAACATAGATTAAATGTATCTGAGCAGTCTTCTGAAAAATCAGCCTGTATTTGATTTGATTAGCATCTGTGGCTACACGTATTGGTTAACTGAACTGATATTTGCCAGTCTTGGCCAGGTATTCATCCTGATAATGAGCATGGGCAAGAGAAGGGCATAAGGTCTATTTTTAAGATGGACATTCTGTAGATTGTGCTATACCAGACATTCGGTTCCTCCTAGTATATGCATATGTGTGGAAATAAAGGATAAATATGAGAGTGTACAGTACATTTCCAGAGTAAACAGCATGGGTGGAGGGAATAAAGCAAATGTGTGCAGTATCAGCCACCTGTGCTCAACTCCGCTGTTAATTAAAGTCACTCCAGGAACGTGATAAAGAGCTCTTCAGCAGACCAGCAAGGTCTCAGAAAATGACTGCTGAATTCCTTAACCAAGTGTGTACCTCTCTCCATCCATCTGTTAATTTACACCTCCATCCCTGTGTACAATGAACTCTGCTATCTCCTCCATGAGGAATGAAACCTTGGGCTTTTTAAGGCTTAAGCCCCTCCACCTAGGACCATACCAGCTGCTAGTTTAAAATATACAATTCATTCAAGCAGCATAACTAACAATCAATGGCGGTATTATACACATTTCCCATCATATACATTATTACAATTATTTCTACAAGCATTACTTTGATTTATACACAGTTATTCAACTTTTACTGCTGCAAACAATTAACAATGGTGTCGCCCATCCCAGCTCGACACCACACATGTGCTACAGGTACTACTAAGCATCCATTTAGGCCTGCGTATACCTCTCTCCCTCCCTGTTTATACTCCACTATAGCCCTGTGTATACCGCTCTTTAGCCCATGTATACCTCTCTCCATCCCTGTGTATATTCCACTATAGCCCTGTGCTTACCCCACAAATGCCCTGTGTATACCACTCTTTAGCCCATGTATACCTCTCTGCATCCCTGCGTATACCTCTCTATAGCCCTGTGTGTACCTCTGTATAGCCCAATGTATACCTCTCTGCATCCCTTTGTATACCTCTCTATAGCCCTGTGTGTACCCCTGTAAAGCCCCATGTATACCTCTCTCCATCCCTGTGTATATTCCACTATAGCCCTGTGCTTACCCCACAAATGCCCTGTGTATACCACTCTTTAGCCCATGTATACCTCTCTGCATCCCTGCGTATACCTCTCTATAGCCCTGTGTGTACCCCTGTATAGCCCCATGTATACCTCTCTCCATCCCTGTGTATACCTCTCTATAGCCCTGTGTGTACCCCTGTATAGCCCCATGTATACCTCTCTGCATCCCTGCGTATACCTCTCTATAGCCCTGTGTGTACCCCTGTATAGCCCAATGTATACCTCTCTGCATCCCTGTGTATACCTCTCTATAGCCCTGTGTGTACCCCTGTATAGCCCCATGTATACCTCTCTGCATCCCTGTGTATACCTCTCTATAGCCCTGTGTGTACCCCTGTATAGCCCCATGTATACCTCTCTGCATCCCTGTGTATACCTCTCTATAGCCCTGTGTGTACCCCTGTATAGCCCCATGTATACCTCTCTCCATCCCTGTGTATATTCCACTACAGCCCTGTGCTTACCCCACAAATGCCCTGTGTATACCACTCTTTAGCCCATGTATACCTCTCTGCATCCCTGCGTATACCTCTCTATAGCCCTGCATATACCTCTCTCCATCCCTGTGTATACCTCTCTATAGCCCCATGTATACCTCTCTCCATCCCTGTGTATACCTCTCTATAGCCCTGTGTGTACCGCTCTCTATCCCATCCCATAATCTCTCCCTTTATCTATTTCTTTGTACCTCTGCCTTATTCATTCTCCTTCCAACAACCCATCAGTTCTCTATAGGTTATGTTTACTGGTAAAGAATCTGTAACCTTTTCATTTTATCAACATTGTTCCTTTGACATTTAAGTTAAATTAGTGGTACAGTATTAATTCTGTTTGTGTCATGTGGAAATATTGTTTTACAGTGGTGGACCTGAAGTCTCCGTCACTTTTTCTCCAAGGATGAAGAGATTTATGCATCATAACGCCCCCCTTCAGCTCCCACTGCAGTGTATAATGATGGTAAGAGAATTAGGGGGCTTCGCCTGCCGCCAGAAGAGTGCTCTTTTCACCCTATAACCCTTTTGCATCATCCTATCACTTCTAAAATTGCCGTGAGCAGCACTGTTTCCGTGACAGTGGGAGGGTGGAGATTTACTCGCTGGCAGGATGCCTTGAACGTAGCGGGCGATGCTTGATCCGTGATCATGACCTTCAGCGGCAGGCCACAGGGACTGCGGGGCTCACATAATCAGCCAGTGGCCATGGCTTTGCAAAATAGTTTATTTCTTATTTTTGCTGAAAACACAAAGACTCTCAAAGGGGAAATTTATTTATTTTACTTGGAGGGGTGACCCCGGGAGGAGACACCTGCTGAGATCTTTATTCATGATGAGATACTTAGGCCGTCCTGGTAGAATTTATTACAGGAACAATGGTAGACGAGCTTCTGTTTTGCCCTTGAAGAACATGTAAATATGATGACAACTGTTATAGGACACCCTGGCTAAAAGTAACAGCAATGAGACCCATTCTCCTTGCTTAGATCAGTACAGCAAATATTTGCTCTGTCAATATGTATGGCTCAGTCACGTGCATAAACCATTACAGATATATAAACATTCTTCTCAGTTATGAATGTACACTGAATTGTTTCAACTATGTTAGCCATATGGGCTTATCCTGTACTCTCAGGCTAACCACCTTGCTGATGCTAATCACACTGCTTAAGCTAACCACACTACCCATTTTCTAGAGACTCTGAATAAGTTATTAATACTGCATTTAATTTGTAATGCACTTTTCATCTAAAAATAGGCTCCAAGTGCTACAAGTGAGTACATTAACACAAACAAAACAAAGGGACACAAATAAACAGACCATTAAAATGCTAAAAATTATAGTTTTAAGACGAGGCTTTCTTGTGGAGAAATGTTTTAGGCTGGTTGTAAAACAGCCCCGGGTCCATGGTGCCTCCAGATGGTCAGCGAGTGCATTCCAGCCGTGGGGGGCAGTTGCGCAGAAGGCCTGATCCCCCATGGAGCGAAGCTTGGTCCTGCAAGCATTGAGGAGGAGGGTGTTGATTGATCTTAGGTTACGGGAGGAGTTTTATGGTGTGAGCAGAACCTTGGGATATGAGGGGCCACAACAGGAATGCATTTGACTGTCAACAGGAGGATTTTGAATACGATCCCGTAAGAAACAGGCCGCCAGCGCAAAGACACCAAGACAGGAGTGATATAGTGGTGTTTTCTCACCGTCTGCAAGATCCTTGCAGCACTGTTTTGGATACATTAGCGCTTCTGGAGACAAATGGTACAAAATGGGACCAAGGACAGATCCTTGTGGAACACCACAGGTGACAGAGTGGATGTTGGACTTGGTACCGCTTAGTGTGAGATAGTCTGTCCTATCTGAAAGGTGAAAATAAAGCCAGTTCAGATCAGATCTAGACAGCCCAATAGTGTCCTGGAGACGTTTCAAGAGGATGGAGTGATCGATGGTGACAAACGCTGTGCTTAGGTCTAGGAGAATCTGGAGCCATGAGGAGCCTGCATCATCCATCATCAATAGATCATTGGTGACCCTCAGTACAGCTTTCTCAGTACTGCGGCCTGGCTGGAAACCTGACTGAAACCCTTCAAACAGGTTACTGAAACTGAGATGGTCTTGAAGCTGCATGGCAACCACTTTTTCCAACAAGAAGGGGGGGTGATAATAGCAGGCTTGAATGCAGGTGGAACACTGCCAGATTGGAGGGACTGATTTACAATTTGTGTGACCAGGGGACTGAGAGCAGGGGTGGAGGATTTGAGTCAGGGCAGTTGGATAAGGGGATGCCTAGTGTTTCTATAATTTCTCTGCTCACACCTTTCACGTCATGCAGCAGCATGTCTCTTTCCTCCACAGTGAATCTGTTTTTCCACTTAAGACACAGCACTGTTAAAATAGCAATAAGCCATTGCACAAACCTTATCCTTTTGTAAAAGCAATGAAACATGACACTCTGGTTTATAGCCTGTTACACACAGATCACACCTTGTTTAATTTGGCTCATTCATCCATCGTCTTGAGATGTTGCATCAAGTTTTGCGCACAAGGACATCCCCCGTTGAAATAATGAAGTGGCTTTGTCACTGCCATGGCTTAATCATGTAAGATGATGACAGGCATTGTGCATAGCATGTAAGACTGTCAAAATTGTGTGCTATGTATTTTGTGACACACGAGACGTTAACCTGACCTTAAAAATATTTTAAATTTTCTATTAACCTTGATAACTATTGTTGGGGCTTCATGCTAATTGTGTATTCTCATGTCAAAAATACGTGGCTAAGGTGCTTACCATTTATTTGCAAAGTTGAAGATGAAAATAGAAACCATATTCTGACCTTCATGTTCCATTTACATGGACTAGTATGTACTAGTGATTTTAATGAATTCAATTTAATAAAGTTTTATTCGTATAGCGCTTTTTACAACAAGTTGTCACAAATCAGCTTTACAAATGATCCCTGAAACCCCCTCACAGCAAACCAAGGCAACAGTGGCAAGGAAAAACTGCCTGACAAACGAGAAGAAACCTTGAGCAGAAACTGGCTCAAAGGCGGATCCCATCAGCTTCAGGCTGGCACACAGTGAACAATGCGTAAACAAAAGAGTGGAGATGGCTGACAGGAATCTTACTGACTAAATGATAATTGAAATAATAACAGGAACATCAATTACAATCAACAGTGATAGTAACAGTTTAGGTAGAATAACTAGATTTGTTGTAGAACAATACATAGGGTAGGCAGGGTCCAGTTCTTGGCATAAGGAGGGTGGGACGGGCGGGACGGGTGGGACAGGTAGCTGAGCCAGGGCTGGGCTGTTGTGTTTGGGCTTCAGATCCAGGTAGGGGCCCAGAGCAGGGGAGGAAAGCAAAGTAAGGCCCCAAATTAGGGTTTATAAATGTATATTACAAAACAGTGCATCAGATTTTGCTAACACAGGCACTGGAATTATTGCAGTTCCACTTCTGGGTTTCAAAGGCACAATACACGACCTTGTGAAATGATTATTGGGGAGACCATTGAATATTCAGACACCAGAAATTGGGCTGCAATACGTTCACAGCCGACCCCACCTCTATCACCTGCACAAATGAACCACCACCAGGTCATGAATGGCAACAGCAGACAGGGACACAATGAACCAAGTGACCATTACAGAGGGATGTTTTCCATGCACTCTATGATAAAATTGCAGAGGCTTCGGATTGGCCTCCCAGGTTTTTGGCATATGTCTCAATAAAATTCCATTAATCACTGTGCTGGAACAGCCAGAGGAGACAGCCATCCACTACTGGAGGGGCCATGTGATCACAGTCACCTTGGTAATGTGCATTAGCTCTTGCTCCCAAAAGAAAGGCATACTCAGGGCCAACTAATTAGTGTGTTTAGAAGAGATGGATTTCATGAGAAAATAAACCACACACATTCACGTTAGTTCACTGAGTGCTTATTGACATGCTCCGAGTCTGCTGAGCACCATGAGTATGTATTGTATTTGTCAGAGGACAAAATTGTAGGCAAATTGTTTTCCTGGCATCTATTTCTTAAGTTGTGTTAAAAGTGGCATTCAGATTGTATAAGCCGTTCTCTAATACTGGATAATTAAAGTGATAGTGCTCATTTCAATTCAGAGAAAATCCATTCCATCTAAACTTGGGCTGATTGACAGAAATAATTAGACGCATAATGAGAGCTAGAATGCCACCAGCTAATTAGTCACAAAGGGACATTAAAGCCAATTTTTCAGCACTGATGATAGTAACCTCCATTAGATGTGTACGCAAACAAACATTGAGCCATCACTCACAAGGCCCGCTCTCCTCCTCCTGGTTTTCATTCTCTTGTAATAACTATTGTGGTGGAAAATGTACCACTGCAAAAGGTCAGCATTGGCTGCTTGAATAAATTAAACCCCAGTTTTTGTAGCACTAATAGTGCCAATCATAGTAATAGTACAAGCAGTTGTAGTAGGTGTAATAGTAACTGTGACTGTAATTGTAATAGAAGTTTTTGTAGGTGTAATAGTGCCGATCATAGTAATTGTAATAGAAGTTTTTGTAGGTGTAATAGTGCCGATCATAGTAATTGTAATAGAAGTTGTAGTAGCATTAATAGTGCCGATCATAGTAATTGTAATAGATGTTGTAGTAGCATTAATAGTGCCGATCATAGTAATTGTAATAGAAGTTGTAGTAGCATTAATAGTGCCGATCATAGTAATTGTAATAGAAGTTGTTGTAGGTGTAATAGTGCCGATCATAGTAATTGTAATAGAAGTTGTTGTAGGTGTAATAGTGCCGATCATAGTAATTGTAATAGAAGTTGTTGTAGGTGTAATAGTGCCGATCATAGTAATTGTAATAGAAGTTGTTGTAGGTGTAATAGTGCCGATCATAGTAATTGTAATAGATGTTGTAGTAGCATTAATAGTGCCGATCATAGTAATTGTAATAGAAGTTGTAGTAGCATTAATAGTGCCGATCATAGTAATTGTAATAGAAGTTGTTGTAGCACTAATAGTGCCGATCATAGTAATTGTAATAGAAGTTGTTGTAGGTGTAATAGTGCCGATCATAGTAATTGTAATAGAAGTTGTAGTAGGTGTAATAGTGCCGATCATAGTAATTGTAATAGATGTTGTAGTAGGTGTAATAGTAACTGTGACTGTAATTGTAATAGAAGTTTTTGTAGCACTAATAGTGCCGATCATAGTAATTGTAATAGAAGTTGTTGTAGGTGTAATAGTGCCGATCATAGTAATTGTAATAGATGTTGTAGTAGCACTAATAGTGCCGATCATAGTAATTGTAATAGATGTTGTAGTAGCATTAATAGTGCCGATCATAGTAATTGTAATAGAAGTTGTTGTAGGTGTAATAGTGCCGATCATAGTAATTGTAATAGAAGTTGTTGTAGGTGTAATAGTGCCGATCATAGTAATTGTAATAGAAGTTGTAGTAGGTGTAATAGTGCCGATCATAGTAATTGTAATAGATGTTGTAGTAGGTGTAATAGTAACTGTGACTGTAATTGTAATAGAAGTTTTTGTAGCACTAATAGTGCCGATCATAGTAATTGTAATAGAAGTTGTTGTAGGTGTAATAGTGCCGATCATAGTAATTGTAATAGATGTTGTAGTAGCACTAATAGTGCCGATCATAGTAATTGTAATAGAAGTTGTTGTAGGTGTAATAGTGCCGATCATAGTAATTGTAATAGAAGTTTTTGTAGCACTAATAGTGCCGATCATAGTAATTGTAATAGAAGTTGTTGTAGCAGTAATAGTAACTGTGACTGTAATTGTAATAGAAGTGCTAGGAGTGACACTACAGTACGTCATACTTCAGCACAACTTAAAATGATAACAGCTACTATTGTTCCCTCATGGTTATTATGATGATTATGATTATATATCTATTTCAATTTTACTCAGCGCCATTAAGAGCATGTAAATTTATAAATGTATCCCATGCGTGTAGCTAGATGTTAATAGATTCAACAGAGATCGATTCCTCTTGGGTACACCCACACTGTTTATTGGGCTCTGAAACCACAGAGGTCGTCGCTAATGGGAGAGACCTGTTCCCAAGAGGTACATCACTGCAATGTGGTGTCTCACAACGGAAGTTTAGAAAAATGGAAGGAACCTTGTGAAACCTCACAGAGCACAGTGCCGCGTACTGTAGCCATCGCAACAAAGATGTGATCACCCTTTGGTTTAATGGGGTATCATTTTGGGCTGAGTTTATTGCTGGTTCAATGCAGGTTCTTTGGGGAATTCTGGGTAGATCTCCAATTGGTGTGTCCCAGGGGACACAGTGTTGTGTATGTCCTTAAACCAGAGGGTTTCAGCACTGTAAAAGATACACAGGGTACCAAAGCAGCTATCATGTTATTTACCAAATATGGTGGCCTGAATTTCCCCCTGTGGAAGGCGATGCTGTTAAAAGAATCACAGCACTCTGTTCGCAAGTAAAAGCAGAAGAGAAATGTCTGATCACAGCTGGGCACCATGGTACTGTTTCCATATGTTGTGTCCGCGTGTTTATGATCTACCTTCAGTGGGTGTGTTGTGTTTGTGTGTTTATGTTATGATCTATGTACAGTGAGTGTGTCGTATTTGTGTGTTTAAGATCGGTGTTCAGTGTGTGCGTCATGTTTGCATGTTTATGACCTGTGCTCAGTGCATGTGTAAACTGCACCAACCTTAACCCTGCAGCAAACTGCGCTGCATTGTCTGTTATCCCACAGCCCATAAAATGCATTGCATTGTTTGTAATCACATAGCCCATAAAACCCTGTCCAGTGTCAAGGGGTTTGACTGGCAAAATTGATGATTCCAATCTTACAACACAGCACACAATATATTAATTCATAATGATAAATCCCACTGCAATGGACTCATTAATGTATTTCCTAGTTTGTGTTAATAATACAAAAACAATGACTGAAGCATACCTAACTGCTTATTCCTGTTTATAGCAACCTATATAACACTGTTATTAATGAGACATTATGTAGAGGTACTTTATCTAAATATTTGAAGGCCTTGTGACAACCACTATATAGGAAATATGAATCTGTCCACATGACCTTTATTGCATTTTTGTCTCACGGTATACAACATCAAAGTGATTTTTCACAGTTATAAACATGCAGAAGCTCTGCCGTGCAAAATGAAACATAATGATCTGTATTGTGTGTTGCTTGTTTTGCATTATTTATATTTTATTAATGAGTCATGTTATGAATATCCTTGTAATTTATTATGTGCAGGTATTTCATAAAAGTTTTACTGCTATTATTTTTTCAACAGTGCTTGCAAATTTAATAGCCCATATTAGCTCCATATTCATTTTTCCCCATTCGTCAAAAGATATGAGAATCCCCTCACTTTGGCAACTAATTATAAAATCCAAGCAACAGAATGAGCATAAATCACTTTAAAGAAAAAAATCTTACAATGCCTGCCACACAATGAAAGCTTTTCTGTTGTTTTAGTTCGATGTATTTATTTTCTTTGTGCTGTAAAAACATAACAGGGAGAAACGAGTGGCCCAGCAAATCCATTATCAAGGGCCACAAAATAACAATAACACGCCCACATTATTGTCCTCATTCCTGCAATTACTGCAGTAATGACAGCTGGCTCTAATGAGGCTGCCATCATTGGAAAACATTGAGTTGCTTTTCTAAATATGAACATACATCTATTAGAAATGGGAGCATTTAGCCCTAAAACCAAGCTGTTTTTTTTTCCTTTCTCTGCATATGATTTGGATATTCATGAAGCGCATTGGGAAAAGGCAAACAATGTAAGATATCATTATACACAGAGATAGAACAAATCTATTACTCACAAAGGTAGAGGAGGGGGCTGAGATGGACGTAGGTGTAGGGGCGGAAGGTTAGGAAGTAAAAACAGCATCTATTTTTATTTTATTTGCACTCTTTTTGTTATGCCTTAAATACAAATGAACACTCTCATTCCCATCTTTTCACTGCCGGACCTGTATTCTTATCTGATACAGTCCAAGGCTACGACACTTTTAAACAGAAAAAAACTACACATAAGTACCAAGACTGTGACTTCTCTTTGGTCTCGTCTCTTCCATCTTGGTCTCTCTGCCCAATCACCAACTCCCCTGCTGTGTAAAATGTGTCTAGTTAGCGTTAATTCCACCTGTGCTAAGTCAATTGCAAGGTAGACTGTGAAGGTTGTAGAGTTACGAGCTCCTTAAATAGGATTAAAGCCGGTGAGGATATTGAACGCATCAGATAGGCTTTCCCCTTGCTCAGAGCCCTCCTGACTGGGTTACTGTTTGGGAAAACAGACATAAACATAAGCCGTTGGTGCCCCACCATTCCCAAATTCACATTTCCAACAGGTTCTGCTTTCTTAGTAACACACCTGCAGAGAAACCTGTCAGTATTACCGCTTGATCTTGTTTTGTTTTGGTTTTTCTGTTTTCCTGTCCATGTGCTTTTGTTTTCATTCCCCTTTGTGTCTGCCCCGCCCTCCTTGTTCCCTGCCCAGTTGATTGCTCATTTGTTTCACCTGCCCTGTTGTTCACCTGTGTCTCGTTTGCTCGTTAGTCTGTGTATTTAAACCCTGCTTTTTCTTTGTTCTGTGCGAGTTTGTCTCTGTTTTGTTTGATCAGTTACGCTACGACCCTTTTGCTCCTGTTCTGTCTGCCCGTTTTTGATTCCTGCCTGTTTACCCGTTTTCTGTTTTTGGATTGTGTTCTTGCCTTGTTTGCTGTGTCTGCCTGGTTACCACTTTGCCTGTTTTTCCCAACTACGTCTTTGAATTGTGTTTTTGCCCTGGTTGCCATGATTTCCTGGTTTTGACCCTGTGCCTGTTTTTTGACCCTACTTTTTGACTTGTGGCAATAAACTTTGGTTTATTTTTACTCCTGTCTGCTTTTGAGTTCAAACTGTGACAAAACCTGTGAAAAGAACACTGATAATTGGTAACCCTGTTCTGAGAGGCATGAAAGTAGACACCCCAATGTCCACAGTGAACTGCATTCCTGGGTCCAGAACAACTGACATGGAGTCAAAATTGAAAGTGCTGGTTAAAAATAAATGTATAGTGGATATAAAAAGTCTAAACAGCCTTATGAAATTGCAGGTTTTAGAAATCTAGAGACAGACATAAAAATGTAAATGTCAGACTTTTTCCACCTGTAATGTGCTCTTGCATCAAACAAAAATCCAGAGACAAAAAAATGGACTTAATTAGTAGGTGAATTTTTTTAAATTAAATTTATTAAAGGTGAACAGCATGACAGCTGTAATTTTATTCGTTTGAAATTTGGTACCTGAAATGACACCATTATATTAATTTTTAATTCCAGTACCAAAACTGAGGCATTCCAAAACTTGCACATTATTTTATGTATGTTTTTAATACTTCAAGTTCATTTTGTGACTGTACGCAAAGCTGCATTCATCACGAACTTTAAAAACACGGAAAACCCCTATGCTTACATCTTGTGTCTATGCATTGCAAACATCTGTGTCTAAATAAATTGGTAAGCATATTCTGAAGGTGTTCTGAAATGACAATACACAGGGATACATGGCATAATATGGACAAGCAGGCAGAGCATCATTTATCCTCAGCACATCTACTGAGCACTGGAAAATGTCCTCTCAGACCTGTGTGCGTTGGAGTATAATGGCTGGGAGCTTCTGCAGCCCGTTGCTGGCCATGGCCTGCATTCCCCAAGATGGAGCTTGAAATTTAAAAGATCTGAAGTTGATCTTGCGGGGGGGGGGGAAGGGGGTTAAATGTCTAAGGTGCAGACAGATTCGCTGATTGCAGATAATGTTCTGGAGCACTCGTAAATTACAGCGGTCTCCTATGTTTCTTATTTTTATGCCCAGACCTTTTAGAGAGACAGTCCCCCCAATAATGATATTTGACAAGATGAGAAGAAAATGGCAAAAGGCAGCATTGAACCTGGGGGAAAGGCTTGCATGGGCACAGACAGCTGAACCTTTATAATGCTGGGGTTTACACGCGGGTCACCCACACGGGCAGTGCACCAAGGTGCCACTCACCCCCACCCCCCCCCCAAACCCCCCGGACAGGCCCTCTTATTGCACACATCACTGAGGTCTGTGTGCAGGACAGGCTTACCGCTGTTCCTTATCTACATGGTCCTGTCAGGAAATACATTCCTCAGGTCCTGTCTTTTCTTTTTTTGAGAAATGCAGAGTCCCACAAATGAGAACAGCATGCTCCGTAACTATGCATGAAATCCCGAACCCTCAACTGCACTGTATGTACAGACATTAGAGAAAAGACTGTCTGTGTCACAGGCTTTGGGGGAGTGTAGCTGTGTGTAACAGGCTTTGGGAGAGTGTAACTGTGCTGTGCACAGGCTTTGGGAGAGTGTAACTGTATGTGTGTAACAGGCTTTGGGAGAGTGTAACTGTGTGTGTCACAGGCTTTGGGAGAGTGTAACTGTGTGTAACAGGCTTTGGGAGAGTGTAACTGTGTGTGTAACAGGCTTTAGGAGAATGTAACTGCGCTGTGCACAGGCTTTGGGAGAGTGTAACTGTGTGTGTAACAGGCCTTGGGAGAGTGTAACTGTGCTATGCACAGGCTTTGGGAGAGTGTAACTGTGTGTGTCACAGGCCTTGGGAGAGTGTAACTGTGCTATGCACAGGCTTTGGGAGAGTGTAATTGTGTGTGTGTCACAGCCTTTGGGAGAGTGTAACTGTGCTGTGCACAGGCTTTGGGAGAGTGTAACTTTGTGTGTCACAAGCTTTGGGAGAGTGTAACTATGTGTGTCACAAGCTTTGGGAGAGTGTAACTGTGTGTGTAACAGGCTTTGGAACAGTGTAACTATGTGTGTCACAGGCTTTGGGAGATTGTAACTGTGTGTGTCACAGGCTTTGGGAGAGTGTAACTGTGCTATGCACAGGCTTTGGGAGAGTGTAATTGTGTGTGTGTCACAGCCTTTGGGAGAGTGTAACTGTGCTGTGCACAGGCTTTGGGACATTGTAACTGTGTGTGTAACAGGCTTTGGGAGAGTGTAACTATGTGTGTCACAAGCTTTGGGAGAGTGTAACTGTGTGTGTAACAGGCTTTGGGACAGTGTAACTCTGTGTGTCACAGGCTTTGGGAGAGTGTAACTGTGCTGTGCACAGGCTTTGGGACAGTGTAACTGTGTGTGTCACAGGCTTTGGGACAGTGTAACTCTGTGTGTCACAGGCTTTGGGACAGTGTAACTGTGTGTGTAACAGGCTTTGGGACAGTGTAACTGTGTGTGTCACAGGCTTTGGGAGAGTGTAACTGTGTGTGTAACAGGCTTTGGGACAGTGTAACTGTGTGTGTCACAGGCTTTGGGACAGTGTAACTGTGTGTGTCACATGCTTTGGGACAGTGTAACTGTGTGTGTCACAGGCTTTGGGAGAGTGTAACTGTGTGTGTAACAGGCTTTGGGACAGTGTGACTGTGTGTGTCACAGGCTTTGGGACAGTGTAACTGTGTGTGTAACAGGCTTTGGGACAGTGTAACTGTGTGTGTCACATGCTTTGGGACAGTGTAACTGTGTGTGTCACAGGCTTTGGGAGAGTGTAACTGTGTGTGTCACAGGCTTTGGGTCAGTGTGACTGTGTGTGTCACAGGCTTTGGGAGAGTGTAACTGTGTGTGTCACAGGCTTTGGGACAGTGTAACTGTGTGTGTCACAGGCTTTGGGACAGTGTAACTGTGTGTGTCACAGGCTTTGGGAGAGTGTAACTGTGTGTGTAACAGGCTTTGGGTCAGTGTGACTGTGTGTGTCACAGGCTTTGGGAGAGTGTAACTGTGTGTGTCACAGGCTTTGGGACAGTGTGACTGTGTGTGTCACAGGCTTTGGGAGAGTGTAACTGTGTGTGTAACAGGCTTTGGGACAGTGTGACTGTGTGTGTCACAGGCTTTGGGTGAGTGTAACTGTGTGTGTAACAGGCTTTGGGACAGTGTAACTGTGTGTGTCACAGGCTTTGGGAGAGTGTAACTGTGTGTGTCACAGGCTTTGGGACAGTGTGACTGTGTGTGTCACAGGCTTTGGGAGAGTGTAACTGTGTGTGTCACAGGCTTTGGGACAGTGTAACTGTGTGTGTCACAGGCTTTGGGACAGTGTAACTGTGTGTGTCACAGGCTTTGGGAGAGTGTAACTGTGTGTGTAACAGGCTTTGGGTCAGTGTGACTGTGTGTGTCACAGGCTTTGGGAGAGTGTAACTGTGTGTGTCACAGGCTTTGGGACAGTGTGACTGTGTGTGTCACAGGCTTTGGGTGAGTGTAACTGTGTGTGTAACAGGCTTTGGGACAGTGTAACTGTGTGTGTCACAGGCTTTGGGACAGTGTAACTGTGTGTGTCACAGGCTTTGGGAGAGTGTAACTGTGTGTGTCACAGGCTTTGGGACAGTGTAACTGTGTGTGTCACAGGCTTTGGGACAGTGTAACTGTGTGTGTCACAGGCTTTGGGAGAGTGTGACTGTGTGTGTCACAGGCTTTGGGAGAGTGTAACTGTGTGTGTCACAGGCTTTGGGACAGTGTAACTGTGTGTGTCACAGGCTTTGGGACAGTGTAACTGTGTGTGTCACAGGCTTTGGGAGAGTGTAACTGTGTGTGTAACAGGCTTTGGGTCAGTGTGACTGTGTGTGTCACAGGCTTTGGGAGAGTGTAACTGTGTGTGTCACAGGCTTTGGGACAGTGTGACTGTGTGTGTCACAGGCTTTGGGAGAGTGTAACTGTGTGTGTAACAGGCTTTGGGACAGTGTGACTGTGTGTGTCACAGGCTTTGGGAGAGTGTAACTGTGTGTGTCACAGGCTTTGGGACAGTGTAACTGTGTGTGTCACAGGCTTTGGGAGAGTGTAACTGTGTGTGTAACAGGCTTTGGGACAGTGTGACTGTGTGTGTCACAGGCTTTTGGAGAGTGTAACTGTGTGTGTCACAGGCTTTGGGACAGTGTAACTGTGTGTGTCACAGGCTTTGGGAGAGTGTAACTGTGTGTGTAACAGGCTTTGGGACAGTGTGACTGTGTGTGTCACAGGCTTTGGGAGAGTGTAACTGTGTGTGTCACAGGCTTTGGGACAGTGTAACTGTGTGTGTCACAGGCTTTGGGAGAGTGTAACTGTGTGTGTAACAGGCTTAGGGACAGTGTGACTGTGTGTGTCACAGGCTTTGGGAGAGGGTAACTGTGTGTGTAACAGGCTTTGGGTGAGTAGGAAGTAAGGAAATCCTTATGCCAGCTGTGTGTAATGAAGTACTACACAGATTTACATTTCCCCTTCACAAGGATCATTTCACACATTTTCAGCTCAGGGTCGAGGGACATGATGCACCTCTCTCATTTATTGGCCGCTCTCCAGAAACACCCCTCTCTCCAGAACTCCTCTGTCCCATGAGCAGAGACCTGGCTGCACTGACCGCAGCTAATACAGGAACGCTGCACGGGCGTTAGTATGTGGTGCGTGTTGGACAGGTGAGTGCGAGTGCATGTTAGTGTGCGAATGTGTGTGTTTGACTCTTTGTGTGAGTGTATGTGAATAAGAGGGGAAGGGAGAGATGAGTGGAACCTGGTCTTTAAATGAATCAGGTGACAGGTGATGTTTTATTTACACAATGAATGGAGAAAAGAAACGACAGTAACGTGTTAAATTGGTGGTTTTGCTGAAATGAAGTGTGTTGTACTTCTGTGCTTCCTGCTGCAGGGTCCTGGCCACGTTAAACAGCGTTGTGTAGCCTACTCTATCACACAGTCCACCCCAAACTATCCCACCCCCAAACAAAGATGCCATTGCACATATGTGTCACCCCCACACACCCCCCACCCCCAACACCCCCCGGGAATCCATCACTGGTACACGTTTCCTCATAAAGAACTATGAAAACAGGACTTTAAGCCCCTCGGAAACCCGATCTGCCATTTGAAACGGCAGCCCAGGAAGAGAACAACATATTTCAGTTTTTTTGCCTAAAAGGTTCCCTGGATCAGCAGAGAGCACATATATATCCGCTTAAAAACAGGGCCCCATGGGCCGCCATTGTCAGACTCAATAAGAAGTGATGGGAGAAAAGAGCTGAGGGAAAAGAGAGGTTAGCAGAACAGATCCCAGATGAGTGCACGAAGGAATAAAATAAGGCATATGTTGCATGCTATGATAAGGAAACTACATTTTCATACTCATATAATTTTGATTATACTACTCAGAAAAAAAGTCAAAAAAACTGGCTGAAGACATTGCCTCCTTCCTCTTGGTAACACGCTGATTGGTTTAGTGGTTTCTCTCTTGCCTGGTCCTGACAGCCTGTCTTAGTGGAATCAGTTTCCCAGCTTTCTCTTGTTGTTGAGAGGGATTGGGGCAGAAGTTGTGACATGGAGAAACTCAGTAACCCACAAATTCAGACCCAACCACTCCACTTAACCCAAGGAAATTGCATTAGCTTGCAAACATGTAACTATTAATCTCCAGGCTGTTAATTATACCCTCATGATAAGTTATGTCCCTATGTCAGATTGAGAACGTGTTTTGGGTTTTGTTTTTATCAATGTTTAAGGCTTTTCATTGCAGCACCTGAGTTTGAAAAGGTGCAATTAGAATGCTCATTCTGCAACGTTTGGGTGACTATGTTTCTGCTGTAAATCTACCATGTTTCTGCTGTAAATCTACCATGTTTCTGCTGTAAATCTACCATGTTTCTGCTGTAATTCTACCATGTTTCTGCTGTAAATCTACCATGTTTCTGCTGTAAATCTACCATGTTTCTGCTGTAATTCTACCATGTTTCTGCTGTAAATCTACCATGTTTCTGCTGTAATTCTACCATGTTTCTGCTGTAATTCTACCATGTTTTTGCTGTAAATCTACCATGTTTCTGCTGTAATTCTACCATGTTTCTGCTGTAATTCTACCATGTTTCTGCTGTAAATCTACCATGTTTCTGCTGTAATTCTACCATGTTTCTGCTGTAAATCTACCATGTTTCTGCTGTAATTCTACCATGTTTCTGCTGTAATTCTACCATGTTTCTGCTGTAAATCGACTACCTCTGCTGCTACACAGGAGGATGAAGTTAGAAGGAGAAGCTAATGAATCTCTCATGTGGGTTATCTTTTTAAAACAACTGTAATGGTCCGAGATAGAGGAAATACACTATGTATCACAAGTCATGCTGACTATCACAAAGATAGGCTACCAGTGTAAACATTGCTCACTTACATTTATAATTAGTGGAAAAACCAGCGTGTGTGTGTTCTTTTTTCCATGTGGAAGGAATTTACAATGTGATATATGTCCTGTCACAAACTACATTCCTAAAAAGATTTGCACTCATCTGTTTTAATATTTTAATATTTCCATTAGACACATATACACTTGATACACACACACTCACACTGTCCTTGTGCATGTGTGTTTCTGTATGTGTGTCAAACATACACTGACACACATACAGAAACACACATGGACAAGGAAACACATATACATAAGCAAACACATACACATGGGACACACACGCACACACACACACACACACTGAAACACACACACCTAAAATTTCCCTTTGAAAGCAACGTCTGATTGACTGAGACCCTGGTACATATTTCATTCGAGCCTAATTACATCTCTGGAGCTGGCACAGCACAATGCATTCTTCATTTTGTCACAGGGAGGCACCGATGGCATGCTCCGATAAAGAGAGCAGTGATATCAGGACGAGACACAGCTGAGGGCTCTGGGCCAATGGCAGGGCAGCTCAGACATTCTCAGGGGTTCACCAGGGCTGGGCGCTGCCCGTCATTCTCCCCGCCACCAGAAGGGAGCATGAGTTATTAAATGGCCCATTTTGTCTGTCTCTCTGTGTATCTGACTGATTAGATGAACAGAACTGCCAAGAACAGGAGGACAAGGTTACACACACAGGGTTTCACACACAGGGTTACGCACACAGCCGAGGGCCAGTCTTGTTTAACGGAACTGCTGGTGTTGCCTCTTTTTAAGGGAACAAATCATTTCCCACAGTTTTATTTATTTTGGGGACAAGGCGACCTTATGTGTGACATCTGTGAGAGTCTTGACTTTGGTCCCCTGGGACTCAGCCGTCACCAAACCTTTATGATGTCTTTACAATCCCAAATGAAAGAATGATTCCTCCATAAACCTTCTCTCTTTAGCTTTGCAGAGTAGGAAACTGTGTGTTTGGCAGATTTGACAAACAGGAGGAGCAGATTGAGGGTGTGGGGAATGGCAGAGGCTGAACTGCTGCCTAATAAACATGGGGTTACTGTAACAAAGATTAAGCAGAAGTTGAGGACATAACTCTGAAAGGGATATTATTATGTATTGTATTTATAGAACGTCCTTTAAGAGCTAAATGCATCACCAGGTGAATATTTTCTCTGAAATTAAAATACCTCCAACGAAAATGTCATGTATTCCCACTACATGACTAAAAACAAACTAATGGTGGCAGGCAAACTAATGAAAATACAAATGCTGAAGGACTCAGAAGGACTATTTTAAATTAAGATTAAACAGGAGTCAAACAGGACAAAGGTTTACTCCAACAAAATCAATACTGTGCCCAGTGTCAAATTTATTCTGAGTAAGTTTCAAACCAAACTCTTTGGACATTTTACCAGACATTGCATTACAGACTGGTTGTTTTATATCAATAATACATCAAGATTGGCTACATACCTGCTTTTCCAAACCACGATTGCGTTCTAGTGCCACTTTTCAGTCACTAAATCCTGTCGTCACAAATACACAGTCTGACATGGCACTAAAAACCATACATGGGAGCTAAAGTAGGCGTCTTTTTTTGAAGGAATATTCAAAAGCAATACATTATTGGACAGTCTTATCTAGTTTAATATAAGCTCATATATTAAACATATATTAATCATAACTAACTAGCATATTAACAAACAAACAAACAGGCAAAGTAATGGTTACACAAGATGGTTTCTAACAAGATGAATCAGATTATGAAACATGTCAAATATTTGGCGTGTCAGTCACAGCAAACATTAAATTATTCAACACATCATTGGGAAAACTGTCAAAAAACATGGTGTCGTGTATCAATCAAGGACGCATCTGGAAAGAGGAAGGCAAGCTCTGAGATCTCTATGGAGGCTAATTTACCTGGGATGGAAGGAGACTTGCTTACATCCGACAGCTTCTGCTCCCGTAGAACTGAATCTATGTTTCCATGACCTTCTCTCAAAAAAGCTCCATACCATGAGACTTACAAAACTGATATGTACGGTAGTAATGCAATTCAGAAACTACTTATTACCAAGAGTAATGCACAACACTTAACCTGGTTAAGGTTAGTTTTAGTCATTTTAGCCTAACCCTAACCCTAACCTGGTCTTTTGAATGGTGGAGGGGAGTGATGAGGTCTTATGTGTTGCCTTTTACTCTTTTTTCCTACATCTGGAGGGGTTTATTTTTCAGAAAGTCAAAGGAGGCATAAAATCCACATCACCTGTTTCAAAATAATTAAATATGGTGGTGGGTCAGTCAGCCATTTCATTGGAATCGTTGAGTCAGGTTGCTACTCTGCATTGTAGAATTATAGGCATTTTAGGTTACCAATTACACCCTAGGGTGTAAACATACTCCAAGAAAGAACATTCCTATACACAGAGACAGGCCATCCCAATCACTGAATAAACATAATCAACAGCAAAGTAGATATCCATCTCTTTAATCTCTCAAATCTTGATATATGTGCAAATGAAAACAGAGTATAGCTAAGTGCTGCGTTTTCCTCATGATTAAATTCTGCAGTGGACAACATGGGCCCAGAGGCTATGCAAACACAGCTTTGAATCTGGAATAGTTCTTTAGCTAACCAGGCATAGGACAAAAGCAAACTGAACCAGCTGCTACTCACTCGATACGTAAAGCCAAAAACCATGTGGAGGCCGTGGGGAGATTTGGCTGTGTGCTTGGGCGACAGGTGATGGAGATGAACCGGCAACCACTGTAGGGGCACAGAAAATAGCTCCCTCATACCCATAAGTCCACACAGCTGCACAGTCTCCCTCTTCAGGCCTGGTCTGAAGACGTGCTCTGAGAAAACAAATGGAGATAAAAACATCTTGAATGTATTTCGCTTCACAAATGCCCAAAGTGTCACATTGGGTAGTCAGTTCCGAGGTCATATGACTACATTGTGTTTCTGCTGCATCTTTTACATAACACACACACATATGCTGGGCCACATACTGGTGCACACACTGATACACTTCCAAAAATAAAGTTTTTTCCAGGGACGGCTCTGTGTCTCTCATACACATGGAGAACGGGCTGTGTGTCACAAAAAAATGCAGCCTGTAACGGCATGCTAATACATATTAAGGGAAAAGACCGTCCTGCCATCGCCTTAATCAGCGAACGAGTACTCTGATTGTTTTAATGAGGGAGTCAGGAGAGAGAGGTTTCCAGGGTTATAGGATTGCATCCATTTAGCTTTTAGTTATCCTGTAGAGTTGAGGCCTAAATCTGTATAGCTGGATGGAGCCTTTTTCCTCTGCAGGAAAAGACACAGACCCATAAATAAGCGGCAAATTAAAGGAACGAAAATCGATAGCAGAACATTAGCCCTTTAATTTGGTGTCTTAAAAGGCAGCGGAATCTGTCCCTCTCTCTAAATGTGGTGAGAAATTGGACGCTGGAGTGATTCACAGAGTGGTACATCAGAGTGCCGGACGTAAACATAAAGACACGGCCATTAACGCAGTTAACCCCGCGTCTCCGATGAATAAAACATGCGCGGGGATTAAGCAAATTAATGTGGAAGCTCTGTTTCTGATGAGGGACATTTATCAGGGAGGCAAATGTTGCTCCGCACAAACATAAAACACAGAGCTGTATGAAATATGAATAAATGACTCCAAAGGTCAAATGCACAAATACAGCTTTGGCAAGAGCCGTTGGAAAACCAGGGATCTTCATTAGGGCCATGTGACCAGCCTTACTGCAAAAGGAGGAAAAAACAAGGTAAAATACCTTGGAATGCTGTTCTATATGCTCTTCAATATTTTCAAACTTATTAACAATATATGCATTTTGATTTCTAATTTCTTATTATTTCTACCAAGGCAGAAACTGGGGCTATTTCTGTCTGCATATCAAATAAGGAAAGCTCATCAACAAAAGCACATTATGAAAGTGCAATAATGTTGGACTTACTCACATCTAAACTTGAAATGCCAATCTTAGTCTGTAAAACAAATAAGTACAAAAATGCATTTTTTCAATGAATGTAGTGGCAGAAGTGTGTAATCTGCACTCCTGTGTGTGTGTGCGTGCACGTGTGCGTGTTTGTGTATGTCGGGTAGGGGTTAGGCAAACTACCTCCCACCTTCGCTGAAAACAAAGCGTTATTGTGACTCATTTTCTGCAGCTCTTTGCCATCACATAATGCTCTCTTCATCACACCAATGACATGCAGGTTGATTCTCTAGTTTTGGAGACAGCACTATGTTTTATTGGCATTCCAGCTGCGTCGTTTTGCAATTCAGCACCCTGTAAAGGTTTGCAGCTGGACCCTGAAGGCCTGAAAAATGGAAATCAAACTTGGAGTGAGCAGCACTTTCCACCTCACTTGAATTATACAGACATTAAATCACTCATTAATTAAGTTAAAACCACATGCCCCAGAGAAATTTCTGCTACAGTAGGGGATTCATGTTTAACCTTTCAAAACACAATGTTAATGGTCCTCAATTTGTAATGAGCTGGCTCAAAAAGTCCCTAATTATGTATATATTCCCATTAGATTTTCAACATTTTTTGGTTTATTTTGGATGCCTCTAAATAAAAATGCCACTTATTTTGTCTGGACATAGTTCTGGGATGCTTGATTTACTTTGAAACATATGCAAAAACTTTAAAATCAGTAAAAGACCTTAACTGACAGTTAATAAACTTAAACTGACAGTTTGATAACGTTTCATACAGAGACTGAAAAAAATATGTTGCACTTCTTAAATAACACAGAAAAATGCCTATCCAGTAAATATATTCAGGAGGAAAGAGGGAAGATGAAATTTATAGGGTCTGGTTCGTGTTTCGGTCTTTAGATACGGACCAGTGATTGTGTTCTCCATTCCAGCAAGGGCGCCATGATGCAGTGCAATCATGCTGCCATCTCATTCACTCTAAAAGCAGAACCCATAAAGACCAGCTGGCTCAATCACCTTCAAGGTTTCTAATACTCCACACCTAAGGCTCTGCATCCTCAAACACAGCACACCTAAGGCTCTGCAACCTCAAACACAGCACACCTAAGGCTCTGCAACCTCAAACACAGCACACCTACAGCCCTGCAACCTCAAACACAGCACACCTACAACCCTGCAACCTCAAACACAGCACACCTAAGGCTCTGCAACCTCAAACACAGCACACCTAAGGCTCTGCATCCTCAAACACAGCACACCTAAGGCTCTGCAACCTCAAACACAGCACACCTAAGGCTCTGCAACCTCAAACACAGCACACCTACAGCCCTGCAACCTCAAACACAGCACACCTAAGGCTCTGCAACCTCAAACACAGCACACCTAAGGCCCTGCAACCTCAAACACAGCACACCTAAGGCCCTGCAACCTCAAACACAGCACAACTAAGGCTCTGCAACCTCAAACACAGCACACCTACAGCCCTGCAACCTCAAACACAGCTCACCTAAGGCTCTGCAACCTCAAACACAGCACACCTAAGGCCCTGCAACCTCAAACACAGCACACCTACAGCCCTGCAACCTCAAACACAGCACACCTAAGGCTCTGCAACCTCAAACACAGCACACCTAAGGCTCTGCAACCTCAAACACAGCACACCTACAGCCCTGCAACCTCAAACACAGCACACCTAAGGCTCTGCAACCTCAAACACAGCACACCTAAGGCCCTGCAACCTCAAACACAGCACACCTAAGGCTCTGCAACCTCAAACACAGCACACCTAAGGCCCTGCAACCTCAAACACAGCACACCTAAGGCCCTGCAACCTCAAACACAGCACACCTAAGGCTCTGCAACCTCAAACACAGCACACCTAAGGCTCTGCAACCTCAAACACAGCACACCTAAGGCCCTGCAACCTCAAACACAGCACACCTACAGCCCTGCAACCTCAAACACAGCACACCTAAGGCTCTGCAACCTCAAACACAGCACACCTACAGCCCTGCAACCTCAAACACAGCACACCTAAGGCCCTGCAACCTCAAACACAGCACACCTAAGGCTCTGCAACCTCAAACACAGCACACCTAAGGCCCTGCAACCTCAAACACAGCACACCTACGGCTCTGCAACCTCAAACACAGCACACCTACAGCCCTGCAACCTCAAACACAGCACACCTAAGGCTCTGCAACCTCAAACACAGCACACCTACAGCCCTGCAACCTCAAACACAGCACACCTAAGGCTCTGCAACCTCAAACACAGCACACCTACAGCCCTGCAACCTCAAGCACAGCACACCTAAGGCTCTGCAACCTCAAACACAGCACACCTACAGCCCTGCAACCTCAAACACAGCCCACCTAAGGCTCTGCAACCTCAAACACAGCACACCTAAGGCTCTGCAACCTCAAACACAGCACACCTAAGGCTCTGCAACCTCAAACACAGCACACCTAAGGCTCTGCAACCTCAAACACAGCACACCTAAGGCTCTGCAACCTCAAACACAGCACACCTAAGGCTCTGCAACCTCAAACACAACATACCTAAGGCTGTGCATCCTCAAACACAATATACCTCAGGCTCTGCACCCTAAACACAATATACCTAAGGTACTTCAACCTAAGTAACCTAAATAAACAGGCCCTTTGGGTGATGCATCAAGCTAAAGTACGAAGCACAGAGGCTCTGAGTGGGGTGTGTATCTAAAGTGCCAAGTGCAAAGTTACAAAGGGTGGGATGTATTTTTCTGGGTATGTATTGAACGTGTCTGAGTAGAAGCGCTGACCTAGGATCAGTTAAGTCTTTTAGCTCATATTGCATAGGTTGGAAAGTTGATAGAGATACCTAATCCAAGATGTTGTGGGTTCTTTTTGCCACATTACAGAGTTTGAGCTGTGCCAAGACCGACTACAAAACAGGACTGAGGGGAGAAAAATGAGGAACTTTCAACACGAATATATAATATGCAATGCACAACTGATGCTGGTAATAAACCTGTGCAAGGGTTCGCTGCTGTTCTTGTTAGTTCCATGAGTGAGCAGCCAATAGCAAGCTGATCTGTGCAGCTCATCCACACTGCTCTCTAACAAACCAAAGCTCTGCCCCAGATCAGTGTAATGCAGAATATTTGAGAAGGTCTAAAATAAAGACAACAAAAAATAAATACATAACCAGAATTTCCTCTGTCATACAAGGTAATGGTGTGCATTTTGCAGGATGAAAAAAGATTGTAGAAAATGTAAATAAAGAAAATACCAAAAAATTATGGATGAGGTGCCAGTGTGCCCTGGCAGAAACTTTGGCAGGTCGACCACTTTTGGGAAGACTCATCACTGTTTCAAGTCGTCTCCATTTAGACATGATGACATGTGCTGTGGTTCACTGTAGTCCAAGAGCCTTAGAAACGGTTCTGTAACCCTTTCCAGACTAGTACACAACTTTTTCCTCAGTTGTTCTAAGAGCTCCTCTTACCATCACATTGTGTGTCTGTAGAAACTTGGAGGTGACCACTTCTTTCTGATGGTAAGGTTTATATATATATATAAACTGGTTGCAATCAAGTCTGGCTGTGTTAAATAACCTTAATGTAATTTACAAATTACAAATTTGTTGATTTCTTTTGTTTCAAATCTAAATGGGCAAAAAATATGAAGCACTTTAAACTCACTGTGTAAACTTGATGACATTTACACCAATGTTAGAGCAACGCACAATCACCAAATTTCCTGGATTTACACTCAGTTCCCAGGGGGTTAATCTGAATTTCAATGACAAATTTGTTGATTTCTTGGTTTCAAATTTCAGGGGGTAATAACTGTTTCACAAGGGCAATATGGGTTATTGTTGACTTTCTCTGTTGACTGAATGGAATACTGATGTCAAAATTATGATTTATATTTGCCTGGGTTTCCCTTGTCTAACATTATATTTTATTTGATGATGTAAAATCATGAGTGAGAGAAATATTCAATAAAACTGGAATTCAAGAAGGGGGCAAATACCTTTTCACAGCGCTGTATACAACATTAGCCAGCATGCTTTTCCAAATTATAGTATTAAACTTTATGACTGTTCTGGTTGTAGTCTGCAATAGCCTTAAACACTGGTACATCCCAGATGTGTTACTTCATTGCTCTCATTTGTAGTTTAGTTAGTCATGGAGTCAGGTGGGGAGGTTCAAAGCTTTTAGCTGACATTCTATGACATAGTGTGAAGTTTATTGTGCATAACCTTTAAACACACAGCAAACCAAAAAAAACATTCTGTAAATGTATGTATGGATAATATTGGATGTTTTGTTTTGGTGGCTCTCCTGATGGATATCTGAAATATGTTGCCCCATCACAATCCTGGGTACCACTGACTAGAGCCAGGAGTGCACAGAGTCTTCTGCACTAAGACAAAAAGCACCATAAGCGTTACTTTCCAACTCAGTCTTAATCAGTCAACTGTATGGCTACCTTTCTAAGATAAACACTGTAGACACCATGTTTCCAGTTACTACTTGCAGGCAACTCCCATGGGGAGCAGAAGCTTTAATGCAAATACCACAAGGATACATGATATAAACCATACTTACAGAAAACATGCTGCTAAGACCATGTACATCCACACTAATTCATCCACAAATGTATGGAAATGTGATATGCATCATAAAACAACATACTACCAACTGGTATGCATGAGTATGCGAGCCAAGAACAAGCTTGAATGATGTTATCCTCCGACTCTGCTTGTTGTATATTTATAACAGACTGGAAAAAAATGTGGGCTTCATTGACTGTCTTCATCATTCATATATATTTTAGAATATCTATCAAATGAACTCAATAACATTAATATGCTTTACATGAGAGCTCCAGAGCCTGACACAAATCAATCATTTACTCCACGAACGTCCAGATATGCAGGAAATGTGTGATCGATTATGCCGTAACAATGTGTTTGCAACTTTAAACAAAAAGAGTCTCTTGATGTTGCCAAAGAATTCTGTGTCCTCTGATGAACGGAATAGAAAAATGAGACATACATTTTTAATACATATTTATTCATATATTTATTAGGTAGTGAAAAAGATCCATGGCATTTTGGACGGAGGTATTGCGCATATTTTGAAATGAGTCCTCCGAGTGTTTCCATTCTCTGAGTTTTGGGATATACAGTGTCAGCAGGGAGATGATATCTTCCACCTCTAGGGGAAGCTATAACTGGAAGGAATGCATCCATGTGACTCAGTCAGGGCCAAAAACGAACATCACTGCAAACATCTTTTATGGCCATGTCAAAAATGATGATGGATTCAGATCTGTTCAAAATAATTGAGCAATTATACAAACTGAGCCACACAAGTCGCTCACATTTTGTTCAATTAAAAACAGCTCAAGGAATGTTGACATCATTATGTCATGATACCAATGATTCTATCAAGCCTTTCCAATTTCTTGAAATTATAAATACACACACACACACACACACACACACACACACACACACACACACACACACACACACACACACATACACACATACACACACACACACACACATACACACACACACACACACACAGGGGGTGTCCCTGTGCTTCAGTTCTGTCCCATTCTGCTATTACCACTCTAATTACCAGCAGCCTCAGACTCACAAAAAGAATGGAACAAAAGATGGGAAAATGATACTTCATCAAATGTCTATTTGGGGATGTACACAAGTACAAAACCCAAAGAAAAGACAAGAGCATCTGTTGTTACTAAGCCTGGAGAGCTTGATGGTAATAACCAGCACTGAAATACACTGTACCTCCAAGATGAGTCTTACCATTGGAGGCACTGGATTGCTTATGACTACAGATAAATACATAAATAAACCAACTAACTCGTGGTTGACTTAAAATGACCGAATTTCCCTTGGGCCAAAGCAGAGAGGCACATGAAAGTGCAGAGGTTCAGAAATGGAGACAAACACGATTTCAACTGTTGAAAAACTCCAGAGTCAGTACACCACAGTTATCCTTAATTGGCAGCTGCATAAATTGATTGAAAACAACAAAAGCACAACCTCAGTCACAGCCTTCCAAATTTCCAGCCACCTGCCTGTCTTGGCCAGTGCACACCTGTACAAAAACACCCAAAGAAAAGTCCAGAGAGAACTCAGACAGCATCACCAGTTGACTTGAGGAGACTACGAGCCTGACCCTTTGAGGTTACAGAGCTGCAAGAGGTTGAAGAAGGCCAAAAGAACAGTAGGGTAGAGGGGTATGATACCATTCTCCCAGAATTAAACACGTGGGACCTCCAGCCCTCAAGTAAATGACTTCATTCTAGGACATGAAGGTGGAAACCAGCCCAAAGAAATGGCGGACAGCAAAATTCATTCTTATACCCAATCCAGGGAAGGACCTGACAATAACATCCAATGTTTTGCTTTTTGCCCAAAAGCACTATAGTACTCATACATGCCTACCTTTTGCACATGCACAAAATGAATGCAAAAACATTCAATCAATTGATCTGTCAAACTACAAATTCCTTAAGAGTGTTGATTGTATCACTCCACAAACAGCAGCGAAGGTTAAGCTAACCTCCTGCATAGTGAAACACACGGTCAGTACAAGATAACGCATCAGGCGGTGATAGCATACAAAACACACAGAGACAAAAAATGCAAACAACGCAAGCGAATGTGCATTGTCGTTTTCTTACAAACACAATTTTGTAATTGACTAATCTTTTGTTTTCTTTCCTTGTCTGAATGTTCTTCTCTGATTGAAAATGTGCGTGTTTTGTGATGGAATACAGGTGACTGTCTTCAGGGTCAGGATGAGGATTTCTTTCTGATAAAGAACTGCAGATACAAAATTTTTCAGCTTCAAAAATCATCTCTGCCTTGGGTTCCTCTTTTACTCTTCCTTCATATTTTTTTTTCTTAACCTTGTATAAAACAAAATTATAAATAAATGAATTTCAGTGTCATTATTTCATCTTCACTTCCAAGCCAAAGGACCACTCTGGAACTCATCCCTTGTAGTCTGATACAATGTATCAATTTCATTTTTGAGGATGAGGGGATCCTATGGCGGCAGGGTCACTGAGGATGAGGGGGTCCTGTGGGGGCAGGGACACTGAGTATGAGGGGGTCCTGTGAGGGCAGGGTCACTGAGGATGAGGGGGTCCTGTGGGGGCAGGGACACTGAGGATGAGGGGGTCCTGTGAGGGCAGGGTCACTGAGCATGAGGGGGTCCTGTGGGGGCAGGGTCACTGAGGATGAGGGGGTCCTGTGGGGGCAGGGACACTGAGGATGAGGGGGTCCTGTGAGGGCAGGGTCACTGAGGATGAGGGGGTCCTGTGGGGGCAGGGTCACTGAGGATGAGGGGGCCCTGTAGGGTCACTGAGGAGGCCCTGCAGGATGAGGGGGTTCTGTGGGGGCAGGGTCACTGAGAATGAGGGGGTCCTGAGGGGGCCCTCTAAGGGTAGGGTCACTCCTGGCCCTGAGGATGTTGCAGTTGACCCCCGGATTATCGGAACATCAGTGAAAGAGAGGCAAAAGAAAACTGACAGCACAGAATAAAGGTGGAGCCTGAGGAGTGATGGACACAGCTTGCACAAGTGAGGATAGGGGGTGTATACCTGTTGTATAAGCCTGTTGAGTTGGATATGGGTCAATGGAAAGTGTCTCTCCTCAAGTGTCTCTCCCTGCCTCTCTTTGTTTCGTAGATTAAATTTGTGATAAAGTGATTTACAAATGCAGAGCTTGTATAAACATATGGATACTGGCTGAGTGTTCCAGACCGAAATAGAGGAGAAAAATAGGTAGATATAACCTGGCTAATAAAGAAAGGGCCTGTAAGTTTAGTTGACACATCTGGAGACAGCATCATGTGACCTGCAGTGCATACGTCTGCAGATTGAGACCTCAGCTTTTTCCTAGAGTGAAAAAATCCCAAATGTCTCCTTAACAATAATGTTGTTATCACTCAACCTCAGTTTTATAGCTGGATATTTAACACGATTCAACACCTCCCTCCCTCTGTGTGTGTGTGTGTGTGTGTGCGTGTGTGTGTGTGTGTGTGTGTGTGTGTGTGTGTGGGCGTGTGTGCGTGTGTGTTCACTCTGGCTCAGGTCATGTGGCCTCACCCATTCAGCAGGCTCATATCTCCCCCTGTGGAGCAGAGGGAATTATGGGAGTCTTTTACAGTCGAATGCAAAACAACAGGCTACAGTACTGCAGAAGCTTCCCACAGCCTGGGCCAAGTTAACCCACAGCACAGTCATTCCAAAATAAAAATCAAAGACATTAAGGGCACGAAGAAAAAATTACATTATTCATTTTTTACTCAATGTCAGGCTGCGATATCACAATTTCAGCCCTTGGTATTAATGCAAACACTTCCAACGGCAGCTCCATTCTCTGTCTCCACATATCCCATCTTATTATGGCACCTTAATCAACCATTTGCCAATCCCAAAAACTTTTCCAGAACATTAGATATGACTGTGTGCAGATTCCAGTTTGGTTGATATGCATTATGATGTGAATGCTCCACCAAACAGACCTGGAGCATTTCTTAGCTCTGTAAGAGTGTCTGAAAAATATTCCAAGCAAACAGTGTTCAGGGGAAGTATAGGGAACTAGGAAAATGTATTATTACTTAGGAGAGTCTGGAAACTAAAAATCATAGGTGGGAAAATAGACTGTCCTTCAAGGTATATGCAATTAAATCCTGTCTGTCTTTCATCTCCTTAAGGTTATACACTACTTGGGCCAGCATTCAATCAACATTTTCCTTAACTTTGACGCACGACTTAATTCAGCTGTCCATTTTCATCTTCAAAGATACAATATGGTGAGTGAATTCTTATGATTGCTGAATTGCCAAATTGCATCTTTGAGGATGGAAATTAATACTTCCATTCAACAGTGAGTCAAAAGACAAGTATAGGTTCAATTCCAGCTTTGGCAAAACCCATCTGTGTGATAGTAAGGCTCCACTTTATGCTCATAAAGACAGTAAACTCAAAGAGCAGGAATAGACGTGACCTGAATTAATGATCCTGTGTCATTCTCACCCCTCATATCAACAAGGTTTCAGTTTTCATAAAATAAAGTGATTTCTATTAGATTCCAAACAACCATAAACTAGAATGCTGGTAGAAATAGTTTCAGTACTCAGCAGAGGAACTGTAGGAACACTATGTCCCAACAAGTAGGCACCTGTATTTTAAATGATTGAATTGTTTTTGGATCTCAGAATACTATTTCAGCAGATGTTTGTCCACATGTGATAAAATGAATGCTTCAAAGAAATGATTTGAGATCATAAACAGTGTAACATAAAACTGGAGTGAAAACAGTATCAAAGAATACAAATCCTTTCTTTACTAGAGAGAGCATGGTCATATTTCATACCGAAACTGACTGATCATTTATAATAAAGTATCATACAGGAAATTAAACCATTCCCCAGCTATAATATGTACAATATCCAGTGCACTGAAATATTGCACATAAATGAAATATTTAGACATCCAGTGAACAAATACACAGGCTGGGATTTATTAATTTTCTCTTACTTTTTACTTCTTTATTTTACTTTTACGACTAATACTTTTACTTACAGCTGGATAGGAGTGTTGTGCTTTTGCTCTGCAAAAACGGTTTGGTAATGCTTGTGATTGCTGCACTCACAATAAACTGTGTTTGCAGGTGTAACTCCAGAGTGGAGGGCCGCAGTGTCTGCAGGTTTAACTCCAGTCCTGGAGGGCCACAGTGTCTGCAGGTGTAACTCCAGTCCTGGAGGGCCGCAGTGTCTGCAGGTTTAACTCCAGTCCTGGAGGGCCGCAGTGTCTGCAGGTTTAACTCCAGTCCTGGAGGGCCGCAGTGTCTGCAGGTTTAACTCCAGTCCTGGAGGGCCGCAGTGTCTGCAGGTTTAACTCCAGTCCTGGAGGGCCGCAGTGTCTGCAGGTTTAACTCCATTCCTGGAGGGCCGCAGTGTCTGCAGGTTTAACTCCATTCCTGGAGGGCTGCAGTGTCTGCAGGTTTAACTCCAGTCCTGGAGGGCCGCAGTGTCTGCAGGTTGAACTCCAGTCCTGGAGGGCCACAGTGTCTGCAGGTTTAACTCCAGTCCTGGAGGGCCACAGTGTCTGCAGGTTTAACTTCAGTCCTGGAGGGCCACAGTGTCTGCAGGTTGAACTCCAGTCCTGGAGGGCCACAGTATCTGCAGGTTTAACTCCAGTCCTGGAGGGCCACAGTGTCTGCAGGTGTAACTCCAGAGTGGAGGGCCACAGTGTCTGCAGGTTTAACTCCAGTCCTAGACAAGAATGTTCGTTTTGATGCCCTGGCCCAAGTTCAAGCAAAGTAATTACCTGGCACACTAATAATTCCACCCCCACCCCCGATGGCTGATTGGCTTCCGATTTTTCTGCCTTGTTCCCCCATGCCATTGTCAATAAAGACAATGTCTAAATGTATCTCCCTGGATGAAATAAAAGCTACTGATTATACAGAATTACTTTAGAAAAAATAGAGAACTTTTTTTTTCTTGAAATTTGTAGAAAAAATAGTGTTTGTGTAATACTGAATTAATGTCCACTCCTGGACTATGTCAACACTGACCTCTGAATAAATGAAGATCAACAGATGACTCACTGGATAGTGGTGCACTGGATCATTTGCTCTCCATGAGTTCACAATGATAGGATATTAAAAGTACAGGCAATGGTAAAAGGATTTATGAGAATTACTGACAATGAATTTGGCTCTCCCAGTGGTGATAACTGAAAACATAAAAAATACAGTCTTCTGATAGGAAGGGAATTCGTTCAAAAGAATACTTTTAGGAGTGGTCCACAACGCACAGAGATGAATGCGTTTATACTTACACTGTGACATTTTCTCCCTCTCCCTGCTCTTTGTTTTTATTCCCTTTGTGTTGTGAGCAATGACCAAGGCTATCCACAGAAAGGAGCCACAGAAGGATGGCTTTAGTGTTCATTCATAACAAACAGATTTATATTAAGATCCTGAATTATTTCATCATTAATATGCTGTTGTATGTGTAAAAAGGGTAAAACACAACTGAGTGCTTGCAGATGTTACTCTATTTTCTGCAATTTGACCGACAGTTGTGACACATAGATCACATAAAGGACAAATAAAGTACAGTTTTAAATAATTTTGATGGAATTAACCTTTGAGTGAATGTTACTCATTTGGTGTTCTGAGCTCTGAGGGCATGTGAGAACATCACTGCATTACACCCATTTTTTACCCCGCTCACCCTCACACCAGTGTTACAGCAACTCCCTCAGTAACCTCTCTCACACTCACACCAGTGTCAAAGCAGCTCCCTCAATAAACCCCTCTCACCCTCTTACCAGTGTTACAACAACTCCCTCAGTAACCCCTTTCACCTTCTCACCAATGTTAAAGCACGCCCCTCTCAGTAACCCTGCGCACCCTCATACCAGTGCAACAGCAGCTACCTCAGTAACCCTCTCACCCTTTCACCAGTGTGACAGCACCTTACCCTCAGAAACCCCTCTCATCCTCACACAACTGTTACAGCACCTCCCCCTCAGTAACCCCTCTCACCCTCACACCAGTGCTACAGCACCTCCCCCTCAGTAACCCCTCTCACCCTCACACCACTGCTACAGCACCTTACCCTCGGTAACCCCTCTCACCCTCACACTATTGTTACAGCACCTCCCCCTCAGTACCCCTTTCACCCTGACACCAGGGTAACAGCAGCTCCCTCAGTAACCCCTCTCACCCTCACAAAACTGTTACAACACCTCCCCCTCAGTAACCCCTCTCACCCTCACAACACTGTTACAGCACCTCCCCTCAGTAACCCCTCTCACCCTTACACCAGTGTTACAGCACCTCCCCCTCTCATCCTCACACCAGTGTTACAGCAGCGCCCCCTCAGTAACCCCTCTCAGCCTCACACAATTGTTAAAGCACCTCCCCCTCAGTAACCTCTCTCACCCTCACAAAACTGTTACAACACCTCCCCCTCAGTAACCCCTCTTACCCTCACAACACTGTTACAGCACCTCCTCCTCAGTAACCCCTCTCACCCTTACACCAGTGTTACAGCACCTCCCCCTCTCATCCTCACACCAGTGTTACAGCAGCGTCCCCTCAGAAACCCCTCTCATCCTCTCACCAGTGTTACAGCACCTCCCCCTCCATAACCCCTCTTATCCTCACACCAGTGTTACAGCACCTTACCCTCAGTAACCCCTCTCACCCTCACACCAGGGTAACAGCAGCTCCCTCAGTAACCCCTCTCACCCTGACAAAACTGTTACAGCACCTCCCCCTCAGTAACCCCTCTCATCCTCACACAACTGTTAAAGCACCTCCCCCTCAGTAACCCCTCTCACCCTCACACCAGTGTTACAGCAGCGCTCCCTTAGTAACCCCCCTCACCCTCACACCAGTGTAACAGCACCTTACCCTCAGTAACCCCTCTCACCCTCACACTAGTGTTACAGCACTTACCCCTCAGTAAACCCAATCACCCTCACACCAGTGTGACAGCAGCTCACCTCAGTAACCCCTCTCACTCTCACACCAGTGTAACAGCACCTCCCCCTCAGTAACCCCTCTCACCCTCTCACCAGTGTTACAACAACTTTTCCTCAGTAACCCCTCTCACCATCACACCAGTGATACAGCACTTCCCCCTCAGTAACCCCTCTAAGCCTCACAGCAGTGTTACAGTGGCGCCCCCTCAGTAAACCCTCTCACTCTCACACCAGTGTTACAGCACCATCCCCTCAGTAACCCCTCTAAGCCTCACACCGGTGTTACAGCACCTCCCCCTCAGTAACCCCTCTAACCCTAACGCAAGTTTTACAGAACCTTACCTGCAGTAACCCCCTCACCCTCTCACCAGTTTTACAGCACCTCACCCTAAGTAACCCCTCTCACCCTCACACCAGTGTAAAAGCATCTCCCCCTCAGTAACCCCTCTCACCCTCACACCAGTGTTACTGCACCTCCCCCTCAGTAACCCCTCTCACCCCCTCACCAGTGTTACAGCACTTTACCCTCAATAACCCCTCTCACCCTCACACCAGTGTTACAGCAACAGTCCCTCCGTAACCCCTCTCACCCTCACAGCAGTGTAAAGGCACCTCCCCCTCAGTAACCGCTATCACCCTCACACCAGTGTTACAGCAGCGCTCCTTCAGTAACCCCTCTCACCCTCACACCAGTGTAACAGCACCTCCCCCTCATTAGCCCCTCTCACCCTCACACCAGTGTTACAGCACCTCCCCCTCAGTAACCCCTCTCATCCTTACACAACTGTTACAGCACCTCCCCCTCAGTAACCCCTCTCACCCTCACACCAGTGTTACAGCACCTTACCCTCAGTAACCCCTCTCACCCTCATACCAGGGTAACAGCACCTGCCCCTCAGTAACCCCTCTCACCCTCACACCAGTGTAACAGCACCTTACCCTCATTAACCCCTCTCACCCTCACACCAGTGTTACAGCAGCGCTCCCCCAGTAACCCCTCTCACCCTCACACCAGCGTTATAGCACCTCCCTCAGTAAGTCCTCTCACCCTCACACCAGTGTAACAGCACCTCCCTAAGTATCCCCTCTCACCCTCACTCCAGTGTTAAAGCACCTCCCCCTCAGTAAACATCCTCTCACCCTCACACCAGTGTTACAGCACCTCCTCCTCAGTAACCCTTCTAACCCTAACACCAGTGTTACAGCACCTTAGCCACATTAACCCCTCTCACCAGTGTTACAGCACCTTACCCTCAATAACCCCTCTCACCCTCACACCAGTGTTACAGCAGCACTCATTCCGTAACTTCTCTCACCCTCACACCACTGTTGCAGCATCTCCCCCTCAGTAACCCCTCTCACCCTCACACCAGTGTTACTGCACCTCCCCCTCAGTAACCCCTCTCAACCCCTCACCAGTGTTACAGCACTTTACCCTCAATAACCCCTCTCACCCTCTCACCAGTGTTACAGCACCTTACCCTCAGAAACCCCGCTCACCCTCACTTCAGTGTTGAACCACCTCCCCTCAGTAACCCCTCTCTCCCTCACACCAGTGTTACAGCACCTCCCCCTCTGTAACCCCTCTAAACCTCTCACAGGTGTTACAGAACCTCCCCCTCAGTAACTTCTCTTACCCTCATCTTGTTTTACAGCACCTCCCCCTCCGTAACCCCTCTCACCCTCTCACCAGTGTTACAGGACCATACCCTCAGTAACCCCTCTGAGCCTAACACCAGTGTTATAGCACGTCCCCTCAGTAACCCCTCTAACCCTCACACCAGTTTTATAGCAGCGCCCCCTCAGTAACCCCTCTTACCCTCACAGCAATGTTACAGCAGCGCCACCTCAGTAACCCCTTTCACCCTCACACCAGTGGAACATCACCTCCCTCAGTAATCCCTTTCACCCTCACACCAGTGTTACAGCACCTCCCCCTCAGTAACCCCTCTCACCCTCTCACCAGTGTTACAGGACCATACTATCACTAACCCCTCTAACCCTCACACCAGTGTAACAGCACCTTCCTCTCAATAACCCCTTTCACCCTCACACCAGTGGAACATCACCTTACCCTCAGTAATCCCTTTCACCCTCACACCAGTGTTACAGCACCTCCCCCTCAGTAACCCCTCTCACCCTCTCACCAGTGTTACAGGACCATACCATCAGTAACCCCTCTAACCCTCACACCAGTGTAACAGCACCTTCCTCTCAATAACCCCTCTCACGCTCACACCACTGTTACAGCACCTTCCTCTCAATAACCCCTCTCACCCTCACACTATTGTTACAGCACCTCCCCCTCAGTCACCCCTCTCACCCTCTCACCAGTGTTACAGCACCATACCCTCAGTAACCCCTCTCACCCTCACACCAGTGTAACAGCACCTTCCTCTCAATAACCCCTCTCACCCTCACACTATTGTTACAGCACCTCCCCCTCAGTCACCCCTCTCACCCTCTCACCAGTGTTACAGGACCATACCATCAGTAACCCCTCTCACCCTCACACCAGTGTAACAGCACCTTCCTCTCAATAACCCCTCTCACCCTCACACCACTGTTACAGCACCTCCCCCTCAGTTAACACTCTCACCCTCACACCAGTATTAAAGCACCTTACCCTCAGTAACTTCTCTCACCCTCACCTCAGTGTTACAGCATCTCCCCCTCAGTAACCCCTCTTACCCTCACAGCAATGTTACAGCAGCACCACCTCAGTAACCCCTCTCACCCTTACACCATTTTTTCAGCACCTCCCCCTGAGTAACCCCTCTCACCCTCACACTTTTGTTACAGCAAGTCCTTCAGTAACACCTCTCACCCTCACAGCAGTGTTACAGAAGCACTCCCTCAGTAACCCCTCTAACCCTCACACAGGTGTTACAGCAGCGGCCCTTCAGTAACCCCTCGCACCGTCACTCCAGTTAAAGCAACTCCCCTCAGTAACTTCTCTCACCATCACACCAGTGTTACAGCACCTCCCCCTCAGTAACCCCTCTCACCCTCTCACCAGTGTTACAGGACCATACCATCAGTAACCCCTCTAACCCTCACACCAGTGTAACAGCACCTCCCCCTCTGTAACCCCTCTAACCCTCTCAGCAGTGTTACAGCACTTCCTCCTCAGTAACCCCTCTCTCCCTCTCACCAGTGTTATAGCACCTTACCCTCAGTCACCCCACTCACCCTCACACCAGTGTTTCAGCACCTCCCCCTGAGTAACCCTTCTCACCCTAACACTTTTGTTACAGCAGGTCCCTCAGTAACCCCTCTCACCCTTTCACCAGTGTTACAGCAGTGGCACCTAGGTAACCCCTCTAAACTTCAATCCATTTAAAGTACCTCCCCTCAGTTACCCCTCTCACCCTCACACCAGTGTAAAAGCACCTCCCCCTCAGTACCCCTTTCACCCTCTCACATCTGTTACAACACCTCCCCCTCAGTAACCCCTCTCACCAGTGTTACAGCACCTTACCCTCATTAACCCCTCTCACCCTAACACCAGTGTTACAGCAGCTCTCCCTCAGTAACCCCTCTCTCCCTTACACTCGTGTTACAGCACCTCCCCCTCAGTAACCCCTCTCACCCTCACACCCGTGTTACAGCACCTCCCCCTCAGTAACCCCTCTAACCCTCACACTCGTGTTACAGCACCTCCCCCTCAGTAACCCCTCTAACCCTCACACTCGTGTTACAGCACCTCCCCCTCAGTAACCCCTCTGACCCTCACACTCGTGTTACAGCACCTCCCCCTCAGTAACCCACAAAAATATCTGAGCCTGAGACAAGTGACAGTCATCTGTGGTTTGATAGGAATCCTGTCTCCCTGTTGTGCTATTAAGATGGATTCGTGGAAACAGAAAGAAAAGAAAAAAAGAAAAGATTAATAACACCATAAAGATGAGTGACTTGTTTTGGATTTGATACAACTCATC
The DNA here is from genome assembly GCA_019788955.1 of Albula glossodonta. NCBI lineage: Eukaryota > Metazoa > Chordata > Actinopteri > Albuliformes > Albulidae > Albula > Albula glossodonta. The sequence goes on from JAFBMS010000078.1 coordinate 1,863,317, forward strand.
ATGAATTGAATTAATTTATGAATACAACCCCTTTCTGTACCATAACAGCTTTTGATGATTAAGATGTTAGATGCAAGGCCGTCTCGTATTACAAGGACTGAAGGAATCTGTCTCTCTACTGCAGCAAAAAGTAATATATGTCAATATAAAGGATGCAAAATAAATGTTGTGTCACAAAAACAGGCTTGCAACAAAATGATCAAAGAATATTTAATATATTTTCATCTGAAAAACTTAACTGTATGATTTGAACATGATTATAAACTGTCAGTTGCAGTCTAATTTGACATTCATTATTTAACAAGCAGAGCAAAAGAAATGTAGCAGCCCAGTAACAGACAATCTTTTCAAAGGGCTTTTATGCCTTATCAGACAATTTCACGCACCACGTTTATAAAAATTCACGGGCAGAATCTGCTTAGTATTCCTACCCTGCATTTCTGAATTCAAGAGCCGTTTCAAATTTCAACTTTCAAGATCCAGCATGGCACTCATGCCGAGTGCTCTCCCACCTCTCTGGTGGAGGTGATGCTGAATGAACATGTTCTCCTTCATCATAGTCATAAGCCAGAGGGTGAATGAACTGGTCAGCCTCGAAAGTTTGAGATTGGCACATTTTATTCATTGGTTTTCTGATTAATGTTAGTGGCTAATTACATGTTGTTTGGTTCGGGGGGGATAACAATAGCCTAGCAACACCAGATTTTTGGCAGTGTATTGTATGGAAAATCTGCTTGTGATTCATCCGTAACATGTAATTGGTCCTTTTCCTAGGTCCTCCATTTTAAGGGCACATTTGTTAGACCCAGGCACTAGCCAAACTACACTATGCTGTGGCGTTGGGTTAGAATATTTTCTTTGCCCTTTTCTGCACTGTTGTGCCTCTGTGGAAATATCCTTTATAGAGGTTTTCATAACCTTGTTAAAGCCTTTGTATTTTACAGCATTGAGTGTCGTGAGACAGCAGATGACAGGGAACAGGACTGCAAGATGAAGGACAGTAAAAACCTCAATATGAGTAAAATTCCTCTTAAATATTTCCATTGGCATTTTAGCTTTTCAGGATTTGTGTGTATGCATAAGAATATGATAATATAAAAGTCTGAGCACAAAGCATGTCCTTTGTTTTTACTTCCTCATACATAAGCAAGGGCTTAGATATAACCAGCTCAACAGCTATTCCTTAACATTGAACAAGTACAGCAGTCCGGTGCTGTTTGAGGTACATGCCAGTCTCGATGAGCTAGATGGCCTGTGTTTCTCATTAAGCTTTCTTTTGTTCATCGATTTAATCAGTGCCATACTGCTATTGATTTGCGAGAATGTGAAATATTTAATTACATCTTGGATTGCCATTTTGCTTATTCACAGGACAGTGCCGTTACTTCAGCTCAAATGAGCCGGAGTGAGATAGTGTTGACAGCGTAAGGCTAAAGCAAATGCATTAGTATCATGAAGCTGAGTTAAATTCTATAAAACAGTGATGACATTATATACAAATATATTTACTTTTTTACTGTCCTGTGGTGTTTGGCACTCATTGAATGTCTCAGTGAAGTAGCTGAAACCCAAGAGGCTACATGGAGTAGTTTTAGGGGCATATCTTTACGCTGAGGCCCAGGAGGTCCCAGCATTGCGCTCCAGCAGCCCCGCACTTGGGCAGAGCTCATTATTGGACTTCTGCAGTGTGTGTAGTCCAAAGGGTCAGACTGGAGCTGACCTGTAAAAATGAGGTGAAATACGTGCCATCCCATTGATCTTGAGTTTTCAGGAATCCAAAACCCAAGTGTCAATTACGCTGAATTTAGGCCACCAACACTAATCAGTCCACAGCCACAACCACCCTGCTGAGTGTCCCCCATCTTAAAAGATCCATCAAATTGGAGGGGACCCTTAAGACCTTGCTACTCTGCAATCCTGAGTGTCTTATGTCAGCAAATACCCGCTCTGCTCTGGCTTTCTGGGCAAGCAGTTACATGCTATATTATAAGGATGGAAATGACACGCTTCAAATCATTTCAGTTTGAGCCACTTTTGGGATGAGTAGGTTGGTGAATGCAGAGGCAGAAACCTGTTAGCAGTATACTAATCTGCACAGAGGGAGAAGCCTCTTAGCGGTGCGCTAATCTGCGCAGAGGAAGAGGCCTGTTAGCGGTGTGCTAATCTGCGCAGAGGAAGAAGCCTGTTAGCGGTGCGCTAATCTGCGCAGAGGAAGAAGCCTCTTAGCGGTGCGCTAATCTGCGCAGAGGAAGAAGCCTCTTAGCAGTGTGCTGATTTGCGCGGAGGAAGACGCCTGTTAGCGGTAACTAGACAGTTTCTATCACTCTAAGGAAAGTGTGTATGTACGCGTGTGTGAGAGGGTGCATGGATTGAGAACAATAGGCAGGTTCCTGTCTGTTTAAGTGCTTAATTATACTCCAAATTACACAGCTACTGTGTCAGCTTTGGAGGGCAACCGAATATATCGTGTTAGCCGTTGTAGAGATCGCATGCATAGATCCCAGTTAAGAAAGTTATAAAAAACTGTGAATTCCTGTTTGTGGAAGATATAATGAAAGAATCCCGGAGCTGAACTTTCCGAAACGGCACGTCGTCAGAGTTTGCACGTCTGGAACGGGTGATTTGGTTCACCGTTGTTCAGGAGTTCCAGCTGCTGTGAAGCAAGCTAAAATAATGATTCAGTGTACCATACAGGACAGCTGAGGTTCCAGCATGTGGAGTAGGCCAGTCATGCTTCATGCTATGCAGGATGGTTGAGCGCATGCCTCCGAGACAAAGCGCAGACCTGGAGAAAAAAGTTTCTTGCATGTGTTCCGTACGCTAGGGGTGGAAGGAAGCAAGAAGAGGTAGAGTCAAGAAAAGGGCAAGAAGAAGGGGTGGAGAGAGAGTTTGTCTGTCCTTTTATTACTTAGGTTTTATTGCCCTTTGTGTGTTTCTGGCGCAACAGTATTGGTGTGCTATAGCATACATGGGTGGTCTTGAGCAGTTAGACTGTTCAAAACGCGCTCACTGATGATGTCAGGGTGAGCGAGTGCACATTGGTAGAGCCGCTTGCTAGGGACCCTACACTGATCTGATTGGTTACATACTTTTTTCTCACATCGTTTCATATTCCAGTTCAGAAATGATTCAAATACCACCGACAAAATCAACAAAAAATAGCTTCTTTAAAAAAACTCCAAATGCACCATAAGGTGTTCGACTACTGGCAGACTACTTTCAGATTATTATTAATTCTGAAACCTTATGGAAAAGTGTGGAAAAATTGATTTTTTAGAGGCCACTTAAAGACTTGAATGTGACATAATGATGACTGAGAGCTCAGTGATATTGATGAGCTGAAATGGTATGGTAGTGGATGCATGAAATAAGCTGAGCTGAGATGGTATAGCAGTGGAGGCATGAATTTTACATTTTTTAAAATGGGTTTGCTGACCAGAATGTTTCTTTGATATGAGAAGTTCTATCAAGGCCAGAGGAAAACATTCCTGGGACATGAAGACATCTGGACAAAATTTTCATCATGGGAACATTTGCTCTAACATTCTGAGAATTTTCCAGAAACCAACAATTATTACCTGGGCAGTGCATGTATTTCATATAACTGTACATTTATAATTTATCTTTATCATATACCTTTGTGGAGTGTGTGTGTGTGTGTGTGTATCCATTTATCCTATATCCTCTCCTCAAAGGGTTAATTCTTTGATGTCACATTTTGTAAACTTTTTAAGATGAGTTTAACAGAAAAAAATAAACTGAGGGGAATCTGATAAAAATGTTTCATTTTGCTTTTGTCCTTCAAAACCATTTACTGTCTGAATGACAAGTATAGCCTACTAGATCTTTGACAATGTATTCATTTCTGCTTCTAGGAAAAGAAGTATTCAATGGAAAGCCATAAACTTCAGTGCCATGCATTAATGAAGAGTGAATTTAAACTATGGCAGAAACAGATATCCCTATTTTTCCCATGACAGAGAAAAGCCAGACTTCTGGCCTTGGCATTGCAGTGCCTCATAATCTCAGATTAAAATGTTCTACAGCTAGGCGGCCTTAGTTCCTGTTGCACAGTGTCCAATAAAAACATGCAGCACTGCACACAAGGGTCCATCTTTTATTCTGTGACATCATTTCCTTTGCAGGAATGGAAACCAAAGACAGTAAGCTCCCTGCATTTTCCCACTCACAGTCTTGAAAATTTGTCAAAATTCTGTGGCAACCTTCCCAGTGCTTTGATATGGTTGCTTGGTTACTGTGCCGCCTGGTGGACATAAAGCCGCACCCTGTCACTCTTCACATGAGGCTGGCCCTTGGTCAGCTCTGTCTGAATGAGTGATGTCATAATTTTGTAAAGGCAAACTTGAAAATTATTGTTCAAGCTATGAACACATTTAGGCTCAAACTACATTTTATTTATAATGGGAACATACTATATGCAGGCTACTCATTAGCCCATGGAAAATCATCAACACATCTCTAGTATCTCTGTGAATACACAAGGCTAATGTTACTAAACCTTCTTCACTGGTATCTCTTTAAATACACCAACATAATGTCCTATATCTACTTCACCGGTATCTCTGTGAATACAGCAGGCTAATGTTACTAAACCTACTTCACTGGTATCTCTGTGAATACAGCAGGCTAATGTTACTAAACCTACTTCACTGGTATCTCTGTGAATACAGCAGGCTAATGTTACTAAACCTACTTCACTGGTATCTCTTTGAATACACAAGTTTACCCTACCATTTCTACAGGCTGGAGTGCACCGCTGTGACACTGCCACAAAGTAATAAAGGCTTGTTGTTTTTATGTTTCTGCCTTACCCAAAAAAAATAATGGTTATTTAAAGAAATTCTTGCAAGGTGAACCTTTCAGAATGGATTGTTTTGCTTGTCTTGTGCCATACTGAGCAAATGTTTTGAAGTCAACCAGTTAATAAACAAAAGGCTGCATATTGGATATGTCGCTGCCCTTTTTAGAGACAGCCTGATGGTAGAGGCGGGGTTTTTACAAAATAGTACTTCCGGGGCATGGGGGGAAGAAAGAAAAAAAAGGAGGGAAAAAAAGTTTGGTGTGTGTGAAGATTGTGGACTTTCCTGCTCCAGCCAGCTCTTTCCTGTGGACCAAAGGGACTACAAGGGTGATAATTGCCTATTCAGACCCAATTCAGCGGCGTTGCGTGGAGTGGAATAAAAAAAAAGGAAAGGAAAACTAAGGATACCTGTACAAAAACCAAAAAAGGAAAAAGAAGGTTGGATCACTCAGAACACATACCTAAATGGACAGGACCCACAACTGTGGAGGCCTCTGAAAGTGGGTGAGATCCACACCTTTAATTGACTCTTCTTTTGGATTTTTGGTTTTTCCGAAGGCCTGCTCTTGAGAACTGTGTTTTGCGTGCGAGTTTGTGTGGCCATTGTAAATATTGTAAAATATGTTTGATGTGTATGGGTTGGGAATGTGGGGAGCGTTTAAGATCTAATACATCGGTTCACTGGGTTACAAAAAAAACATGTGTTTTGTTTACCTCCCAGGTAAATACAGTGCTAGTCCCATTTAATGTAATGGGGGACATCCAGCTAGATTGTTATACTGCATATATGATTGAGGAGTCCAATTTTTTTAATCCTGTTCACCTATTCTATGAATCTATGACATTGTAGGTCTTCCCACCTATTATTTGTATTCTTTGTCTCATATTTGTGATAGGGCCATTGTAACTGTGTATAAGTTCAGTTTCCCTTTACAAAAGAGATGTAAATCTTTGTGTGAATTCCCCTGGTGAACCATAACAATAGGATGCAATACTGGACAGTTTGAGTACTGGACAGTTCGAAACATTCTTTAACATGCATATTGTATGCCTATATTGTACAAGGTGAATATCAGTATTGTGATATACAATATAAACAGGCTACAGTATACATATATTAAAGTGTACAAGAACTCTTGATTAATTGCATGTCTTCATAATTATCCAGTTCAAGCAACAAATACATTATTGATGTATGAGCTGTATGGCATGATGGTACTGGCTTTCAAAATAGAAAGGGCTGCCTGAATGGGTGGGGCTAAAAATGGTGATAATAAACATGAAGACTTTAATTGTCAGCCAGAGTTAAGGAAAAATGTTGATTGATTCCCAGACCAAGGCCTTGGATTGGTTTATATTAGAAAATGAATCCCCTCTAGACATTCAATATATGAAGTCGGAATAAGGACATATCTAAGAACATTATCAATACAAGACTAATTTTATCAGTGTCACTTCAAAGCTGTAATTTTCCAGTGCATTGTGCTCCCATCTCTGTGATCTCAGGAACGCGACTGATAGAATTAGATCTTTTAAATAAATGTAATTTTATGGCTTTTCCGTACAAGTGGTTTTTTCACATGGATTCAATACGCCTGTAATAACTGCTCCACCCTAATTTGTTGTAATAAAGCATTATTAGCCTACTTTGAACTCTGAGGCGTGCTCATGTCTGGAAGACTTACATTTTTATTGATTAAAGCTGACATTTTACTCACTTTCATTAAAGTGCCTCTTATAGTTATTAGAATAGACTTTTTAAGGCTATTTCTTTGAGACTCTTTATTCACTGAAGAAAAATGAAGATGATGAGCTTTACTTTATGTGAAAGATGTCCACATTTTAAAAGTCTAAATTTTTTTCCATCGCTCTCTCTCGCTCTCTGTCTGTCTCACTCTCACAGGGTGAAACATTTTTAATAATGTAAAAATTATGAAACTCTACGAACTCTACGCCCCTAAGGGATTCATTTCCCCTCTGTGTCTAGCAAGGGTTTGGGTTCGGTTAGAAAAAATCTCCCTTTCCCAGGTTGTTTTCTATAACAGCTGCCTGGGAAAGACAAAAATGTACTCACCTTCAGTGTACCGGAGGATACATATAGGCAGAATTTGATCCCTCCTGTGTGGAATTCCTTTGTGCATTTGTTTAATCTCCCCAGGAGTAGGGGTAAGGGTTTACGGGTTAGATCTAGGGTTTATGGTTAAGGATAGGGTTAGGGCTAGGGTTTATTGTTAGGGTTACGGTTAGGCATATCAGGTTTAGATTTATTGTTTGTTTAATCCTGGGAATGAGGTGTTGAGTTTCCTGATCCATTGTTTCTCTATTCTCCGTCTGTCCCCTGGTGTCCAGGTAGTGTTTGTCTGAAGGCCAGATATTTCCAGTTTCTCAAGTTCATGGTGAAGGAAATGAGCTACTAGATATGTGCAAGTGTACCTGTGATTATTAATGTTGTATTTGTTGTATGTGTCCTGAGTCTGGTTCTGATTGCTCTTATGTATTTTATGTAACAGTGTTTACACTGCATGACATATATGCAGTTTGTTGTGTCGTCTGTAAGTTTCTGTTTGATTAAGTATGTGTTGTTTGTTGTGTTGTTTTTAACCGTAGTGGCTTTTTTGAGGAATGCCGGGTCTCGAGTGGGTACGGTATTGATTTATGTAAGTTTGCTACATACCAGGTGGTCTTTAAGATCCCTGCTTCTTTTATAGGCTGAGGTGATCTTGCAATCCATCAGCAGGTTTGTGTTGTTCAGAATCCTTGTCAGGTTTTGCTTGATTCTCCAATTTGCTGTCTGGCTGAACACCGAGGATGTTTTGAGTGGTATGACTTTTTCTCCCATCCTGTTGTTTTCGGGTTGGGAAGGCTTTCTGGACTTCTGCCACTTGGTCCCTTCTCACCCAATTCTCATCTGCCCAATTGGCCTCTTTGACAAGTGGCATATGCAGTTCAGCTTCTCTCTGCCTTGCCAACTCTAATGTGTCCTCTGAAATGTCATAATGCCATCCATAATTTAATACAACATAAAAATAAATGAATAAAGAAATAAAACATGCCACGAAGAACGCATTCTGAGGGCTGTATTGCAATGTGCCACCTGATCTATCCAGGCATCTGAAACGCATTTTCAGAAGGCCAAATCTTCGCTCAATTACACTCCTAGTCCTCAACAATGCATGACTGAATCCTCTTTGCCGTTGAGATGTTGGCACAATGTCTGGTGTTAGAACCCAGGTACATAATGGATAGCCATTATTACCTATCAGCCACCCAATGTAAGATGCTGTGGCACTCCTCCTCAGTCATCGTATGGAAGGAGTGTCGCTGTTTGATTACTCATTGGCCGTAATGCCTTCTTCTCCTTGCAATTATGTATTCCACACTTTTGGGATCAACAGCAAAACAGAGATGTTAAATTCAGCCAAGATTAATAGTCTGCATCAATCATGTTACAAGCAATAAAAGAATATAAATTTAAAGAGCATGGGTCTCACGTTTTCCTGGCTTCCTTGGTTCTGTTAATGTAGATTGTGGGGCTGTTCGTATGTACAGATAGATAGGTATGGGTTAATTTGGAGAATATTGTATTGTTTGTGCTGAGGGGAAGTCTATTGTTTGAAATATGTTATGTCTGAAACTATACCAGACAAATTTCTGTTGAAATATTTTTATGAGAATTAAATAGTGTGTCATCATGGAGTTTTGAAAAAATTAACTTATTAACAGTTTAAGTCTACCACAACTACAAGCTGGTATTCAGGAAACCAACTGTAAAATCTCTTACATTGAAGATATTGGAGGAATTTTGTGCACTTAATTCCACAGTTCAAACTGCGGACGCTCCATGACATGACTACAGTATCAGTGCACTTGACCAATTTCGAAAGTTTGAGACATCAGAAAAGTGTGAAGAACAATGACAGCATTTCATCAACAGAATTAACAAAAACGTAAGAATTAGCAAATCTCTCTAAAATGATTAGATGAAGTCCTCTGTGATGTGGCCAGGAATGACTTGATTTCTCCTGATATTATTGGATGGTATTAATTAAACTGAAGTGTGGTAAACATGCTTTGTGTGTGAATTAGAATGTTACACACCCAGCCAACAGGGACCGCATACTCTGCCCACCTATCACACCCACAGGGGAAATATGACAGAACTAATTTTCTTGTCCTGAATACCTCCTGAACACACATTTGCACCATGTCAGCAGTCAAAGTCATGTGATCTTGTTTATGTATTCAAAAAGTTCCTGGGATCGGTCATACTCACTAGGGTCGAGGGGTTTTTACGTAGCTCTGAAAAGCAATCTGGGGAAACTTTAATGGGATCTTCTTGCTCAAAAAGTATAACTTGGTATCAACATTTTTCTCCTGTTAATGTGTTGTGACTTATTTTTGTATTTGTTTCAGTGCATTTTCAAAGTCTGGGCAAACCCTGTTTTAACAGATGGGGACAGAAATGGGGTGCTTTGCAAATGATACCTTTGAATGAATTAGATATGAACAACTTCAATTATTTAATGGTTTCACTGTCAGATCGAAGCCTGAATTAGCCTGAATAATTCACAGCAATCCCATGGAGAAAGGAAGGTCACCCAACATTATTTACTGTGCTCCCCTACCTTCAGACAGGGACAGAGAAAGCAAGAGAGAGAGAGAGCAGGTGTCTAACCTTCTTTACACAGGGAGAGAGAGCAGGTGTCTAACCTTCTTTACACAGGGAGAGAGAGCAGGTGTCTAACCTTCTTTACACAGGGAGAGAGAGCAGGTGTCTAACCTTCTTTACAGAGAGAGAGAGAGCAGGTGTCTAACCTTCTTTACAGAGGGAGAGAGAGCAGGTATCTAACCTTCTTTACACAGGGAGAGAGAGCAGGTATCTAACCTTCTTTACAGAGGGAGAGAGAGCAGGTGTCTAACCTTCTTTACACAGGGAGAGAGAGCAGGTGTCTAACCTTCTTTACACAGGGAGAGAGAGCAGGTGTCTAACCTTCTTTACACAGGGAGAGAGAGCAGGTATCTAACCTTCTTTACAGAGGGAGAGAGAGCAGGTGTCTAACCTTCTTTACAGACAGAGAGAGAGCAGGTATCTAACCTTCTTTACAGAGGGAGAGAGAGCAGGTGTCTAACCTTCTTTACACAGGGAGAGAGAGCAGGTGTCTAACCTTCTTTACAGAGGGAGAGAGAGCAGGTATCTAACCTTCTTTACACAGGGAGAGAGAGCAGGTATCTAACCTTCTTTACAGAGGGAGAGAGAGCAGATGTCTAACCTTCTTTACACAGGGAGAGAGAGCAGGTATCTAAACTTCTTTACACAGGGAGAGAGAGCAGGTGTCTAACCTTCTTTACACAGGGAGAGAGAGAGCAGGTGTCTAACCTTCTTTACACAGGGAGAGAGAGCAGGTGTCTAACCTTCTTTACAGAGAGAGAGAGAGCAGGTGTCTAACCTTCTTTACACAGGGAGAGAGAGCAGGTATCTAACCTTCTTTACACAGGGAGAGAGAGCAGGTATCTAACCTTCTTTACACAGGGAGAGAGAGCAGGTGTCTAACCTTCTTTACACAGGGAGAGAGAGCAGGTGTCTAACCTTCTTTACAGAGGGAGAGAGAGCAGGTATCTAACCTTCTTTACACAGGGAGAGAGAGCAGGTATCTAACCTTCTTTACAGAGAGAGAGAGAGCAGATGTCTAACCTTCTTTACACAGGGAGAGAGAGCAGGTATCTAAACTTCTTTACACAGGGAGAGAGAGCAGGTGTCTAACCTTCTTTACACAGGGAGAGAGAGAGCAGGTGTCTAACCTTCTTTACACAGGGAGAGAGAGCAGGTGTCTAACCTTCTTTACAGAGAAAGAGAGAGCAGGTGTCTAACCTTCTTTACACAGGGAGAGAGAGCAGGTATCTAACCTTCTTTACACAGGGAGAGAGAGCAGGTATCTAACCTTCTTTACAGAGGGAGAGAGAGCAGGTGTCTAACCTTCTTTACAGAGAGAGAGAGAGCAGGTATCTAACCTTCTTTACACAGGGAGAGAGAGCAGGTGTCTAACCTTCTTTACACAGGGAGAGAGAGCAGGTGTCTAACCTTCTTTACACAGGGAGAGAGAGCAGGTGTCTAACCTTCTTTACAGAGAGAGAGAGAGCAGGTGTCTAACCTTCTTTACACAGGGAGAGAGAGCAGGTGTCTAACCTTCTTTACACAGGGAGAGAGAGAGCAGGTATCTAAACTTCTTTACACAGGGAGAGAGAGAGCAGGTATCTAACCTTCTTTACAGTACAGTCCAAGAAGCCCATAGAGCATATAGTCCAGATCTCTCTCTCCCCGCATTTACAATTCACCTGTCTGTGTTGCCAGGAAAACAGACAACAGCCAGCAGGTTGAAGAAGTACTGAAATCTCTCTTAGTCTCTCTCTCCTGTCTTTTTCTCTCTCTCTGTTCGGTCTCATTCCTGTCTATGGCTCTCTCTCTCTTATTTAAATTTTGAATCTGAATCCAAGATGCTTCACAGGCATTACACAGTCAACATTGCCAGACAAATTGCTTGAAACATCTGATCTGGAGTCATAGCTTGATACAAAGCAGCAATAACAATAAAAGGAAAAGTCATAACAATGATGGCAACAACAGTATGAATGTTAATTATATGTCTTCACATGTCTTCACAACCAAGCTGTTTGAATGAATCAGTAGTTATTGTACTCCAGTTTTACAGTATGCACCATACGCTCCACAAAAAGAGGCCTGCACATGCCCAGATTGCGCATTCGCTTACTGCATAATCCTGCAACAATGTACACAGTGTGGAACTGCTGGGGCACATGCAGCGTGGAAAGAACTGAGGGCCAGTCGTCAAGCAAGTTGGAGGAGTCGGGTGACATGGCATCCTCCTCTTGAGTGAACAGGAGTCAGTCACTGTGACTAAACAGTGTACTCAGGGTTGGAAAGAGAAGAAGAATCCCATGAAGTGTTCATAAGAGCTTCATGATCCATCGATCTGAGAGGGGTTTCACTGTAAACCTTTTGAGAAGAGTTTTCTTGTAGCCTTCATTTTCACTCTAAGACATACACTTTGTTTAAGGAACTTTAGCTCATCAAGGATTCCTATGAAACCCTTTGGTAGAAAAAGGGTTTAAGAGTATTTGGTTTAAAAAGAGCTCTTCTAAGAATTCTCACTTCTACATGGTTTCCTCTGAAGCCTTTTAGTTGAACAATATGAAAACTAAATATTTTTTCTTTTCCATTTTTCTCACTCCAAACTCAGCTTGTGTGTTACCATGTGACATGGGAGAGCTAGCCTACTTCAAATCTGGAAGGAAAAGGGGAAAAATATTTTAAAAACAAATAACCTAACCAAAACAGACACAGGAATACAGATAAGACAACTTTTCTTTTAAAAGAGCAAATCAGAAGAGGCACTCACCCCGTCAGAGTAATTTCAGAGTTCAGAAAATTGTACGTCTTTATCTTTCTGACACTACTCGACGGTGTGAGCAAGCTTTAAGTTCCTCAACAAATCATGTAACAGCTTTATTCTGCCTATGACTGGAGCTGTCAATTAAACAATCAGTGCTAAAACTAGAACAGTTGCAATTAGCTAATTATGCTGTGCAGACCATGCAATTAAGATGTTTTAATTTGTCATTCTCATCCAGAAAAACAAATGTAATGCCATTGAGGACACAGACACAATATCATTGAATCAGGATGAATTACTCTGTCCATCTGTCTGTTTTTATTGCCTGCTTGCTTATTACATTTTTCACTGACTTTCACTGATAGTTCTGCTTATACAACAAAAACATAGGAGGCAAAACAAGCCAGCCAGAGTGAGACAGTGGAATAGTTAGCTCTCTAACAGACAGAATCCCCACACATTACTTGCCCTGCTCACCTCCAGTTAGAGGCGTCTGGCACCTGGTATTTGGACAGCAGGTGTCTGGCAGGTAATTTGCAGCCTATTTATCTAAAGTTTAAAATGATGTGACACAGCAGGAAGCAGGGTTTGGGGTTAAAGGTCAGCTGAAGACATGTTGCAAAAAGTGTCACCACAGCAAATTACTTTGACAATCAAGATTATAAAATGAATTAGCCTGAGGCAAAACAAGTGCACATTAAAGCAGTCCAGGGACACCATCACTGACGCACTATGCCATAATCTGTGGTATGAAAAAAAAAAAACCATTTTTTTTTTTTAAAGGCAACAAATGTTACCTAATATGACTGGAACTGCTGGTGCAACAAAATGAACACTTGTAGGAAAAGACAGCAGAATCATATTTAAATTCACAAAAAATTGAAAAGTGTAGCTATAAACTTCAAACTTCTGCCGACTCCAGGGTGAAACATACAAATTAATTTACGCAGTGGAGTTTGGTACCCAACAAATCTGATTATCATTGTGATACTTCAATCCTCCTTTCCACTGCCTGCTCTCTTTGTTCGTCTGCCCAAAACTTTGGCCATTACAAGCCATTGGTCTACGCCTCTCAACCTTTCACTGTATTTGATGTCATCAACATATATATTTGACGCCTTTCTATTTTGTGAAGGTCAATTCCCCTTTCATTTTGCAAGATTCTCAAAGCCCCTGACCTTGAGTATCTGTTGATTCAGCTTTTATTGCCACTTTTCACACTATCAAACCCCAAAATTCCCCTAGGACCAATCACAAATTATCACCCATCAAAAAACCATAAAGGCTCAATGACCAATCACCAAAAGCCTTCCAGGACCACTCATCAATCACCATAAACCCAATGTGGCTATATGCTTCTCTTCCCCAGGGCAACCAGGGTGATGTCTCATGCTAAGTCACCAGTCTTTGGCTGGGAGGCATGTCAGTCATTGGTTCAATGATACCTCATTACCTGATTCCAGGTTGGAATAAAAAGCAAAAAGGTGGAAAAACAATACATAGAAAACAAGCAATATTTTTGATCTAAAACCTGCTCTATTTACCCATCTCTCTCTATCTCTCTCTCTCTCTCTCTCACTGCCTGTTTTCACATCCTTGAGTTGGTTGACACTCGACCCTTTGTTTTCATGCTGTACACTGCAACTCTTGAGTGCACTTACTGATTCACTGCCCAATAACTGATACTGCCCCCCGCCCATCCCCACAGTTAAAACAGGCTCTTAAGAGTGTTGACCCCCTGACGTCAGCAGATAAACACAGCTGTGGCTCGGCTCAGGGCCATGACATGGTCTGTTTCAGTTTCCAGAGCAGATGTGCTCGCCCAGTGTGTCTGATAGCTGTTACTCTGTTCAAGCTGTGGGTGGCAATGGTGAGTCAAAACACCTTCATCAAGGGTATGACTCCCCACCTGGGATCTGCTCTAAATATGGTTGTAGTGTGCAAGTCTTTGGCTGTCATACCGAGAAACGTTCCAAAATTTTTGGAATCTTGGCAGAATCCATAGAAACTGAAGTGTTCACACACACACAAACACACACACACACAAACATACGCACACACTTGGGGAATATATGAAATTATAGAGGACACTGTTGAAAACATTTTCCTATAAATGCCATTCCCTGAAATAAAAAAAAAAGAAAAATATTTTCAGGTCACCAGCTACGCCATCAAGAGGGCATCCCAGGGATTCTCCCTTCCTGGGCATCTATAAGATAAACCGTGCCAGGGCAACTATGGACTCACCCCTGCCAGGGCAACTATAGGCTAAACCCTGCCAGGGCAACTATGGACTCACCCCTGCCAGGGCAACTATAGGCTAAACCCTGCCAGGGCAACTATAGGCTAAACCCTGCCAAGGCAACTATGGACTCACACCTGCCAGGGCAACTATAGGCTAAACCCTGCCAGGGCAACTATGGACTAACCCCTGCCAGGGCAACTATAGGCTAAACCCTGCCAGGGCAACTATGGACTCACCCCTGCCAGGGCAACTATAGGCTAAACCCTGCCAGGGCAACTATAGACTAAACCCTGCCAGGGCAACTATGGACTCACCCCTGCCAGGGCAACTATGGACTCACCCCTGCCAGGGCAACTATAGGCTAAACCCTGCCAGGGCAACTATAGGCTAAACCCTGCCAGGGCAACAATGGACTCACCACTACCAGGGCACCTATAGGCTAAACCCTGCCAGGGCAACTATAGGCTAAACCCTGCCAGGGCAACTATGGACTCACCCCTGCCAGGGCAACTATAGGCTAAACCCTGCCAGGGCAACTATGGACTCACCCCTGCCAGGGCAACTATAGGCTAAACCCTGCCAGGGCAACTACGGACTCACCCCTGCCAGGGCAACTATAGGCTAAACCCTGCCAGGGCAACTATGGACTCACCCCTGCCAGGGCAACTATAGGCTAAACCCTGCCAGGGCAACTATGGACTCACCCCTGCCAGGGCAACTATAGGCTAAACCCTGCCAGGGTAACTATGGACTCACCCCTGCCAGGGCAACTATGGACTCACCCCTGCCAGGGCAAATATTGGCTAAACCCTGCCAGGGCAACTATGGACTCACCCCTGCCAGGGCAACTATAGGCTAAACCCTGCCAGGGCAACTATGGACTCACCCCTGCCAGGGCAACTATAGGCTAAACCCTGCCAGGGCAACTATGGACTCACCCCTGCCAGGGCAACTATGGACTCACCCCTGCCAGGGCAACTATAGGCTAAACCCTGCCAGGGCAACTATGGACTCACCCCTGCCAGGGCAACTATAGGCTAAACCCTGCCAGGGCAACTATGGACTCACCCCTGCCAGGGCAACTATAGGCTAAACCCTGCCAGGGCAACTATAGGCTAAACCCTGCCAGGGCAACTATGGACTCACCCCTGCCAGGGCAACTATGGACTCACCCCTGCCAGGGCAACTATAGGCTAAACCCTGCCAGGGCAACTATGGACTCACCCCTGCCAGGGCAACTATAGGCTAAACCCTGCCAGGGCAACAATGGACTCACCCCTGCCAGGGAAACTATAGGCTAAACCCTGCCAGGGCAACTATGGACTCGCCCCTGCCAGGGCAACTATAGGCTAAACCCTGCCAGGGAAACTATAGGCTAAACCCTGTCAGGGCAACTATGGACTCACACCTGCCAGGGCAACTATAGGCTAAACCCTGCCAGGGCAACTATGGACTCACCCCTGCCAGGGCAACTATGGACTCACCCCTGCCAGGGCAACTATAGGCTAAACCCTGCCAGGGCAACTATAGGCTAAACCCTGCCAGGGCAAATATAGGTTAAATCCTGCCAAGGCAACTATGGACTTACCCCTGCCAAGCAACTATGGACTCACCCCTGCCAGGGCAACTATAGGCTAAACCCTGCCAGGGCAACTATGGATTCACCCCTGCCAGGGCAACTATAGGCTAAACCCTGCCAGGGCAACTATGGACTCAACCCTGCCAGGGCAACTATAAGCTAAACCCTGCCAGGGCAACTATAAGCTCAACCCTGCCAGGGCAACTATGGACTCACCCCTGCCAGGGCAACTATAGGCTAAACCCTGCCAAGGCAACTATGGACTCACACTTGCCAGGGCAACTATAGGCTAAACCCTGCCAAGGCAACTATAGGCTAAACCCTGCCAGGGCAACTATGGACTCACCCCTGCCAGGACAACTATAGGCTACACCCTGCCAGGGCAACTATAGGCTAAACCCTGCCAGGGTAACTATGGACTCACCCCTGCCAGGGCAAATATTGGCTAAACCCTGCCAGGGCAACTATAGGCTAAACCCTGCCAGGGCAACTATGGACTCACCCCTGCCAGGGAAACTATAGGCTAAACCCTGCCAGGGCAACTATGGACTCGCCCCTGCCAGGGCAACTATAGGCTAAACCCTGCCAGGGTAACTATGGACTCACCCCTGCCAGGGCAACTATAGGCTAAACCCTGCCAGGGCAACTATGGACTCACCCCTGCCAGGGCAACTATGGACTCACCCCTGCCAGGGCAACTATAGGCTAAACCCTGCCAGGGCAACTATCGAGTCACCCCTGCCAGGGCAACTATTGGCTTAACCCTGCCAGGGCAACTATGGACTCACCCCTGCCAGGGCAACTATAGGCTAAACCCTGCCAGGGCAGCTAAGGACTCACCCCTGCCAGGGCAACTATGGACTCACCCCTGCCAGGGCAACTATAGGCTAAACCCTGCCAGGGCAACTATAGGCTAAACCCTGCCAGGGCAACTATGGACTCACCCCTGCCAGGGCAACTATAGGCTAAACCCTGCCAGGGCAACTATGGACTCACCCCTGCCAGGGCAACTATAGGCTAAACCCTGCCAGGGCAACTATGGACTCACCCCTGCCAGGGCAACTATAGGCTAAACCCTGCCAGGGCTACGATAGGCTAAACCCTGCCAAGGCAACTATGGACTCACCCCTACCAGGGCAACTATAGGCTAAACCCTGCCAGGGCAACTATAGGCTAAACCCTGCCAGGGCAGCTATGGACTCACCCCTGCCAGGGCAACTATAGGCTAAACCCTGCCAGGGCATCTATAAGCTAAACCCTGCCAGGGCAACTATAGGCTAAACCCTGCCATGGCAACTATAGGAGAAACCCTGCCAGGGCAACTATAGGCTAAACCCTGCCAGGGCAACTATAGGCTAAACCCTGCCAGGGCAACTATGGACTCACCCCTGCCAGGGCAACTATGGACTCACCCCTGCCAGGGCAACTATAGGCTAAACCCTGCCAGGGCAACTATGGACTCACCCCTGCCAGGGCAACTATAGGCTAAACCCTGCCAGGGCAACTATGGACTCACCCCTGCCAGGGCAACTATAGGCTAAACCCTGCCAGGGCAACTATGGACTCACCCCTGCCAGGGCAACTATAGGCTAAACCCTGCCAGGGCAACTATGGACTCACCCCTGCCAGGGTAACTGTAGGCTACACCCTGCCATGGCAACTATAGGCTAAACCCTGCCAGGGTAACTATGGACTCACACCGTCCAGGGCAACTATGGACTCACCCATGCCAGGGCAACTATAGGCTAAACCCTGCCAGGGCAACTGTGGACTCACCCCTGCCAGGGCAACTATACGCTAAACCCGGCCAGGGCATCTATTAGCTAAACCCTTTCAGGGCAACTAAAGGCTAAACCCTGCCAGGGCAACTGTAGGCAAAACCCTGCCAGGGCAACTATGGACTCACCCCTGCCAGGGCAAATATTGAGTAAACCCTGCCAGGGCAACTATGGACTCACCCCTGCCAGGGCAACTGTAGGCTAAACCCTGCCAGGGCAGCTAAGGACTCACCCCTGCCAGGGCAACTATAGGCTAAACCCTGCCAGGGCAACTATAGGCTAAACCCTGCCAAGGCAACTATGGACTCACCCCTACCAGGGCAACTATGGACTCACCCCTGCCAGGGCAACTATAGGCTAAACCCTGCCAGGGCAACTATAGGCTAAACCCTGCCAGGGCAACTATGGGCTCACCCCTGCCAGGGCAACTATAGGCTAAACCCTGCCAGGGCAACTATAGGCTAAACCCTGCCAGGGCAACTATAGGCTAAACCCTGCCAGGGCAACTATAGGCTAAACCCTGCCAGGGCAACTATAGGCTAAACCCTGCCAGGGCAACTATGGACTCACCCCTGCCAGGGCAACTATAGGCTAAACCCTGCCAGGGCAACTATGGACTCACCCCTGCCAGGGCAACTATAGGCTAAACCCTGCCAGGGCAACTATGGACTCACCCTTGCCAGGGCAACTATAGGATAAACCCTGCCAGGGCAACTATAGGCTAAACCCTGCCAGGGCAACTATTGACTCACCTCTGCCAAGGCAACTGTAGGCTAAACCCTGCCAGGGCAACTATGGACTCACCCCCGCCAGGGTAACTGTAGGCTACACCCTGCCAGGGCAAGTATAGGCTAAACCCTGCCATGGCAACTATAGGCTAAACCCTGTCAGGGAAACTAAGGCCTAAACCCTGCCAGGACAAGATATCAGCCAAGCTGTCTGGGTTTTGGAGTCTCATCGCTCTCCAGTGCTCTTGGTTGGCTGGGCACCTGCTGATACATGAACTGAGTGTGTGCTGATTTCATCATCCTTGTTGACAGAGGCTGTATATGCCTTGCGGTGCTGCTGCAGTATGGAAAGAAGCAAATGCTTGTTTTCATGATGTAATGTGTCTGATATCGTGTTTGGTGTAATGTGTGATTGTGATGCAATGGGCCTCATTTATCAAACATGTGCCAAACAAATTTCATTTCTGCCCCCCAGGATTTATGGCAATGATTAGGCTTGTATACAAAAACTTACCTTCAGAGTTGGAGGGTAATTGATCCAAGACGAGGGAAAACAGATCGCTGTCACCCTCCACAATAATTCCACTCAACAACATCTCTCCAATAATTTGCTTCCAGTTTCATGTCAAACCATTTTCTTTTAACCTGTTGCAGCGTACACAGAACTTTTGACACCGAATTTACTGCAACAGTTATTTCTTGCCAGGTTTTCGTCTTCCCCGGCCCCAACACTCAACTACTTTCAAAAGAACAAAGTATTTATTTAATCTTATTTCCATAAACAAAACTTCAGTCGCCGCTTCAGAAACATATTTTTTTTCTTTTGCCTTTTCTCTGCTATCTCTTCATATTGCCAACAAAGGGATTCCAAGCTCCTTATATGGTATTTCAGGGGCATCAAATTATGCTAAATATAAATTCTGTGAACGCGCTTCATATTTGCAATTGATTGGTATTTATTGCATGGAATAAGTAACAAATTCTGTGTTTACGCATGTTTGGTACAGTAAATCCGGCTGAATTAGTTAGTTCGTATTTGTTGACGGGTACATTTATACCCCAAAGTCCACCTCCCTTACTGCTACACCCACATTCCACCCAGAGAATGTATTTCTATTGGTTTGTATGATTCTCCTGATCACAGAGACAATAGAAATTCATCTGTGTCAAGTTCTCCATTTCGACTTGCATCAAGCTTTTCTCAAATGAGCATCTTTTTGTATAAAGTACATTTTTTAATCATCGCCATGAAGTATTCCATATTCCAGTCTTCATTTCTCTGTCATAATCAAGAATCTGCCTTGGATCCCCAAGGCCTTCAGAGGAACGATCAAGGGCAGTGATAAAACAACTCAAGCTTCTGGTGCCTTCTTTTCATTTAGCATTTAATTCTTTTGAAATGCATGATCCAGAAGGAAAATCAATGTGAAATCAGACTCACTTTCATTCATGTTTTGATCAAAAGGAAGCTGATTTTATTGTTTATCTTCATCATTAGAGGTCCACACAGTGATTTCAACAAACACTGTACAATGCAAGTTAAAAAGGCAAAAAAAATAAATAAATAAATAAGCAATTAAAATCTATATAAACAGAAGCTTTGTTTGCCAGAAAGATTCTCATTTCATCTCAGTTTATTCAAACAGCTGCCTGGAATCCCAAATCTGTTCAGGTCCCACTTTTTCCCCTAAACTGTTGTTTCTTCTTTGGTGGTGTCCTATCAAACACATATCTGATGGACATTGTGTAGGTATGTGGAACTTAAGGCTTTTGTGTGTGTTCTAATTGGAACATGCTCCAGAAATGTCTCCATCCATTAAAGAAGCCATTAAAACCCATCGTATTGGCCGAAGAATAAAGCTGACATCATAAAGCTGGCCTATCCTTCCCATCAGATGTGTTCTCTGTGGAACACAGGACGCAAGAAATTCCAGAGTAAGCACAAATTGATTTCACAAGATCCAGATTTCTGTCATACCCCTCGGGATTGGTGGATTTGGGTTTCTGCAGAGACATAGAAGTATAGATGGAACTACATTATTCAACAGCCTTTTGTTCACTTCTGCTGCCTTTTCAGGCTGATGCAGGAATAATGCATAAATAGGTCTGGCATTTCTAATTCTAATTGCTTTTAATAACTCTTTTGGCTACGCATGTGTATTTATTTTTGCAGTGGAGAACTCATTTATTTACACAGAAAACTGCCTTGGGGGTACTCTGGATATGATAAATTCAAGTCAAATTCCAAATAAAAAAAACACGATATGAGCAATATGACGATTTTCACAAGTCCTGTTATTTTTCATTCAACATTTAGATGAATGAAGCTGAATTGAGTTTGAAAACAGTTAAAACGATGTCTTCAAAATAAGGTCTTCTGAGGTCTTCTGGGGTGCGTGGGTTTGACTGGTGGGGGTGCAGATGAGCTACTCCACAGCCATACCAGCCTCTATGGCCATCTCTATGAGGGCCTGCTCCTGCATCATTGCTCCTCAGCCTGTTCTCTCTGAGGGCCTGCTCCTGCAGCATTGCTCCTCAGCCTGTTCTCTCTGAGGGCCTGCTCCTGCAGCATTGTTCCTTATCCTGTTCTCTCTGAGGGCCTGCTCCTGCAGCATTGCTCCTCAGCCTGTTCTCTCTGAGGGCCTGCTCCTGCAGCATTGCTCCTCAGCCTGTTCTCTCTGACGGCCTGCTCCTGCATCATTGCTCCTCAGCCTGTTCTCTCTGAGGGTACATCTGAATAAAATATAGTTTTTATGTGGTTATCTACACTTTGGAAAGTATTTCTCATATTTTATGTACCACTTCTTTTACGGAATCACATTACTATAAACATACTCTGTGCGTGTATGCGTGTGTGTCTTTGTGTGTGTATGTGTGTTTGTGTAGAAGTGTTTTATACATAAACCCAAACAAAGGTTTTCTGAGAAGCATGTCAAACAGTCACGTAATTCATTTTCCTCCATTGTTTGGGGAGCCATTTAATCTTACTGAAAACCTATGCAGGAGTAGAGGCACAAAGTGATTTCCAAGATAAATAATAGTGGTTATTTGTTGCTAGGTAACCTCTTTTTGTGTTCTTTACCAGAAGGCTCCACTCCAGACTGATCCAATTGCTCTGGCTGTTCTATTTAGACGCAAATGTCTTGTACTAATAATAATCATGACAATAATAGATGTAATTATATTCCAGATTTTTTTTTTTTACATATTTTACATACCATTTCCATATGGACAGCATGCTTCATATTGATGAAAATTTTCTCATACTGTTTGAACCTTTTGGCTTTAAAAACCTCACATTTATTTCAAATGAATGAAATAAATTCGCATTTTAATGGACAGTATTTCCGTATGGTTCTGAATTAAAATTGATTCTGTTCAATCGGATGTGCCAGAGGCCTCATTGATCGGCGGCAGGTTTCTGATACCCAACGAGCAGGTTAGCAAGTTTCAGGGATACGTTTTAGTTACCCAACGAGTAGGTTAGAAAGTTTTGGGGGTATGTTTTTGTTACCCAGTGAGTAGGTTTGAAAGCTTCAGACAGGTTATTTTTTTATTCCCTCTGGACACTGTCTGGTCCCACTTGTGGCAATGCAACTGTCAACGAGTTTACATGGAAATGCCTTTTCATACAACTTCTCTGTTAATTTATGCATGCCAAACAACAGGAAAAACTAAATGCAGAGTAAAAATATTAATGAAGTAACATCATGTTGAGGATGAAGTCTCTTAGGAGCTTCGCCATCAAATCATTGCCTTGCCTGAATCCTGACTTGCTGTATATTGGATGATTTTATGCACACTAACAAAAAAAAAAACATTAAAGGAGCTGAAAGAGGAGCATAAATCTCTGTGCCAGTAAGTGTTCTCTGTCTAATGGAGAATCAGGAAAGGCATTCCATATGATTCATGGCAGCCATTCTCTCTCGTGTTCTGTGTATCATTATAGCTCAGTTATTATATTTCTATTATTTAAATGACAGAAGAGTCATAACACGTCGTTGCTAACAGCCCAGCAATCGTTGCCATTGGCGCATTGCCATGGCGAGGAGGCCTCAGCTCATTTGCATGTAGATACAGTAATGTCTGTTGCATATTAATGCGCAATACAATTAAAGATTGATATTGATTTGAGGGTGTAGCTTCCTAACAGTGAATTGATCAACAATATTAATATAACTGTGGACATTGTGAATATTTTCATCTGTTAATTTTTATTCAGTGGCTCTGAGCATTGTGTTTTTGAAGTAAAAGTGAATGCTTGCATTTGTTTGTGAGTTTACAGTGAGGAAATGTTGACTTTGCATGTATGAGAGTTCAGGAGAGGTTTAGTTAGACTGATTAATGTACATTCAGTGAGTGTTGATAAGCTGTCATGTTGAAAATAAAAATATTCGGTTTTTCAGGTTTTTTTCTGGCAGTTGGAAGCTGCTGCAGCCCTCGAAGGTAACAGCTCTGCTTCACAAAATTGTAACCTGCAAAAAAATCTTCATTATGGTGTCAAGCAAACATACAGATATTTACACAAATGTACATATATTTACACTACTTAAGAAAAGCCATACTGACCAGCCCGTGGAAATGGTTCATTGCTGTTGTTTCCCACCCTAACCCTAACCCTAACCCATCATCTCAATCAGATTCCTCATGCTGAGAGTTTGCATACAACAGCAAAGCTGAGCCATTCTCATTAGCTAATATAATGAGCCCTTTTACAGACTTTAAAAACTCTGGGGCTCAAGTTGTGTTTTGTGTCTGTTCAAATCAACCCCAGAGTTTCTCACCCTTTGGCACATTTGCATATGTATGACTAATTGAGCAGAGATTACATGCATAGCATTCAGATTTCTTGTCAGTTTGTCACTATGCTTACTCAGTCAAAGACAGAAACACACATTAATCATGTTTTAGTCTGAAAAGCAGTCACATCCATGTCAATTTTTTCATATATAGCTATCTATGGGAAGCTCATGCGAAATTCACTTCCAGCTGACAATTTGTGAATGCTCAGAAACAAAATTGAGAGGATATTTTAATAATATATGTTAATAAACATAAATAGTTCAGTTTTCTGCACTTCCCAGGATTGTGTTGAGATGAAATGTCTTTACACCATTGTAATGTTCTGAATTCTCTCATAACTCAGCCTCCAACATCAAAAGCAGACTCATCTCCAGTGTTGTGGGAATGATGCATTTTATTCTTCAAGGTTCAATTTCCATAAGACATGAAATTTGTTTTGCAGATGGTCTTATCCAGACCGATGTACAATATGGGAGAACATAAGTGCATCCGCCTAATTCTGAGCAACAGTGCCAGACCATAGCTAACCATGTTTGTAGACCAGCAAGTAGCCAAGAAGCATCACCGGTACATACCAAAAACACAGAATGACCGATCTCAATTTGGATGCAGGTGCAGTATGAAGAGATGAGTCTTGGAAAGCAGCAGCTGTGCTGACATCACTAGGGTGTGCATTCCACCACTGGGGGGCACTGCAGAGAGACACTGCAACTGGGAAGTATAACTATGCAGGGAGAGCACAGTTAGTCATTTAGTATTATTAGACTGTATTTACATGTGTATTTACATTTATTCATTTTGCAGACGCTTTTATCCACAGCGACATTCAAGGAGTGCATATAGTCTGCATGAATGCCGGAAGTCCATCATTTAACCATTGCTTCAGCAGCTAAAAACTAAGCTAAAAATAAGATCTATGCAATAGTCCTAGTAATAAACATATCATAGCCAAGAAACAAAGTACATAGCCAAGTAATACATTTATAAACAATAATTTATACAATTAATTCATAATAAATAAACATAATACAACATCCAACCAGTGATATCCAGGCCTTTGTTAGATCCAGGAACTGAAATGACTGCAGCTCAGCATGTGTGATGAAGTCAGCTTTCTGGACTGCTAACCGGCAATTCTATAGTCCTGGGTTAGCCAGGCTGCGTCTACAGTGTTTGGGTGTCAACATGATGCAGGGAGGTGATGAACTGACGATAAGGAAGACGCTGAACAGTGTAGCATTTGAAAATCAACTGGAGCTGTGGTGAGGCCATTCTATCCACAGCTCTGTGGGCATGCAGCGTGGTTTTAAACCCAATGCATCCTGGGACAGGTGGCCAGTGAAGGTAAGTGAAAAGGCGCATGGCATGAGCATGACAAGGCTGAAAACAAGACTGTTTCCCGTCACCCTATAACTGTGACTTCCCATAACCATAATCCCTCACCCTACCCCTTCTCAAAATCTGAGAAAACCTGCAGAATCTAACATGGAATTTCACCTCACTATGAAATGCAAGGACACTTGCTTTGACCGATATCGTCCAAAACAAAACGTTTTTTCTGCTGTCTGATCAGAAAATTGTCCGATTGAAAATGGTCAACCATACCATTTACGAAAACGTACATGGCTGAATTATTTGAGTAAAGCAATGCTGTCTCAATATGAATAACAGTTGTAGAAAACTACTTATGCGCGACCCATGAATTCCCGGCATCTTAGCAGCTAATTGGATGCCGTGTGCCTCTGATTACCTTTCTGATCATTTTTTCTCCATTTTTACTTAATCGTCTGAACCCATTTGGCAGATTGCTGAGGTGGTATATGAGAAACACTGTAAAATAGTGGGAGCCCAGGACAAAGCATTTTCAGAGCTGAAGAGAACGTGCTGGTGCGTCTCAGCCGGCCTCTTCTCTAGATGTATTAAGTGAATGAATGGAATACATTTCCTTTTGGCAAAATCAGGGCATGCTAATGCAACATTCGGCCTGCTCGAATTGAAGGTAATGAACCATAAAAATAAATCTTATATTTGATCTGAGTGCTACTGTTTATGCTGCTTTCATTCGCCATTAATACACTTCCTGTTTGTGCAGTGCCTTATTCACTAAACCAGCGACCCACAGATAAAATGCAGAGGGAAAATCGACCTTATTTCTATTCTGTCTTCATTGGACTCAGCTGAAGAGTCATTACAGTGTCCCCAATTTATGAATGCTGTTTTATTGGAGGTAATCACTTTTAGGTTTTTTAGGCTAATAGCATATTTGACCTGATCTGAGTGGGCTGGGCGGTCACTGGTACTGTCAGCCAGTCAGGGCAGTGATTCAAATTATTATTACTGTTATTAATATTATTAATATGGCCTGCATATTTACACATTCCAGCCAATCAAGACTGTGCTTAGTATTATTATTATTATTATTATTATTATTATTATTATTAACATGGTCTGGATATTTACACACTCCGAAGGCCTGTTCACTTCATACAGAAAGAGAGCAGTGGGGAAACATTTAGGGTCATCCTTTACAGATTATTTCATTTAGTACACATTTGTTTTGTAGAAGCTGAGGTGTGAAATTAGAATTGCCACAAAGGGACTTTAAACGCACCTATACAGGAGAAAGTTGGAAACCTATGCAATTAAAAATTAATGTCAATGAAAATTAAATTAAATTGAACAAAATGTTCAAAATCTGCTTACAGTCTCACAAGTGGATACATTCCCATATATGTGTATGTGTGTGTGTGTGTGTATGTATTCACAGAAATTCAGCACATAACTACAGCGTGAGCCCAGCAATAAAAATTCCAATGACAAATCTTCTGATGTACATTCTTAGCTCTGGCCATGTTAAATGTCACTGTGTTTCTGTGACCAGCATTAATGAAATGAGAAGCTGTGGTGCTCTGAAACACCTGTTTGCCCTCGGGGCAGTGTGCTGTTAGCCCTTTTCATTATAATAAGCAAAAATCACATAACTGTAAGGACTGGGAAATGAAAATGAAATGACTATTTTTAAAATGTAATTCTGACCTTTTTGGTTGCATCTCATTTTTTCTTTCCACAAATTAAAGTGAAAGGTGTCAAAGCTTATTTCGCATTCCTGATGTGTTTTGGAAGCTTGTTGGCATAATGCCAGTGGCCAGAAAAGGGCTAGGTGTAGCATCCACAGCAGCAGTTTTGTCTGAGATATGTGATGAAAACTCGATGATAATTTTGATATTCGCATGTGCAATAATTTATACACCTTCCAGTAAATAGTTAGAGGAAAGTAGTTTTCTTGCATTTAAACCAACAAAGTTGTCTTACTCGAAGGTGATCACTTTTTTAAACTGTTTAAGTAAAATTAACCTGTTGGGTTTTATAACACAAAGTACAATATTAGCATATTTGTATTTGTGACAAATGTATACTTTGGCAAGACTACTGTATTTTTGTCCAATGAAGGTTAAGGAGAGGGAGAGAGGGAAATAAAGAGAGAAATAAGAGACAGAAAGAGAAGGAGAGTGAGTGCAATGCCCCCCTTTGCCTCTGGAGACCACCACTCCACCCCTGTGTCAGGTGCCTGCTTCCCCAGCCTCACCTATCCCTAACGCTAACCCCTGTGCCAGGTACCTGCTCCCCCAGCCTCACCTATCCCTAACCCTAACCCTAACCCTAACCCTTGTGTCAGGTACCTGCTTCCCCAGCCTCACCTATCCCTAACCCTAACCCTAACCCTAACCCTATCCCTAACGCTAACCCCTGTGTCAGGTACCTGCTCCCCCAGCCTCACCTATCCCAAATGGTAGCCCCTGTGTCAGGTACACACCCCCCCTCCCCAGGCCACCTGTCCCTAACCCTAACTCCTGTGTCAGGTACCTGCTCCCCCCACCCTCACCTGTCCCCACAGGCCTGTATAGGGTTAGGGTTAGGGTTTGGGGTTAGTATAGGCCTGTATTGGTTTAGGGTTAAGGTGGTTAGGGTAAGTACAGGCCTGTGTAGGGTTAGGGTTAGGGGGATAGGGTTAGTATAGGCCTGTGTAGGGTTAGGGTTGGGGGGGTTAGGGTTAGTACAGGCCTGTGTAGGGTTAGGGGGGTTAGGGTTAGTATAGGCCTGTGTAGGGTTAGGGACAAGGTGAGGAGGGTTAGCGTTAGTATAAGCCTGTATACCGTTAGGGTTAGGGTGAGGAGGGTTAGGGTTAATATAGGTCTGTATAGCGGCAGAAGCAGTCTGAATGTAGTGTATCACCATTATAAATTAGGTTACTCTTGGCTTTCCACCTCAAATGCATAAAAAAAGACTAGCCCGTTCCATGCATCCAGTCGAGTCAAGCTCGTTCAGAGCATTGTGGTTCAGTTGGCTGTCCCATGCCTCTTGTCTACCCCTCCTGGCAGCTCACAGCTTCTGCTACTTTACAAACCCCTGGGGACATGCTGCATGGTCCCTAGCAGCTGCCAAACCTGGAATCTGGTAAAAGTGCTGAGCCTGTGATATGGCAGAACTTTAAAATATAGGCTGAGATCAGCATATCATTGGCTTTAGATCTGCACAGGGGCAGAGTTTATCCCATAACTGTTTCCAGCATCGATTGGCATAAACAAAATTAAAATATGTTAAAGAATGCCCTGAAGGACAAATCTCAAAGCAGTTAAACTGAATATACTCCTTCATTGTGACACAGTCTACAACATTTCAGCAAAGAGGAGTGCCATCCATATCCATGGCCCTGGCACCCCCTCCCTGGCCCTCAGGGATAGCCATCAGTCTCTTTGGCATCACACATCACTAGAAACATGAATAACATGGAAACAGCACAGACGAGCCTGCTTTAGACAACATGCACAGCCTGTAGTCTAGTGGCTAAGGTACATGACTGGGACTCTTGAGGTTGGTGGTCTACACCCCAGTTTAGCCACAGCAAGGACACCACTGCTGTTGGGCCCTTAACCCCACATTGCTCCCAGGGGGGATTGGCCCTCAGTTAGCATTATCAACTGTAAGTCGCTTTGGATAAAAGCATCAGCTAAATCACTGTACTGCAACAGCAAACGCATCATTCCAGCAAAATGGAAGATTTTTGGTGTATACATGCTGTGTTAGACAGTGGGAGGTGGAACAACCATGAGACATCAGGACACCCCATTCAGATACTAATATTTTGACTAAGACCTTCAACCACCGTGAATGCACCACACACTTACACATTGTTTCCCAGAGGTATACAAGGGTAAGTCAAAAGGTATTGCTATTAGGGTTCCAGTTCATACATGCAGAGGTTTATTCCAAACAAAATGTGTTTAAACATGTCACTGAGATCAGTGGATGGATGCAGACAAGGTCTCTCATTAATACACTTGTCTTAAAAACAAGACTCAAGTAGAAGGACATAGGACAATCACGGGGGCTTATTATGAACAAGTTTAGGAAACCTTACCCCATCCACCCTACAGCCCTGATCTTGCTCTTCTGGACTTTTTTGTTCCCAAAACTCAAAGAACATTTAAAAGGAACATAATCTGAGTCCCTCAATGATGCCAAAACTGCATATTTGACATGGTGTAAATCAAAGAGCGCAGAATTCTTCAGGGGAGGGTTAGAGAGATGGAAACACCGCCTTCAGAAGTGTAAAGACCTACATTGAGGATATGTTGAGAAAAAATAACTTCACATTTTGATATTTTTTAAATTTTCTATGATTTTGTGGCAGTACTTTTTGAATTACCCTCAAATGTGCCCTGAAAAACTGAGGCTGAGCAGTGTCTATGTGTGCTTGTATGTATTTGTGAGGTGTGGATGTTTGTGTGTATAATCGTGCATAGCGTAAGCATGTTTGTGTGATTAATCGTGCATAGTGTATGCATGTTTGTGTGTATAATTGTGCTTAGAGTGTGTTTGTGTGTATAATCATGCATAGTGTATGTGTGCAGTGTATGTGTCTTTTTGTTTATGATCATGTGTAGCATATGTGTGTTCTTGTGTACGATCGTATGTATCGTATTTGTGTTTGTGTTTACAATAGTGTGTAGTATATGTGTGTTTGTGTACGATCGTGTGTAGCGTATTTGTGTTTGTGTTTACAATAGTGTGTAGTATATGTGTGTTTGTGTACGATCGTGTGTAGCGTATGTGTGTTTGTGTTTACGATAGTGTGTAGTATATGTGTGTTAGTGTATATGATCATGTGTCGGGTATGTGTGTTTGTATGTACAGTTGTGTGTAGCGTATGTGTGTTTGTGTACGATCGTGTGTAGCGTATGTGTGTTTGTGTACGATCGTGTGTAGCGTATGTGTGTTTGTGTACGATCGTGTGTAGCGTATGTGTGTTTGTAACACTTTACAGTGATGGAGATCTACAGGATGTTATTCAGTGTTATTCTGCCAGTATGTCTGCTGGTCAACATCAGCAGTCTTCACTGTTTTAAAATAAATAAATACTTTATTTCATTGAAGTATTTCCCTGATCTGGCCACTTTTTGATTAAGCTTAGTAAGGGAACAGCTGTGTTTTGTTTCAGTACATTTAGTTTCTTCCAGATAAAACAAAGGAGTGAGCTAAAAATTGTTGGCTGGTGTTCTGTACAGTTGGCCTGGAATTCATTTGTTGCAATCAAATTGTGAAACCAAACTGGATCTGAAGTTCTGTCTTATTGACCAACAACATGAGCTCTGTCCTATTCTACCCATCTCTTTGAAAACTCTTCATTGCAGCTTCTGACAAATTAGCTTCTAATTTTGTCTTCACATTGTTTATTCAGGAATAATAGAGGCGGTACAGACAGCTTATCTCCTGGGTCGGATGTGGACTTTCACCCAATGAATGTGAAGATAGGAAGTTTTATTTTTCTTCTTTTTTCCTTTGTGTGTTGGACACACTACAGCTTCAAAGACCCTGGGACCTGCAGCCAAGCCCATTTCATTTGACATTTCTGGAGAGAAAATATAAAGTGAATGGGAGAAAATGCTAAAATGTCAAAATCTGATAGAAAGAAAGAAAAATAAAATGAAGAAACTGTATCTTAACCCTGCCAAAAAAGCAAAGCTGAATTTCCAAAAGGGATTGTACCGACTCACTGCCAGATATTTCAGACCTCAATCTTTTGTGTTCTGTTAGCATGCTGTCAGTCTCTCTCTTCCCTGAGAATACAAGCATTGCCCTAACCCTAACACTGAGAGCACCGACATTGCTCTACCCCTGACCATATGAAAATCATTATTAGCCATATAGCCCATAATCACCTAAACAAACTTTATTCTCACACTGTCTCTGCCACAGCTCTCCCAGATCACGGCTCTCCCAGGATCACAGCTCTCCAGGACCACAGCTCTCTCAGGATCACAGCTCTCCCAGGATCACTGCACTCCCAGGATCACTGCTCTCCCAGGATCATTGCTCTCCCAGGATCACTGCACTCCCAGGATCATATCTCTCCCAGGATCACAGCTCTCCCAGATCACGCCTCTCCCAGATCACTGCTCTCCCAGGATCAAAGCTCTCCCAGGATCACTGCACTCCCAGGATCAAAGTTCTCCCAGGATCACTGCACTCCCAAGATCATTGCTCTCCCAAGATCACAGCTCTCCAGGACCACAGCTCTCCCAGATCACTGCTCTCCAAGGACCACAGCTCTCCCAGGATCACTGCTCTCCCAGGATCACTGCTCTCCAAGGACCACAGCTCTCCCAGGATCACTGCTCTCCCAGGATCACTGCTCTCCCAGGATTATTGCTCTCCTAGGACCACAGCTCTTTGCACAGATGTAAACCTCCACAGCATTTCTGTTTTATATGTTTGTATATATCCTGTATGATGGAGGAACCAGCTCCAGTGTGAACAAGCACACACTACATCCCCCAGCAGCACACACTACATCCCCCAGCAGCACACACTGCATCCTCCAACAGCACACACTACATCCTTCAACAGCACACACTACATCCCCCAGCAGCACACACTACATCCCCCAGCAGCACACATGATATCCCACAGAAAGACCCAAAGAAACAAGTTCTGAGAGTCAATCTCATGTTATAAGAATAATGAATTCCTGAGTAACAATGAGGGACAAGTGACTGCAAAGCACAAAAAGGTAAACAGTAATAGCAAGTTGATTGTTCCTGAAATGATTGTCTTGAAAGGTTAATGTATGGCGGGGTAAAAATAAACACATTCATTAAAGCAGAGTAAATAATGAGTGAAAATATTTGGGGCTGGTGTGAGATACTGGACAGTGTGATGTAGGAGAGATTGATGACTGGACCACATATTTCACCGAGGCAGTCCAACAAGGCAGGGTCAGGGGGACTGTGCTTGGGCAGGATTTGGATGGGACACTGCTTGTCCTGGCACAGCAGAGCTGGCGAGGTGGGGCCCTCCCTCTCTTGAGGGTGGAGGCAGGGGGACAGCACACATTAATGGCTAGGAGCCTTAACCAGGAAAACACTGTGGAGCCATGAATGTACCGTGGAGGAGAGGCTGCATCTCTTACAGAGGCATGTCACTGAGGCATTTATTAAAGATCTATAACAGAGGCTCATTACAGGGGCATGTATTACACGTCTGTTATAGAAGCCCGTTACAGAGGCGTTAATTAAAGATCTAATTCAGAGGCATGTCACAGAGGCATTAATTAAAGATCTATAACAGAGGCTCATTACAGGGGCATGTATTACACGTCTGTTATAGAGGCCCATTACAGAGGCGTGTATTACAGGTCTATTACAGAGGCCCATTACAGAAGCATTTATTAAAGATCTATAACAGAGGCTCATTACATGGGCATGTATTACACGTCTGTTATAGAGGCCCGTTACAGAGGCGTTTATTAAAGATCTATTACAGAGGTGTGTATTACAGGTCTATTACAGAGGCCCATTACAGAAGCATTTATTAAAGATCTATAACAGAGGCTCATTACATGGGCATGTATTACACGTCTATTACAGAGGACCGTTACAGAGGCATTAATTAAAGATCTAATACAGAGGCATGTCACAGAGGCATTAATTGAAGATCTATTACACAGGCCCGTTACAGAGGCATTTATTAAAGAATTGTTACAGAGGCATTTATTGGAGATCTATTACAGCGGCCCGTTACAGGGGTGTGTATTACAGGTCTATTACAGAGGCCCATTATAGAGGTGTTTATTAAAGATCTGTTACAGAGGCATTTATTGGAGATCTATTACAGCAGCCCGTTACAGGGGTGTGTATTAGAGGTCTATTACAGAGGCCCGTTACAGAAGTATTTATTAAAGATCTGTTACAGAGGCATTTATTGGAGATCTATTACAGCAGCCCGTTACAGGGGTGTGTATTAGAGGTCTATTACAGAGGCCCGTTACAGAAGTATTTATTAAAGATCTGTTACAGAGGCATTTATTGGAGATCTATTACAGCAGCCCGTTACAGGGGTGTGTATTACAGGTCTATTACAGAGGCCCGTTATAGAGGCGTTTATTAAAGATCTATTACAGATGTGTGTATTAGAGGTCTATTACAGAGGCCCGTTACAGAAGTATTTATTAAAGATCTATTACAGATGTGTGTATTAGAGGTCTATTACAGAGGCCCGTTACAGAAGTATTTATTAAAGATCTATTACAGAGGTGTGTATTAGAGGTCTGTTACAGACGCCTGTTACAGCGGTGTGTATTACAGGTCTATTACAGAGGACCATTACAGAGGCGTTAATTAAAGATCTATGACAGAGGCATGTCACAGAGGCATTTATTGAAGATCTATTACAGAGGCCCGTTACAGGGGCATGCATTACAGGTCGATTACAGAGGCCCGTTACAGGGGCGTGTATTACAGGTCTATTACAGAGGCCCGTTACAGGGGCGTGTATTACAGGTCTATTACAGAGGCCTGTTACAGGGGCGTGTATTAGAGATCGATGACAGAGGCCCGTGAGTGAGTGTTAAAGGTTTTGTCTGGATCAGAGGATCAGTTCTTGAGAGAAATGTATTCAGACATATGCTTAGGTGAAGTCATAAGAAATCAGAACTGTTTTACCATACAACAAACAGGAAAAATATGTGTTACTGAAAATCAACAAAGTGCAAAGGGCAACTGCATCATCCAACAAGAAAGAAAGGTCCTTTTATGTATCCAGTAAGTTCAGACACAGGAAAGGGACATCACATCTGTCATTATTCAGAATCTGAATCAATTTTATTGGCTAAGTATGCTTGTACATACATGAAATTTTTTGCCGGTTAAAAGTAGTTCATACAGTGCACAACAGTCACAACTATGTACACAAACAATTTAGTGTAAGAAATTAAATAGACACAACATAGTGCTTACAAATAAATAGCACACATAATTTACAACAAAATACATAATGTACAACTAATACAGTGCTTAACAACAATAACAATAACCAGTGGTTAAATTGTGTTTTGTTACAAGAGGGAGCCCTTGGAGACTGTTATGTGAATGCTCGCATTAGTGTGCGCACTTGTGCATTTGATGATGTCTGATAATTCATACCAGTAACCTATAAAGCTCATTGTTAACATTGGTTTGGGTGTACAATTCGACTCACACATCTCTCTTTGTAGTCCAGAGCAGCCTTTCTCAAACTACTTTGTACTAGGGCCCTATCATGTACCACTTTGAGTTTATAAGGCCCACCCTGCCTGCCCTACCTGACAGACAAATATGAAACCCACATACAAGTATATGAATCAGTGATGGATTGATTTTATACAGATAGATAGACTTTATTTACATATATACATATATTTTTACAACAATATGATATTGTTGTTATAAAAAAGTTTTACACTCTGCATCAAAAAAACTGATTTTTTTTTTGCATAAGTACGACAAGGATTCACTGCTTACCACTGCATTTTAATCATAATAATTGAGATCCAGAGAAGAGGTGAAAAGTAGTTTGAATAGAGGTTCTCTGGGTAGCTGAGCACTCAATGAGGAATGAGGCCATCAGGGCTGGCTAAAGGCAAAGTCCATATAGGCGGACGCCTTGAGCGTCACCTTCTGGTGGGTGCTGGTCACCCTCAAAGGAAAAAAAAGGATAAAAATTCACCGTTGGGTACCCTTCCTCATTTTCTGCCTTCAGTTAACAGATGAACAAATACAGAAAAAATGAATACACATAAAATTTCGAGTTGACAGAAAGGATTTTGGCTAACTGCCGCAAAGTTTGCTTCGATCTTAGGCTACCTTTTACATGAACGTCATTTTGCTGAAGACTGCTGTTTTCCCTCAGCTACATGTGTTCACCTGGGGGATACATGCGAAAGTGTTTTCCAAGGAAAGGTAGTGAGTCTTAAGTAATTATGTTTTAAAGCTTTTGGCTTTTGAATTTTTTGCCATTTCCTTGATGCAAAACATTTAATTTGTGGTAATAAATGTGTGGAATTAGGTTTCCCTGACGATAACTTACAAGTAATCTTTTTTTATTATTGTCATACAACCGCTCCTGTGTTGGTAGATACTGATCAAAACCTTTCAATCTGTGCTAATTTCCAGCACAACATTCATGCTAGTGTCCTTGATGTTACGATCAGGTAAAGGCGGTTGGTAATATTTGAGCACCAAATACAAATCTTGCCTTGCCTACAGAACCAAAATGGCAAGAGACAGCCCTGGATGCATGATGAGTTTTTCATTTTCACTTAAATTGTTTTTTAGCATTTTGATTTTGGTTTCTAATTTGTAAACTTTTCTTTTAAAGAAATTTGCATTTGTCTCAAGGTGTGTGTTAAGTTTCCAATCGTCCTTGTGGTTTGGAAGGCTTCATTGCCTCGTTGCTGAGCACAGCCTGGCAAATTACACAGACAGGCTTTGGGGGGAATCCGCTGCTTGATAGAAAACCAAATTTAACATAGGTGGGGTCATAATTTTGAGTAAATGCTCAATATTTTTTTGCCTCTGGATCCTCATTTGTATCAGCAGTTCTGGTGGATGTTTGAAAGAGGGAATCAAGACAAACTTGTTTAAAACAACTCATGATGGACAAGGACGAAGAAGAGCTCAAAGTAGCTAGCTATCAGGTGACACTCGGGGCGTCAAAAGAAGATGCAACTGAGTGACTGAGTGAGAGTGAGAGAGGATGCATGATGTTGGCATGGGGAAAATTCTACGAGCAAGATTTTACAGTCTTACAAACAACACAAGCAGTTCATTCAACAGAGCAGTGACCTGATGACAGAAAAGCGCAAGACAGTTTGGATTTTATCCATGATCTAACAAATGAATTTCAGTGTGCCGCAGACCGGCAGGCTCCTCGCCGCAGACCAACGTCGATCCGCGACCCATAGTTTGAGTAACACTGAAGAATTACTCACCAAATGCTTTTATGTTCACTGGAAGCTGAAAAAATACGAGTGTGATATGCTGATGTGATACGAAAGGAGGAGGAGCTAAACTCCGGCTGTGTGTGATTTCAATGTGAGGAGGCGGAGGTCAACTCTGCAAGGTTCCATGCCAATTTCACCCCTGGTCAGGGATCATCTGAAAGGAAATAAATGGGACAAATGTCTCATACTAAAAATCAAGAAAAGAAATGAGATGATAGGCTTTTCTCAAAAAAAGAAAAAAAAAATTTTATGACAGTAAACGACAGGTAAACAGCTATATTATACATCTGTGCAGGAAAAATGTGTCAGGGATTATTTGAATGGAAGAAAATGGCACATAAGTCTCATACTATAAATCACAAAAAGACAACACACTATAGTCTTATCTCCAAAATGTAGAAAAATGGTTTGACTCCAAAAAAAAATTCACTTTTCGACATTAATTGACAGCTAAACAGCTATATTATACATCTGTGCAGGAAAAATGTGTCAGGGATTATTTGAACGGAAGAAAATGGCACATATGTGTCATACTAAAAATCACAAAAAGACAACAGACTATAGTCTTATCTCCAAAATGTGGAAAAATGGTTTGACCCAAAAAAATTTCACTTTTTGGCATTAAATGACAGCTAAACAGCTATATTATGCATTTGTGCAGGAAAAAAGTGTCAGGGATTATTTGAATGGAAGAAAATGGCAGATATGTGTCATACTAAAAATCACAAAAAGACAACAGACTATTTTCTTATTTCCAAAATGTGGAAAAATGGTTTGACCCAAAAAAAATCACTTTTCGACATTAAATGACAGCTAAACAGCTATATTATGCATCTGTGCAGGAAAAAAGTGTCAGGGATTATTTGAACGGAAGAAAATGGCACATATGTGTCATACTAAAAATCACAAAAAGACAACAGTCTATAGTCTTTTCTCCAAAATGTGGAAAAATGGTTTAACCTAAAAAAATTTTACTTCTTGGCATTAAATGACAGCTAAACAGCTATATTATACATCTCTGCAAGAAAAATGTGTCAGGGATTATTTGAACGGAAGAAAATGGCACATATGTGTCATACGAAAAATCACAAAAAGACAACAGACTATAGTCTTTTCTCCAAAACGTGGAAAAATGGTTTGACCCAATAAAATTTCCCTTTTTGCCATTAAATGACAGCTAAACAGCTATATTATACATCTTTGCAGGATAAATGTGTCAGGGATTATTTAAATAGAAGTAACTTAGACATTCGTGTCATACTAAAAATCACAAAAAGACAACAGACTATAGTCTTATCTCCAACATGTGGAAAAATGGTTTGACCCAAACAAAATTCTCTTTTTTGCATATGGGTAAAACTGTGTAGCAATGGTCCAGAATCTTCTTCTGCCTTCTCGGACACTTCCTGTGTTGTTTGTATTTGGGGAGCTCGTGGCTGAGAATTGCTTTGTGAAAGTCTTCTGAAATGATGAGGAAAGATCCTGGATGGTTCTGCTCCGTACAGTTTATCTGGCTCCTAAGAAGCTGAAGTTCCTTTCTCCTGCAGACTTGCCGTGGAATGTCAACATTAACCAGAATGAATGGGGAGAACTCCTGTGGTGAATAAAACAGTTTGCAGTTGATGAAGAGAGTTTCTATATTAGACTGACAAATTGAATTTGAAACTGTGACATCTGTGAACCAACCTTAATTTATTTGAATGCAAATTCCACCACCTTTTGACTTGCCTGCATGTTGCAGTTCACTACATATTCTGTTTCAAAATTTTGGATGTTCAGGATCATGGGATGTGAACAGTGGGATTGTGCATGTTCAGGATCATGGGATGTGAACAGTGGGATTCTGTATGTTCAGGATCATGGGATGTGAACAGTGGGATTCTGTATGTTCAGGATCATGGAATGTGAACAGTGGGATTCTGCATGTTCAGGATCATGGGATGTGAACAGTGGGATTCTGCATGTTCAGGATCATGGGATGTGAACAGTGGGATTCTGCATGTTCAGGATCATGGGATGTGAACAGTGGGATTCTGCATGTTCAGGATCATGGGATGTGTGTTATGTTGTGCTTTGAGATTCAGAGATGGAATATCACTTAGTGAAAAAGTGACAACTGAGACAACAGTTGATTTGAACAATCTGGTTTTGTCAGTGATCTTTGCTTTTTTAATGAATACAAGGCAGAGGTTTTGGGATGTCCATCTATTTCTTTTTTTTTCTTGGGAGTTGGATCAGAATGAACCCTTGAGTCCCCTGTCACATTTAATTAAAGGCATGATTGTGCTCTTGGCAGGGTGGACTCAGCCTGCAGGCGGGACACTGTGAAACATTTCAGCCTTGTGTGCTTGGCTTATAAACCAACTGATGGCGCAGCTCATGGTATTCAGCACATTTATACACGCCTAATTTCTGCTGGACAGCCTCCCCGCCAACCAAAACACATCCATTCTCAGACTTCAACAGAGGTCATTACCTCGTTCCCTCCTGACAACCGATGGAAAATGAGAAGAAAAAAAAATCATTTGCTAAGTGTGACATTCATTTAAATACAACTGAAAGATGGTGTATCATTTTTCAGCATGTCTTAAATTATGAAAAGAAACTGGTCTTATTTAAAAACTGCATTTGCCCAGAGGTACTACAGACTCATGATTCAAAGCTTAAAAAGTTTGATGCATCTTTGACCTCAAAGATAGTTGTTTTTTTTTAAAGATTGCCTCAGCGATTGCCAGGAGTTATCATTATTAGCCAGAGCTGTTCTTTAAATCGCTGCCATGAGTGGGAGGCCTGGCAGGATAACTGCTTTTGGGCTTCAGAGTGGCCAGTGGGGAAACCTGGGAAATCCTGGATTTGTTCTGAAAGGAGAGGTTCCCAGCCCTGGTGGTGGAGAGGCACAGGGTCAGCTGGTTTTCATTGTTATTTACTTGATGCCCAATGAAAGCTATTGGTTTTCTATGACCATATTTGGGCACAGGTTAATTTTGGGATGAAGGCTCCCGTTCTGGAGCACTGATGATGGTCCTGGCTCTGGCCTAGTTGTGCGCTGGTATGACGAGCCCAACTCACAGCCTGCCAATCACTCACACACTCATACCCTGACTCTGCCTTTGGCTGCCGTCCCAATAAAACTTCAGACACAGGGAAATTCAATGGTTTCCAGATATTTCTGTCATTCAAGGAAGGGTCAAAAAATGCTTTTTGGAGCATTGTATATCCAAGCAAACTCCTTGAGTTTGGTTTTCTTATCATCATTGTTTTCTTTTTGTTGTTTGTTCTTTGTTTTACATTTACAATTATAAAACCGTATATTCTTTATGAGGAATGTGAGCCATTCACTTCGTGTTTCACAGCTCTTTTATACTTGACACTATGTCAAATGAGTCTATTTTCCATATGCATCTATCCTGCCCTGTTCTGTGTTTGCGCCTGTTTTTGTGTGGTCACACATCCCAGCGGATCCTTAAGCATCCATGGCAAATCCAGCAGCTTGGAATTTACTAATGTTTATAACAGACTGTAACATTTACACAAGGAGAGGCAAGGATAAATATGTGATATATGACATGAGACACAACCGAATAAGTACTTTGTCACTACACTGTAAAATTTTTAGAGGAAATAGTTTCTGAAGGAAATACATTTTTTTTTCCTTTATTAATTTTATTGGTCGGCCTATTTCACGGGTGGATGGTGTTTGAGAAGAAAACAGTGGGAATCCCCTCCTGAATGCTGACTTCCCCTGGAGTGCGTATAATAACATCCTGTGGAAGTCAGTCTGTAACACATCACATATGAGTGCATTCATTACTCCAGACTTGGACTTTCTACACTCACATCTCCATATAGCTGTCAGGGGGACACTTCCTTTCCAAGAAGTCGTAAAAAGGCATTTCACACATAAACATGGTATCACCACCTTCATATCGCCCTTCTCTGTGGGAAATAAATCCCCCTTTCCCATTGCGTTTCAGAGAAAAACAATAAAAAACTGAGAAACTCTGCTTATGGCTCATTAATCACATGGTTGGGCCATGTTATTATCACATTATAATTATCGCATGTGATCCCCTGTCCACGACCACAGATTGAGCCAAATTCAGTCAAGCCCTGTCCACAAGCTCAAATTCAGCCAAATGCTGTCAAAGATATTCAAATACAGCCACACACATCCAAGGACAGTCAAATGCAGCCAAATTCTGTCCCCCAGTATGAGGTCCAAGAGCATAAAGCCAATGAAACCCTTCCAGTGAACACTCCCAGCAAACCTTGGCAAATAAAGTCCCATCGGAGGCTTCCAGCCTGCTGTGCCAGAAGGCCTCTTCACACATGGAGGTCATGGCAGACTGTACTGCCCCCCTCCCCCACTGAATGACATCATCGCTGCAGCCGTCACGATCAGACCCTGGGGAGAAACGGTGATTGAGGATGACATTATTGCGATCGGCACACTCCCAGAGAGAGCCAGTATCCCTGCACAGTTCGGCGAGAGCCACACCTTGGCTGATAGAGCTGTGAACTGCATCGTTAAGACTCCTCTAAGCCTGGACCATCTCCAGGGTTTATGGAACAACTCCAACTGTGAGACTGAAGTCAACTGAAGGTATATGTATATGAAGCAGGGTGTGTGGATGTGCAGCTCTATGTGGGGGTGCAGTGGGGTGTGTGGGGCTCTATGTGGGAGTGCAGCTGTATGTGGAGGTGCCGCTGTGTGTGGAGGTACAGCTCTATGTGGAGGTGCAGCTGTGTGTTGGGCTGCAGCAGGGTGTGTGCAGCGCTATGTGGGGTGTTGTGGGGTGTGGGGGTGCTGTGGGGTGTGTTCAGCTCTATGTGGGGGTATAGTGGGGTGTGGGGGTGCAGTGGGGTGTGTGGGGCTGTATGTGGGGGTGCAGTGGGGTGTGTGGGGCTCTATGTGGGGGTGCAGTGGGGTGTGTGGGGCTCTATGTGGGAGTGCAGCTGTATGTGGAGGTGCAGCTGTGTGTTGGGCTGCAGCAGGGTGTGTTCAGCTCTATGTGGGGGTGTTGTGGGGTGTGGGGGTGCTGTGGGGTGTGTTCAGCTCTATGTGGGGGTATAGTGGGGTGTGGGGGTGCAGTGGGGTGTGGGGCTGTATGTGGGGGTGCAGTGGGGTGTGTGGGGCTGTATGTGGGGGTGCAGCAGGGTGTGGGGGTGCTGTGGGGTGTAGGGGTATATGAGAGTGCAACTCTATGCAGGTGTGTAGCTTTGTGTGGCGGTGAAAGGGTGTGTGGGGGTGTAACGGGGGATGTGGGGGGTGTCAGTCATTGTTAGCACTCCCAGACTCAGTATGGCTCAACACTGTAAGTGCTGGACATTGTGTTTACATTAGGGAGAGCCAGCAGTTTTACCGCCCATTCTGTTCCTAGAGAATGCTCAGTAATGATCCCTCTCCGGGAGCAAGGATGTGCAGATTCAGCACCACATGTAGCATCGGCTGGCATGTGGGAAGGAACAACCTTTAATGCAATCAAGGTGTGGGGCTTTACCTGGCCCAACACGACACCCCCACTCCCCCTCAATCCCCCAATCCCCCACTCCACCAAAACCAAACAAACAGAACCATCTCTGGCCTTCCCCTGCATGTCCACACTGGCTCAATCTGCATTTAACAGGATGAAAGGAAACCAGATGAAAACAGCCACAGTCAGATTTGGACATGGGGGTGAGATTCATGGGCCAGTTAAGGTTTCATGTTACCCTGGCGACAGTATAACTGGAAATTAGAGAGCACGTTTAATGACCTGCTTACTGTTAACCAGCTCACCGGCTGCTCTAACTCCAGAAAAAGCAGGAGTAGACAGATTTTCAGCCAGTAGAGAGACTGGAAGGCAGGGGGAGGGAGGAATGAGGAAAAACAGGGTGGAGAAAAAGAGAAAAGAGGGAGAAAGAGCATAAGATGAGAGAAAAAGACAAGAGCGAGAGAGGCAGGAGGAAAGATGAAAGATGAAAGGAGAGGGTGAGGATGAGTGTGAGCATCATGGTATATGTATATGTGTGTGTGACTATATGCTTTCATTTTAGTACAGTTACAAAGAAAAATAATCATTTAAAAATTAAAAACTGTAAGAGCTGTGACTTTTTTTTACCAAATTTTTCCTCATTGATTCTCATGATTATGATTCTCAAATCATACATTGTTATTGTTCATGCTGACATAAGATCATCAGGCCAGCATGTTCATGCATCAGCAGGCGCCTGGCTTGAGTAGAGAGTGATAAGAACAGCAGAACCCTGGCTGAACCCCCATGTGAACAGCAGAACAGCATGTGAACAGTGAATAAATTGAATAGAATTAATATAAATGAATAAAATGAACCCCTGGGAGCTACAGAGTTTAAGAAGTTAACCAGTAGAGCTGGTTAGCTGATCATCAGAGTGGCAGAGCTGCGATGCAGGGACTCTTTAAGGCACACAGATGTAACATGACTTTAAAACGCTTCTGTGTCATTTACGATCAGAGCGAAAAGCCGTCTCATCAGGACTGTCCTAAAATCAATGTGTGCTTAGAAAATCTGTTATTCCTCCCTCACTGCAGTGCCTTCTGATGACGACAAACGAGCGCACACACACACACACACACACACACACACAGCCATATGCACTCAGACACACACATACACACACACACACTCTCACATTTACCCACATACACACACACACACACACACACACACCCACATACAGACATATACACAGACACACTCACAAACACACAGCCCCACATTCATTCTTATTAAATATTGAATTTCAATTTAAATATTGAATTTGTGATTTCTGGGCCCCTTTGCGAATGCCGTGGTTTATAGCACCCCTGCAGCATTCCACTCCAGTATGGTTTCCGATATCACAAAGCTATTCAGCCTCACAGACAGACAGACAGACAGACTCAGACTCATACCACACTCAAATAATCTGGGGTCTGTGTAAAATTCAGCTATTTAACAGTGCTTTCTGGTGAAAAGATTAATGTTGCTTGTCATAAACACATTGATTTTACCCCAAAAGGGTTTACTTCTGTGTGAGTATGTGTAGTCAGACACATAATCATACAAATACATTATGAATTGTAAGATACATTTTCACAAGAACATCAATATTTATAACATCAATGTCCCTAGCACCAAATCCATTTGGAATGTAGTGTATGTGTGTGTGCATGGGAGACACATGCAGAGTGTGTGTGTGTGTGTGTGTGTGCGCGCATGGGAGACACACGCAGAGTGTGTGTGTGTGTGTGTGTGTGTGTGTGTGTGTGTGTGTGCGCGCATGGGAGACACATGCAGAGTGTGTGTTTATGAGTGTGCATGGGAGACATATGCAGAGTGTGTGTGTGTGTGTGTGTGTGCATGGGAGACACATGCAGAGTGTATGTTTATGAGTGTGCATGGGAGACACATGCAGAGTGTGTGTGTGTGTGTGTGTGTGTGTGTGTGCGCATGGGAGACACATGCAGAGTGTGTGTGTGTGAGTGTGCGTGGGAGACACATGCAGAGTGTGTGTGTGTGTGCATTGGAGACACATGGAGAGTGTGTGTGTGTGTGCATTGGAGACACATGGAGAGTGTGTGTGTGTGAGTGTGCATGGGAGACACATGCAGAGTGTGTGTTTGTGAGTGTGCATGGGAGACACATGCAGAGAGTGTGTGTGTGTGTGTGTGTGCGCGCATTGGAGACACATGGAGAGTGTGTGTGTGTGAGTGTGCATGGGAGACACATGCAGAGTGTGTGTTTGTGAGTGTGCATGGGAGACACATGCAGAGAGTGTGTGTGTGTCTGTGTGTGTCTTTGTGCATTGGAGACACATGCAGAGTGAGTGTG
Organism: Albula glossodonta; assembly: GCA_019788955.1. Taxonomy (NCBI): domain Eukaryota; kingdom Metazoa; phylum Chordata; class Actinopteri; order Albuliformes; family Albulidae; genus Albula; species Albula glossodonta. The sequence goes on from JAFBMS010000078.1 coordinate 1,906,832, forward strand.
TGTGTGTGCTCATGGGAGACACATGCAGAGTGTGTGTGTGTGTGTGTGTGTGTGTGTGCGCGCATGGGAGACACATGCAGAGTGTGTGTTTATGAGTGTGCATGGGAGACATATGCAGAGTGTGTGTGTGTGTGTGTGTGTGCATGGGAGACACATGCAGAGTGTATGTTTATGAGTGTGCATGGGAGACACATGCAGAGTGTGTGTGTGTGTGTGTGTGTGTGTGTGTGCGCATGGGAGACACATGCAGAGTGTGTGTTTGTGAGTGTGCATGGGAGACACATGCAGAGTGTGTGTGTGTGTGCATTGGAGACACATGGAGAGTGTGTGTGTGTGTGCATTGGAGACACATGGAGAGTGTGTGTGTGTGAGTGTGCATGGGAGACACATGCAGAGTGTGTGTTTGTGAGTGTGCATGGGAGACACATGCAGAGAGTGTGTGTGTGTGTGTGTGTGCGCGCATTGGAGACACATGGAGAGTGTGTGTGTGTGAGTGTGCATGGGAGACACATGCAGAGTGTGTGTTTGTGAGTGTGCATGGGAGACACATGCAGAGAGTGTGTGTGTGTCTGTGTGTGTCTTTGTGCATTGGAGACACATGCAGAGTGAGTGTGTGTGTGTGCTCATGGGAGACACATGCAGAGTGTGTTGTGTGCATGGGAGACATATGCAGAGTGTGTGTGTGTGTGTGTGTGTGCATGGGAGACACATGCAGAGTGTATGTTTATGAGTGTGCATGGGAGACACATGCAGAGTGTGTGTGTGTGTGTGTGTGTGTGTGTGTGCGCATGGGAGACACATGCAGAGTGTGTGTTTGTGAGTGTGCATGGGAGACACATGCAGAGTGTGTGTGTGTGTGCATTGGAGACACATGGAGAGTGTGTGTGTGTGTGCATTGGAGACACATGGAGAGTGTGTGTGTGTGAGTGTGCATGGGAGACACATGCAGAGTGTGTGTTTGTGAGTGTGCATGGGAGACACATGCAGAGAGTGTGTGTGTGTGTGTGTGTGCGCGCATTGGAGACACATGGAGAGTGTGTGTGTGTGAGTGTGCATGGGAGACACATGCAGAGTGTGTGTTTGTGAGTGTGCATGGGAGACACATGCAGAGAGTGTGTGTGTGTCTGTGTGTGTCTTTGTGCATTGGAGACACATGCAGAGTCAGTGTGTGTGTGTGCGTCTGTGTGTGTGTGTGTGTGTCTGTGTGTGTTTGTGTGCATTGGAGACACATGCAGAGTCAGTGTGTGTGTGTGTGCATGGAAGACCCATGTTTGATTTATATCCACACCATGTCCAGGGATTTATGATGAATGGAATTCATTTATCTATAATCCCCTTTAAATCCGCGGAAAGGTGAAATAATGAAAAGTGAACGGCCTTGTGAAGAGAGTCGGCTGTATCAATTAAGGCCTGAGCCGCGGCCCTGTGTGTTTGACAGGTCTGTGCAACAGCTCATTTATATGGGGGCCCTGAGCATGTCCACTTTCTACACAGTCTGATGAGGCTGATTCTGCCCACCATCACGCCGCTGTCTCTCTGACAGATAAGTGCACTTTATATCTGTTTGATTGCAGCATGAATTTGTCAAAAAATATATGTCACATGATTAATTTAGACAGAAGTGTTATTGGAAGATTTCAGACCTGTTTGGACGGTAACTCTACCCCACTGAGAGGCTGCTCTTCAGAGCAGCGGTGTCAAACTCAATCTCCTGGGACCCCACATGTGTATTCAGCTTTACTCCATTCCGTGCGCTTAACGACTTAATTAGCCTAGTTGTTATGGCAGTTGGACGTTTTTTCAACATTTCCTGGGGAAATGACTGATCACAGCCGAAGCTTGTGCTGGCACATTATACTCAAGAAATATTTCCCTGCTCTGTCATTTGAGGAACGTGCTGTGAAGGTGTAAATTCTTATGGCTCATTTACTAATCAGGGTAATTACCCTGGAGGAATCGATAGGGAACAAATCCTGGTGCGCACACACACTCACAAATACACTCATAGACACACAAACACACACACACACACACACACACACAGCACGCGCGTGCGCACACACATTATCAGTTAGTAATTCAAATGCTGAATATAAGTGTGGATGGGCTCCAATAACAGTACTACTGCAGGATTATTAATACAGGATAGGTACAGTAAAACAGTAATATTGGCTAGAACCAGTAAAAAAGCTCACAGTACGGAATTGGTAAGTTAAGATGGATGCATTGCTTGTCAGTTGGTTGGTACTACACCTGGCAATATACATTATCAGTTATTTTGTTCTGTTACATCTCACCAGTAAGGTCACCAGCAGCACCAGCAAACACGTAGACAGAATATCCAGAGCCAATAGTTTCAGATTTTGTCTCAGTTGTACTGTTTGCTAACCAAAAGGCAATGCCATTTCCTTCTATGACAGATAAAGCAAACTCTTCCATGTAGCATTGCCTCTTGAGCTCCTTTCTAACACTGGACGGCTGCCCAAAAACCATTAGCCCAACAATGGACAGTAGAATTAATTTGTTGAATTTAATTGTTGTTTAAGTCAATTTTCATGTAATTCAAAAACTGAATTAATTAAATGCAAGTTCATGTTTGGCCTAAATCCTGTTCACCTACAGTCGTGCATAAAGCGTGCGCATGTAGAAGAGGGAAACGTATTTCACTCTCGTTAATATTTATCTTGCCGTGGACGCTGAAGCAAGTGCAACTCAACAAAAGTTTATAAAATGCTAACTTTAGCTGTTGTCTAAAAATAGCAGCCAGCTGGCTGCCTCCCGCTGAAAAAAGAATGTGTGCTCACCACAAGGCGTCTGTACAAAACAGCAGGCTGCTAACACCCAAAGCAAAGGTAAACTGGCTTGCTTTTTAGCTTGTTAAACTACGTCACTATCAATCAACTTTATGTTGCAGTGAGATAAACTCTCACAGCAAACAGAATTTAAAAATTCACAAAAAAATGTACCTGGACATATTGCTCTGGGATTACCTTTCAGGGTTAGCTTCAAGTTCATGGTGTTCCTGCCCGTAGGTTTATGGAAGCAGCTTTCGATCGTGTCTCCTAACTTCATCGTAAAGTGGGTCTTATTTTTATCAATATTATATGGGAGGTGAAGAGAGACATCCGATGCCTTTTGGCCAGCCACGCCACCCAAGAATGGTGCTGTGAGCTTGACATCTTTTGAATTGGATGATAGTTCCATTTCAGTAGTTAGCTAGTGCTACCGATTTGCTTACATATTTGGTTCTGGAGTTTGAGGAAATGTTATTCCATCGTAGCATGTATAAGACAATCACGGCTAAAGAACATTTGGCCAATGACAGGGTCAAAATTTAGGCTACCTAAGCCTCTATTCGTTTGTGCAAGAATACGATTTAAAGAGGAGCGGGGGAGGCATATATAGAAGGTCCAAAGGCAAGTTGGAGGGAGGATATAAGAGCTCGTAATAGGCAAGAAGAGGTTGTGCTTTCTCGGCTGCAAGTAGGGCACACAGGCCTGAAAGCCCTCATAAAACACCAATCTGGTTTGTGCCAGGTGAAACAGAGTAGGAATATGTTGTGGAAATTTTCAAGCTTAGGGCATTGACATGACTGTGGAGATACTTCTTAATGAAACGTCATGAGAAGTACAGGGTTACATAAAAAGATATAGGCTATAGGGTATAGGATATAGGATATTTTCCTTTTTTGTTTTGTTTTTCCCTGGATCAGAGGATAGGTTAGTGCCTTCCACATCACTGCTCCACACTCCAGTTGGTGGCGGAAATGTACCACTTTGTTGGTTTGCCATCCACCAAAAAACCAGACAGAAGAAGAGGAAGAAGAATACGATTGGACCTTGATACTAAAGACAACAACAGTGTCCTTCTTGCCTCTGCTACCGTCTCGTCTCCTCCCATCCGCCAGTGCTGAGACATTGGAGGGATGGAAGGAGGAAACTTCCTTTCCAGACTAATTCATTCAAATACATACAGCCAACAGATTGTTTTCCAAAAAAACAGAATAAAAGGGATAATATTTACCTATAATTATTATGTTTAGGGTTCATAATTCATGCACTTCTCAATACGGTATTTGACTTCAGCCACCCCCTAGGAAACACACAAACACAAACATATTTGCATGCTTACTCACATGCACACACGGTCTCTCTCTCACACACTGACAGGGGTATTTAGAGACGTAATAGAAGGCTGCAGCGGTATAATGGTTTCCTGGACAGGATGGACTTCCATCTGTGTCAATATCAGTAGATCATACACCCAGCTCCTTCATTTGCATTGCTTTGAAGGCCAACACATTCTGATGGCTGTGAGGTTGGATTACACCGGGGCCAACATAATATTTATTCGCAAAAATTATTTTTGGGAGTTGCTGTGTGGCTTTTCCTGTTAAAACATTGGAGTTGGGTTCAGTGTGTGCGTGGGGTTCAGTGTGTGGATGGAGTTCAGTGTGTGCGTGGGGTCCAGTTTGTGTGCGGGGTTCAGTGTGTGGATGGAGTTCAGTGTGTGGGTGGAGTTCAGTGTGTGGATGGAGTTCAGTGTGTGCATGGGGTTCAGTGTGTGGCTGGGGTTCAGTGTGTGAGTGGGGTTCAGTGTGTGGATGGAGTTCAGTGTGTGTGTGGGGTTCAGTGTGTGGATGGAGTTCAGTGTGTGAGTGGGGTTCAGTGTGTGGATAGAGTTCAGTGTGTGCATGGGGTTCAGTGCGTGGGTGGAGTTCAGTGTGTGCATGGGGTTCAGTGTGTGGGTGGGGTTCAGTGTGTGCATGGAGTTCAGTGTGTGCATGGGGTTCAGTGTGTGGGTGGGGTTCAGTGTGTGGATGGAGTTCAGTGTGTGAGTGGGGTTCAGTGTGTGGATGGAATTCAGTGTGTGTGTGGGGTTCAGTGTGTGGATGGAGTTCAGTGTGTGTGTGGGGTTCAGTGTGTGGATGGAGTTCAGTGTGTGCATGGGGTTCAGTGTGTGGATGGGGTTCAGTGTGTGGGTGGGGTTCAGTGTGTGGGTGGGGTTCAGTGTGTGGATGGAGTTCAGTGTGTGGGTGGGGTTCAGTGTGTGGATGGAGTTCAGTGTGTGGGTGGGGTTCAGTGTGTGGGTGGAGTTCAGTGTGTGGGTGGGGTTCAGTGTGTGGATGGAGTTCAGTGTGTGTGTGGGGTTCTGTGTGTGGATAGAGTTCAGTGTGTGGGTGGGGTTCAGTGTGTGCATGGGGTTCAGTGTGTGTATGGGGTTCAGTGTGTGGGTGGAGTTCAGTGTGTGCATGGGGTTCAGTGTGTGTATGGGGTTCAGTGTGTGGGTGGAGTTCAGTGTGTGTGTGGGGTTCTGTGTGTGGATGGAGTTCAGTGTATGGATGAAGTTAAATGTGTGGGTGGGGTTGAGAGTGTGGCTGGGGCTCGGTGTATGGGTGGGGTTTAGTGTGTGGGTGGACCCCCTTGTCTGGAATCTGGGCCATGGACAGAGGTGCATAATTAGCACAGTGGCTACTAAATATTTAATATGGAGTAAAAATAAATGTTAGAGCAATTGCAACACAGCAATCAGTAATTGGCTCAAATTGGTTAGCACTTGAGTGGAAGGAAATTTTCAGTAACAAAAATAATGAATAATTACCCCTTACTGTGGCCAAAATGCTCTGGTCTGACCTGTGGAACACTCTCATTTTCTTCTGCAAAACAAGTCAGTTACTTCCAGCATATTCATATTTTTAAACAAAGAAATATGATGGTGGTAAATATATATGTGGTTGCATTTTCACTGCAGTTGGATTTTGCTCGTCAATAACTGCATTATTTATTTTCTCAGTTCTCTGAAAATCACACTATATGAATAAAACATGAATGCAAACCTCACTCTATACAACACCAGCACAGGCAGGCAAAACATCATTCTATACCACACCAGCACAGGCAAAACATCATTCTATACCACACCAGCACAGGCAAAACATCATTCTATACCACACCAGCACAGGCAGGCAAAACATCATTCTATACCACACCAGCACAGGCAAAACATCATTCTATACCACACCAGCACAGGCAAAACATCATTCTATACCACACCAGCACAGGCAAAACATCATTCTATACCACACCAGCACAGGCAAAACATCATTCTATACCACACCAGCACAGGCAGGCAAAACATCATTCTATACCACACCAGCACAGGCAAAACATCATTCTATACCACACCAGCACAGGCAAAACATCATTCTATACTACACCAGCACAGGCAAAACATCATTCTATACCACACCAGCACAGGCAGGCAAAACATCATTCTATACCACACCAGCACAGGCAAAACATCATTCTATACTACACCAGCACAGGCAAAACATCATTCTATACAACACCAGCACAGGCAGGCAAAACATCATTCTATACCACACCAGCACAGGCAAAACATCATTCTATACTACACCAGCACAGGCAAAACATCATTCTATACCACACCAGCACAGGCAAAACATAATTCTATACTACACCAGCACAGGCAAAACATCATTCTATACCACACCAGCACAGGCAGACAAAACATCATTCTATACCACACCAGCACAGGCAAAACATCATTCTATACTACACCAGCACAGGCAAAACATCATTCTATACCACACCAGCACAGGCAGGCAAAACATCATTCTATACCACACCAGCACAGGCAAAACATCATTCTATACCACACCAGCACAGGCAAAACATAATTCTATACTACACCAGCACAGGCAAAACATCATTCTATACCACACAAGCACAGGCAGGCAAAACATCATTCTTCACCGCACTAAAGCAAGGGCAAGCCATCATTCACAATATTATATGCAAAACATCAGTTAATATATTTGTCTTTGATGATCCATGTTAATCATTTTCATCCCATGTAAACACAGCTATTATGTAGCCTAAGCGTCTTTAATTGTGTTGTACAGAAATGTAGTTACAGTAATCCATTGTTACCCAGAACCACTAGAGATACTGAAGCAGTCTTATTAGTCAGATTAGCTTGTTACTGTAGCTCTGTACACTACTCTGTAGCGCTGTTTCCAGGGTCATTTTTCACTTCTAATTTTCTTAAATGACTGGCTACTCTCCATGGAATCTCTTTAATTCAGTTAAGCTGTAAATCCATCAGTGAGAGCAGCCGAGGCTGAGCTTCTCCTCAGGTTTTAATGGAAATGCACAGTGCTTCAGTGGTTCATTCTAAGAAAAAAAGCAAGGGGGATGCATTTCTCTATATGTCTATAACAGAAATAGATGAACTCAAAATACCAATTATCTCCAGGACAATGTTAAAATAACACAAACACAACAAGTTTTTTGCATAAATTGCTGGACCACATAAATAAAAAAAAATATCATTTGGTGGTTTTCATTTCCACTTTCTGTAATGATGCCTTTAAACCAGCAGCATACTGGTACCAATGCAGCTGTGATCCATACAGGCTGAGCACATTGCGGAGACTGGGCTGTTTCATACAGGTTTAGCACAGTGCAGAGACTGGGCTGTTTCACACAGGCTGAGCACTGTGCGGAGACTGGGCTGTTTCATACAGGCTTAGCACAGTGCGGAGACTGGGCTGTTTCATATAGGCTCACCACAGTGAGGAAATTGGGCTGTTTCATACAGGCTTAGCACTGTGCAGAGACTGGGCTGTTTCATACAGGTTTAGCACAGTGCAGAGACTGGGCTGTTTCACACAGGCTGAGCACAGTGCGGAGACTGGGCTGTTTCATACAGGCTTAGCACTGTGCGGAGACTGGGCTGTTTCATACAGGTTTAGCACAGTGCAGAGACTGGGCTGTTTCACACAGGCTGAGCACAGTGCGGAGACTGGGCTGTTTCATACAGGCTTAGCACAGTGCGGAGACTGGGCTGTTTCATACAGGCTTAGCACTGTGCAGAGACTGGGCTGTTTCATATAGGCTTAGCACTGTGTGGAGACTGGGCTGTTTCATACAGGCTTAGCACTGTGCAGAGACTGGGCTGTTTCATATAGGCTCACCACAGTGAGGAAATTGGGCTGTTCAATAGAGGCTTAGCACAGTGCGGAGACTGGGCTGTTCCATACTGAATTTGCAAAGTGAAGAGACTGGGCTGTTCCAAAAATGATTGATGCTTTGAAGAGATTAGGCTGTTCCATACAGGATTAGTGCTGTGAAAAGACTGGGCTGTTCCATACAGGCTTAGCACAGCAAAGAGATTGGGCTGTTCCATACAGGTTTACCACAGTGAAGAGACTGGGTTGTTTCATACAGGACTAGTCCTGTGAAGAGACTTGGCTGTTCCTAATTACACCACATGCATTGTGTTGCTCCACTTCACAATGCATTCATTGGACTATAGGCTTTATTGCCAAATATGAAAATTCACAGTAAAGTTTATCATAAAATGCTTAAGAAACATTTATTCTTCCACAGAGGATAATGTAGAACCTGAGGGACAGACACACAACATTGCACAGAACCTGAGGGGCATACATTGCACAGAAAACCTAAAATCCCATAGGCTAGTCTGCAGAGAGGAGCAAAGAGTTCTCACAGCGCAAAATTCCAGGAGAGCTGCTCATCAAGCCTGCTCATTAAACTCTAAATTCTAAGATGGGCTGGAAACAATTTCACAACAGATATCAAAAGTATGATTATGTAAATTACAGTTTAGCTCAACTGATGCCATGCTTATGTGGCCTAACACAGAACACGCTGTATAAATCTCTCGCTCCCTCCCTGCTGGGAAGGAAACTGACGAAAGTACTGCTGAAATTCTGAATGCGGAGCAATATCTGGGATGGTGAGAGAACAGTCATCTCTCTTACCCTCTCATAACAGCAGCGATTAAAAATAGATGATAGCCACCCATCCTTGGGGAGAGAAAGAGAAGAGAACGAAATAAATGTGTGTAACCTCATTACGCATATACGCCAGAGACCAATGTTAAATGTGTGGCCCAAGTAATGTATTTATGTATATATTATTATTATATATTATATAATATACTTTTGTTTGTTAAGAAGTTTTCATGAGCTGTGATGGAGCTCAGTAATGGATTCACATGGTTTTCATGGTGCAGAGATCCCTATTCAGTGTATGACTATTGTGTATTTTACACATATTCTGAAAAGTATTGTTTGCCAGCTATTCTCTTGCTAGCTTTCATTCTCACAATACAACATGAGGTGCCAATGATCAACTGCAGATAGATCAGGAACAAAGCACAAACACTGAAGCAGAAATTACTCTGAGTCAGAGTACAACAGACACTGAAGCAGCACTCACTCCGAGTCAGAGTAGAATGAACACTGAAGCGGCACTTGCTCTGACTCAGGGTTAGATTTACACACATTAGTTACACATGGGATGCCAAATAAGCATGTTGGAGGAACACATGGGAGAACCTCCTATAAGTGTGAACATACACACACACACATACACACACACATATACACACACATGCTCACAAATACACACACACGCACTTTTTAATTTTTTCAATCTTCATACATGTAAGCATAATCTTGAGAGTATTGTTGCTTTAAAGTGGCTGAAATGAAATAGAGGAAACACTGTTAATACGCTTGCATGGCTGCAGGCTTAATGGCTGTCTCTAAGTATAAAATGCTTTGTAGCTGTTTGGAATCAATTAGAGTGAAAGCATGCAGCACTTCTGACCTGGAGTATGAATGCAAGAGCCATTTTTGAGTTTATGTGTGCTGGTTTCAGACAGGAGAAGTGAAAAGTAAGCCACAGACAAAAAATACTCTTGACACAGCTCAGCAAAACAGTGCAATGTTCCTTCATCTGCAGCAAATGCAAGCGTGTACTAAGCTTTTTTTCCATTTCTTGTAACAAATGAGAACTTGGCCTATTTTGATTTTCTCTATAATCAAAGCCCCAAGCTTAAAATTTTCTCTTTCTAAGATCATAAATACACACAGCTTTCACAGTAATCTGCCTGAGCTTTTACTCAGCAATCTCATGTTTGGCATGCTGCGCTGAGATTAGTGTTGCAGTGCCACCAGACTTTCCCTCAGTGTAACAGAGCTATACTGATGTAAAGTGTAACAGGGCCACACTGCCCCCAGTGTAACAGGAACTCACTGAGATTGGTGCAACAGAGCTATACTGATGTAAAGTGTAACAGGAACACACTGCCCTCAGTATAACAGGAACACACTGACCCCAGTGTAACAGGACCACGTTGAACTTAGTGTAACACGGCCACACCGAGATTACTTCACCAGGGCCACACTGAGTTTAGTGTAACAGGGCCACACTGAGATTAGTGTAACAGGACCACACTGGGCTTAGTGTAATAGGACTACACTGAGTTTAGTGTAACAGGGCCACAATGAGATTAGTGTAACAGGGCCACAATGAGATTAGTGTAACAGGACCACACTGAGCTTAGTGTAACAGGACTACACTGAGTTTAGTGTAATAGGGCCACACTGAGATTAGTGTAACAGGGCCACAATGAGATTAGTGTAACAGGACCACACTGAGCTTAGTGTAACAGGACTACACTGAGCTTAGTGCAACACAGCCACACTGCCTTCAGTGTAACAGAGCCACACTGAGTTTAGTGCAACAGGGCCACAATGAGATTAGTGTAACAGGACCACACTGAGCTTAGTGTAACAGGACTACACTGAGTTTAGTGTAACAGGACCACACTGCCCTCAGTGTAACGGGACCACATTTTGAGTTTAGTGTAACAGGGCCACACTGAGATAGTGTAACCCAGCCACACTGAACTTAGTGTACCAGGAGCAAACTGAACTTAGTGTAACAGGGCCACACTAGTTTAGTGTAACAGGGCTACACTGCATTCTCACCATGCCTCAACCACCTGTCCCAGACACCCCAATGCCTCTTGCTAAAAGACACCAAATCAAAATTGCATCTCAGCCAAATTCCAGCTGGGTTAATTAAGTGCATTTTTATCTGTTCCTCGGCCTGTTTGTTGTGCTCGAGCCGTTGCTGCTCGTGGTTTGTGTTTGTGGATACACACTTCATGAACAGTATGATCAGTTTTGATCATGAAGCAAATCACATTACAGAATACAATACACAGGTTAGCTAACAGTGTCAGTTCAGTGTCACATCCGTTTCTGAGCTGTCAGGAGGAGTGCTTTGCTGTGTGGCTCTTAAGTACACCCTCAGTGTAGGATGTTTCACAGAGGCTCATGGTCCCACAGGACTGCTCTTTGCTGCAGGCGGTTATGCTGTGCTGACAGGTGCATTTGTTTCTCAGCCGGTTTTTCCTGCACACCAATTTCCGCTGAGCGAGGTCTCCCCCAGTGTCAACCACACCACCACTGCTCCTCACACACACAAACATACACACACTCTCTCCGTTTCTCTCTCTCCCTCTCACACACACACACACACACACCATCCCTTTCTCTCTCTCTGTCTCACACACAAACATACACACACTCTCTCCCGCTCTCTCTCACACACACAAACATATACACACTCTCTCTGTCTTTCTCTCTCATACACAAACATACACACACTCTCTCCATCTCTCCCTCTCTTACACACACTCTCTCTCACACACACACACCATCCCTTTCTCTCTCTCTCTGTCTCACACACACACTCACTTTTTCTCTCACACACACCCTCTCTATGTCACACGCGCACACGCACACACACACACACACACACACACACACACACACACACACACACACACACACACTCCCTCTCGCTCTCTCTCTCTCTCTCTCTCTCTCTCTCACACACACACACACACACACACACTCACACACAGTTGGTTGTGTTCCATGTTCCTCTGTGTGTGAATGCATTAACGGATGAATATATCAGATCTAGACCCACTCATCTCTGAGATTAGTAATGTCTTGGACCTGGACCTGTTCAACAGTTTTTCCTTAAATTTGAGTTAAAAAGGTAGCATTACACTCATTTAAAATACAATTATGATTCATTCAGTATCTGTGGCAACTACAGCTCCATGGACTGACTTATGTTTTCTGAATTTCAATGAATGTACTATTTGGCTCTGTTCTCATTTTTCTGAGGTTAATTCACTGTTATAGTTCCCATACTGTTCAAGAGGTTTACACAGGAAAAAAACAAAAGGAAATAGTGGAGGTAGCCTGGAGGCCATAGAAATATCTGCTCTTGGAACAGCACACAGGCGTTTCTAGAGACTTGAAGAGGGCAGCAGAAATCAGATACGGTTTACTTAATAAATCATTAAACCTCCAAATGCTTTCTGGCTATTCACTGAATCCTGTGAAATGGTGGCTTTGCATCTGAGGGGAATTAATATTGTGTTTGACTGTGTACCTAACTTCGAGAAACTCCTCACTAACAAGAATATCAAAATGAGAAACATGTTCATTTTTTTTCAGCTCAAAATGGAAAGCGTGTTTTCAGCAGTTACAGGATTACACCTCACTTTGAACACATCAGGGAAATTAGAAATGAAAGAGTAAAACAGCAATAATCCAAGATGGTTTAAAGAGCTTGATTCAATATCTCATACCTGGGGGACTGGCACATTGTGCTCTGAATTGTTAAAGACATTGAAATGAATTGTAAACACTTCTGTAAGAATGTTTTTCCTGTGTAAATTAAATCAAACTGTTGTCATACTGAAATCACCTAACAGACAAAAGTATGCTACACATCTCGAGCCATCAGATAAAACAATTGGATCTGATAGGCTGTTTGTGGTCATGTGACGGTACTGTCCAGTCAGAACATGAGTTGTCCATGTCTTTTGCACATCTTAGATATTCCTTTCTACCACAGGAACAGGATTTTGTTTTAGGTCAGCTGTGAAGGCTCTGTGGATTATCCTGCTGCTAGTTATAACTGTTGCTAGCTCATGTGATTATCCCAGCTGTGATGTGTAAAGCAAATTTGGTATGATCTTCGCTCAAAATCTAAATCTTGATCCTCTTGTAAATAAGATAGTTCAGACATGTTTCTACCAATAAAGAAATATATCCAAATCTAGATCAATCGTATCATCCCAGCATACTGAAATAATCATAAACACATTCATTTTATTAAATTTGGACTACTGTATTTCTCTGTATACCTAGCCCAGCTATAGCCCTGCTTCAAAGGCAGAATTCAGCTGCCAACCTGTTACTGAGGAGAGTACATGGACGACAACATTGCTAAATTTTCACAACCTGAGAAGCAGACCAAAACAACAAAGTAATTGTCGAGATTAAATTTATATCTTCCTTAGGGGTAAAGCATAGACTGTCTTAGTAACCAGTAAGCACCATTTTGGATTAATACAAATCAGATTAAATAGTGTTATCTTCTTATTTTCAAATGGATCAAGGTTATTTTACAATACAAAGATGAGATTTTCATGCAAAGCTTTCATTACTAAGAGGTGTCGAAGCTAGGTATATGTACAGTACAGACTGCTATGATGATAATAAATATGATAACTGAAAGAGCTAAATATTTGCCTAATTTTTGCGGGGATTGAGATCCTTTTATCTTGTGTAGGCATGAATGAATGTATGTCAGAGAAGCCTTCATAATTATGATATGTCAGCAAAAATACTGGTGAGGTGCTGAGTCTGCTCCTCTAAAGGTAATCATGTTGTTTTGGCCTGTATCTGCAAAGAATTCTACAAGACGTCACATTACAGCTTGGTGCCTTTTGTAATGAGGTTCAATTCACTGTCTGTAAAATGGCTCCACCTTCACCAGTGAACATCCAACAAGTACCTGGGTGTTCACCTAAATAATAAACTGGACTAGACTGGCGATACAAAGGCACTATATAAGAAAGGCCAGAGCAGACTCCATCTGCTGAGGAGACTCAGGTCTTTTGGAGTGTAGGGGGCACTCCTGAAGACATAGCATCCCTCATGGAGAACATGTCCCACCCCATGCGGGATACACTGACAGCACTGGGCAGCTCCTTCAGTGACAGGCTGCTTCACCCACGGTGTGTGAAGGAGAGGTACCGCAGGTCCTTCCTCCCTGCAGCTGTCAGACTTTACAATCAACACTGCTCCCAGAAGACCAAACACAGACACACACACACACCAGAACTGACACATTCTCTCATGTGCAATATCAATGTAATACAGAACAGTGCAAATACAATACTGTGAATTCAGCCGCAGTCTGTTTACTGATAGATGTAAATTTGTAAATTGTACATTGTTAATGTAACTTTTTAGAAAGTAATATTTTATTTCTTTTTATTTTATTTGCTTTTTTTACTGATGATCTTGTTTTTGCACAATCATCTTTGCTGTTGTGACACTGCAAATTTCCCCACTGTGGGGTTAATAAAGGATTATCTTATCTTATAGCAATATTAACATTAAACTATGTATTATATGTGATGTATTTGTATGCATATATGCATGTATGTATAGATACATACAAACATGTGTATGTATGTATGTAGAGTACTGGTCTTTTGAGCCAGTACCCTAGTTTTGTGGTTTTGCTTTAAATATCACAAATATGTTATAGGTACAAAATATTAACAAACAGACTGATTGCATAGTGATTGCAGGTGCCAAAAGTACTATATATTATCCTAAAAACCTTCTTTCCTGGTCTAAACACCTGAGATAATCATTTATGTTGTGACAAGGTAGAGTGGATACCAAGGGACCTGTTTGGTAGAAAGCTTTCACTTTTTTGTCATAATCAATAGTGTGGCAGGAAAAGTTGAAAGAGATCTGTCCACAATTTCTATAAGAAGTGATAGGTAATCAGTCAGGAAAAGCACTGAAAAAAGTCTAAAATTGTTTTCAAGTGCAGAAGCCAAAGCCATTAAACGCTACACTGAAACAAAGAATCCTAAATGTCACTACCGAAGCTCAAAGAAAATGAGCTGTTTTGCAAAGTATGACTTTCACAGTGAAGATTTAGTACTGATAGTAACATAATTTCATAGCCAGAGTCAGGAGTAACCCAGCACACCTAGAGTCAGGAGTAACCCAGCACAGCTAGAGTCAGGAGTAACCCAGCAAAGCCACAGTTAGAAGTAACCCAGCATAGCCACAGTCAGGAGTAACCCAGAACAGCCAGAATTAGGAGTAACCCAGCACAGCCAGATTCAGGAGTAACCCAGCACAGCTACAGTCAGGAGTAACCCAGCAAAGCCACAGTTAGAAGTAACCCAGCATAGCCACAGCCAGGAGTAACCCAGAACAGCCAGAATTAGGAGTAACCCAGCACAGCCAGAGTCAAAAGTAGCCCAGCACAGCCAGAGTCAGGAGTAACCCAGCATAGCCAGAGTCAAAAGTAACCTAGCACAGCCAGAATTAGGAGTAACCCAGCACAGCCAGAGTCAGGAGTAACCCAGCATAGCCAGAGTCAAAAGTAACCCAGCACAACCAGAGTCAGGAGTAACCCAGCATAGCCAGAGTCAAAAGTAACCTAGCACAGCCAGAGTCAGGAGTAACCCAACATAGCCAGAGTCAAAAGTAGCCTAGCACAGCCAGAATTAGGAGTAACCCAGCACAGCCAGAGTCAGGAGTAACCCAACATAGCCAGAGTCAAAAGTAGCCTAGCACAGCCAGAATTAGGAGTAACCCAGCACAGCCAGAGTCAGGAGTAACCCAACATAGCCAGAGTCAAAAGTAGCCTAGCACAGCCAGAATTAGGAGTAACCCAGCACAGCCAGAGTCAGGAGTAACCCAACATAGCCAGAGTCAAAAGTAGCCTAGCACTGCCAGAATTAGGAGTAACCCAGCATAGCCAGAGTCAAAAGTAACCCAGCACAACCAGAGTCAGGAGTAACCCAGCACAGCCTCAGCACTGTCATAAGCAGCAGCATGCATGCACAGACTATGGGAACAGAATATCTGCTCATTGCACACAATATGTCAGGCTGTGCCTCCACCACAATGAGACAGTAAAATATCAGGATGCTTTCCAGTTTTTCTTGTAACAATGACTGAATTCTGACAGAAAATTTTAAATATGTGTTAACAAATGCAGATGAATAAGGCTTATGGCACTGAGCTGAAATGACACTAACACAACCATCTGCCCAACCATTTAGCAATAGATCTGCTGCTCAGTACCAGTTCAACTGGTTAACTTCCACACCATCATTCAGCATCATCACTGTGATGTTCACCAGATCACAGCGACACCAGAGTTTCTAAAGTGCTGTCTGCGTTCTTCCAGGTGTGGCTGTTTGCTTACTCCTACAATCGAGAGGTGTCATTTAACACACGAGCGGCAGCAGAGAGAGCATCTTACCCACGAGTTCCCACGAGACCCCGGTTGGGCTTCTGTGTGCCTTTAAATGAGGAACAGCAGTACGATGGAGATAAACTCCAGACTCTTTACTCCTTTCTGTGCTCCTTTGAAAAGCTGAACATAAAGTCATCTATACCATGTCTATGTAATTCATTCTATGTCACTGTAGGTTGACGCGACTCTTGATTTTGGCTGTGGCTATGGGGAAGGGTAGGCCGCTGTGTGCCACAAAAGCAATTTTATGTATTGTGTTTCCCTAGCGCTGAAGAAATGTGTAGGATGTGCTAGGAGCCTTATTTTTATTTTATTTCATTCTACATTAATTTTATGTTCATTTTATGTCTTTTTTTTTCATGTGAAGCACTCGGTGCATGCAATTTCTTTATTGTAAAGCACTTTGAACTGTATTTTGTATGAAAGGTGCTATACAAATAAAGTTTATTATTATTAAACACAATTATATACTCATTTTGCCTTTGACCCAGTGTCCCTGTTTTAATTATTTCATTCATATTTACATCAGTAACTCTTCGTATATGCAGTAAAAATGTAATATGATGCTACTGGCAGAGGGAAATAAAATCTGCATTAATTCATTCCTAATCTGGAGAGTTTCCTACAAAGAGAAAAGGAGACTTTGAAATATAGTTATGGAAAAACTTCCCTTAGCATTTAAATGAAGGATAAGTTGAAAGCTATGACAGGCCTCATACCTGATTCATGTGGCACTTATTCCTTTAGAAGTGCACTGTACAAAGCACAGAGGTTACCGTCTTACTGCACAGTTTACATTTAATCTGCTACTGTATTGATGGATCATTGCATTATAAAATAAACTAATTAAAGCAGAAAATGAAAATGAATCTGGGCCCTATATTTAATAAGCACTGCATCATAATGGAACTCCACTTCCACAATTTCACCACTGAATTATTATCTGCATAAATCAAACTGCAGAAAATTAAAAAAAAAAAAAAAAAAGAAAATGAAATGAAAGATTGCGCTGGTAGTAATGGTTGTTAACAGAGTTGGGTTTCCTGTATGTGATGTCTGTCCACAGCAGCGCAGAGGCGGAAATGTTCCTGGCAGGGCCGAGGCCCCCTCTATATTGGGATGTGCCTGAGGAGGTGATCCCATTTTGGAAATATCTCTATCCCCTGAAGGAAGCCCGACTCTCCCCCCTGGCCATCCTGTTTAATCACACCCAGGAATTTCATCTCCGCTTGTCCCCTACATTCGCATCCATCACTGTGGGATATTTTATTAGATATGTTCTGGTTCTACTTTATATCTCTGTACATAATAGCAGAGAAAAGGCCAGTCTTAACATTAAGCAGCCATAGTCCTGAGGTAAAGAATATGAATGATTTTTCATTTTGTTTCACTGTGAAGAAAAACAGTATTATAACATTTCTGTTCCAGAATTAAACAAGTTAATATCATTCTCCTCTGTTGAAATAATAGTCTGGTGTGGATTAAAACACAGTTCAGAGTACATAATGCACTACAGGCAGTGCGATTTCAGAAATTCATTTGTGGGCAAGTGTGGAGTTAGCACAAAGGGATTGAGCCAGGTTAGCTAAAACAATCCTCAGTATGATCAAAATCATTCAGTTCCTAATGCTAACACATTAATCAGCATGGTGACAACCAGTTAGCTCCTAGTGCTAATTTGTTAAACAGCAGGGTGAAAACCAGTTAGCTCCTAATACTAAAACAATCCTCAGTATGATTAAAATCAGTTAGCTCCTAATGCTAACACATTATTCAGCATGGTGACAACCAGTTAGCTCCTAGTGCTAATTTGTTAAACAGCAGGGTGAAAACCAGTTAGCTCCTAATACTAAAACAATCCTCAGTATGATTAAAATCAGTTAGCTCCTAATGCTAACACATTATTCAGCATGGTGACAACCAGTTAGCTCCTAGTGCTAATTTGTTAAACAGCAGGGTGAAAACCAGTTAGCTCCTAATACTAAAACAATCCTCAGTATGATTAAAACAAGTTAGCTCCTATTGCTAACTCATTCATCAGCATGGTGACAACCAGTTAGCTACTAATGCAAATGCATTCATTTTATGCTCCTGACGGCAAATGACATTGAACGTGCCTCGTCACTGAAAAAATCTTAATTTAATGCACAGCAGACTTCACACCGGGATCGGTGAATGCAAATTTGACCTCAATTTTTCATAAACTCAAAGAAGGCACTGAGTGTCTTGCTGGAATAAAGACTGTCCTTGAAAAACACTGAAGGGAAACTGAATATTCAACTATCTCTGCAATTGTTTTGTGCTTCAATTCATTATAAACACAAATTATATTTTTGAGTAGCACTTACCAAGGAGAAGGACTTTTTTTGTTTCTCACATAGCAGGTGAGCTCTTCATGTTGCTAATAAGACCATAAAGGTATAAAAAATATAAAACGTCTCTTCCTCATTTTGGGAGGGATGACAGTGTCTTTATGTACAAAGAGAATTGCAGATAAATTTTTAAAAATGTGAAGGAATTTTACTTTAGCACTTCTGTATGTGACTCAAGTTCAGTCTCTCAAGGCCGTTCCAATAAGATATGACAAACCTGTAGATACACGGTGCTATTTTATTGCAAAATCTGAAGCTGTAGTTTTGATCATTGGAAATTCTCCAAAAATGGTCAAAATACTGAAGGTGACATCATTCCTGAAGGGAACAGCTTGCAGCCCTCACCTGTCTAATCCTTACTTTTGTTGTAATTCAATAGATGGTGATGTGAACATGCCCCTCCCCCAAGAAAATAGCTGTGGCCAATTTGTTCACCAGTCTGAGAAATGACTTCCCATTGGCCTGAGAGACACATTGAAAAGAGCATGCAGCTAAATAATAACTGTTATATATGTCATCAATCCCCATTCCAAACGCCTACTACACCTCTCCCCTGCTAATATTTCCTTCAACACCCATTACTCCCCTTTAATTACATTTACTGTAAAAATACCACTCACCTTTAATAAAGACTTTCATGGGTGGCATAGTGATTCAGAGGGTAGCACTATGAACTTTCTGCAAAGGCAACCCAGCTTTGATTCCAGCAGTGTCTTGGTCCTCTCTGTGTGGAGTTTGCACGCGTTTCCGTGTGTCTTCAAAAGGTTCTACAGGTCATACAGGAGAGGCAGACTGGACCTGCTAAATGGCTGTAGGTGTGTGTTTATGCAGGAGTAATTCAGTCTCAATGTGCAGTGGCCTGGTGATCTGTCCATGGCTTCATGCTAGCTTTCACCCAGTGCATGCTGGGATAGGCTGAAAAAGGCTGGAGCTACCAATCACCTACAACATAATAAAAACAGAGACACCATCTACAAAGAACAAAGTTATTCTCTTATATGGAGACGGTGGTCACTGCAGCACTGATATGTGCAAACAAAACTGTCAAAGCCTGGAGGTCAGGGGCCTGACTGACTGACTGACTGACTGACTGACTGACTGACTGACTGACTGATCAATTGAGTATTGATCATTTTTCTGCACACAGAATGAGTGATGGCAGAGAAAACCCTCACTGCTGCCAATGAGACACACACACACACACACACATACAAACATACACACAGACGCATACACACTCACACACAAACTTACATAAATTCACATACACACATACTCACACAAACACACTGCACCCAAAGAAAGACATGCATACACTGCTGCCAAAGAGAGACAAACACACACATAGACACACACACATTGCTGCCAAAGATACAGGCACACACATACACACACATACACACACACACATTACAGGGCACACATTCACTATGCGCACAAAACAGGTACATGCATACACACACACAAACACACACACACACGCATACATGCACACAGCCATGGAGGGAAATATTAAAAGATTCTAATGTATTCTGTGTTGCAATAATAAAAGTTTTGGGGAGAGTAAA